>OY284492.1:17220718-17820718 GCA_958336395.1 Ctenicera cuprea | reverse complement strand
TGTTTTCCAGGCATGTCTCCACTTTCAGCCTTTTCAGCTTGTAGAATTTTACCTGCTTACTCTGATTAATTTCTGTATACAACTGAAGGGTCTTATTCTCTTTCTTCTGTCTGTCTGTCAAACCTTATTAAATAAAGTTAAACCTGAAAGCATTTTGCACGACACAACCCTTAAAAACCGGTATGATATCGTAAAATGGGCGTTGCAATTGCATGATAGCTTGTTAAATTAATTCTTTGGCTGGCGTTTATGAACACGAAATATAGGTGTGTAACATATGTTTGTAATAATTAAATATATGGAGTTTCGTGTACAAATTTCATTAAAAAATGTTTTAATCTCCACTTTACACGTTTCGAAAGTCAAACGCTAAGCTTGGAGTTAATATCTAGTTCAGCTCTATTTTCTACCCTTCCTGTGAATTACAACGCATATAGACGTTAACGATCGTTTTATATCTGGTAAGCGATCAGTAGAACGATGAAGAGCATTAGTTTGCACCTGCTTTAATGCAGCAGCTCTTCCGTATCTGCAATAGCATCGGGACAGGAGTGGCGCCTGTGTCGGTAACGATTTCCCCCCTGCAGTGTTCCATTGCACTGAATTTCCACACAAATTAAGTAATTTGTAATAACCTATCTCGTTCCAATTTGCTTTAAATTAAAGGGGTGGAACTCAGTAATGGCTTGCGTGTTATTTTCTTGCATTTATTTACAACTTTGTCTCAAAATTCAACACGTAAACGCTTATTTTGCTACTACTTGTTGGCACTCATTTCTGGTTAACCCCGGACACGTTATAAAAATTATTTCATAGAATTCTTCAAGCGGAAAATTCTAATATTGGGTAGGTAATTTATAAGCGAGCATTTCGTACTTTTTTCCTTTCCTTGGAAACTACGTTAAAAACAACCTTTGATTTATTTCTTTTAAATGTACACCGGTAAACTGTAAATCAAACTCGGAAACGTGGGAGAAGGAAAAAAAGGTTTCATTTTCATTCATAAATTGAGTGTTCTCGATTATTTCCAACAAGATACAAAACACCCACTCGGTTGTCTTGGGAAAGTTATTCCCTTTCCGAACAGTTATCTACCGCAAGTGGGAAGAACTGTGGTCGAACCCTTTAATTTCCTACTGCTTTTAACAGCTGGTGCTGTTTATTTTACCACCGAATTCATCATAGAATTTCTACCACACCCGTTCTTCGCATGACAGTACCACTGATGTTAGTTTGCAGTCACGTCAATTTACTGCAAGGGAAGCACAATGGTTTTGGCATCAATACATCGGTCTAGGCGAGAGCTATCAGAAATTTTCCATCATCTCGGTACAATGTACGTCCACAGAACGATCGGTTAGATAAAGCTTGATGTGCATGTACGTATACGTTTTCCTGACAAATAAATTCAAGCTCGCTGGATAATGAATATTGTATTAATATCCTGCTTTCAGAGGGAGATTTATGCGACTCCGACTCAGAGTAAAATCGCCGGTTGGGAAAGAAATTTATTGTTCTTTTAAATTGGGGGCAATATTTGTCTCATCGTTCCATTTCTGCTTTTATATTTGAATTTAAATTTAAGAAAAAGGAAAATTCGTTTAAAATATTTTATGGAGAACATTTTTCACTTAGGGAAAGTATTCGATCTTAAATTCGATCTTTAGCTGCCAAGTTAGACGAATGTCTGCGATAGGTCAGCAAAATCATTTAGCTTACTAGGTTCACTTTTAATCAGATTTTTACATAAGGTAGAAGTAAACTACGTTCAGAAAAAATATGTACATACTTTCTTTATTATTTTATTTTAGTAAAACCACAGAAAAAAAAATATTTTCGAGTATTAATACTAGATTTTCTATTAACAAATCTATTGATTGGAAAGCCAATTTTAGTGGACTTTTGCGTGCGCTCTAGTTAAGTGCTTATCGTTGCTTTTAGAGGTTGCTATCGCGCGACAACTTGATGTCAGTTGCAATATAGTTAAAGCCAAGTAACATAAGGTTTACAAGAATGAATTGAGAGCTATGGTCGGTATTTTATGAAATTTCATAACATTGAATATTAGAAACAAATAAGTAAACAAATTTCACTACATAAGGTTTGCTTTTAGGACTGTGGTTTCTCTTTTTATAGCAGTTACAAGCAAGTGCCATATACATCTTAATATTAAAGTTTACACTTAATACTAAAATAAGGTAGGAAACAAAATCTACGTAATTTAATTTAAATGCGGTAACGATTGCTTATTTTTTTCTTGAAATGAAAAACAGCTTATTACTGACCACCAATTTGCATTTAGACAAGAGCGTGCCACCATTGAGCAGGTTCACCGCATAACAACCAAAATGAGCAAAACGGTGAAGGAGAAAAACAAAATTATAAAAACACTCTTAATTAAAATGTTTACATCATCCTAAATCATATCTCAAGAGTAGGAATTTCTTGTCCAAATTGCAGAAATAATACACTTCACTACGCGTAAGCAAATCTCATCTGGTGTACCACATGGTAGCGTATTAGGACCAGTACTTTATTGCTTAGCCCAAGGGTTCCCCTAGTTTACAATAAATACATTGTGAAATATGTTCACTTTCAAATAATATTTCCTTTAGCCGTTTTCAAGAATATAATAAAATGTAATTAATTAGTAACAAAACTCCAATCTCGGTAACTATCATTTGTTCTCTAATTTTTCGAAACTCCCTTAATAGGTATACCAAGTTTAAACAAGTGTAACGATCTGCCTACATGGATTACGAGTTTTACTTTAAAATTACCGTTACGACATAACGTTACAAAAAATTCTTCTTAAAAAAATAATATTGAAAATGTTTGAAGTATGCAAAGTGCCTTTACAACCAAACTTTTTTCTATCTAAAAGTTCTTTGTACTTCGTGAGATCATTTTTGCCTGCTAGAATTAGCGCTTCGTAATTTTTTTAAGGTCTCTTTGATAAAAAATTTAGGAACCTTGGTCTCCATTATGATTCTTTAACAAAATTGTTGCTCATTAAAGTAAGAAAATGCTTTGGTGACTAAATTTCTCCCGTCTTGCTAGAGATTTTCTCTTCTCAATACATTTTATAGAAGCAAACACACCTTTCAACTCGCATAAACTTACAATGGAAAAATTTTGCAAAAGTTTTCTTTTAATACATGTACTTTCTCTACAAGAAGAAAACACATGAAATGCAAAAAAAAAGATTTAATAGCAACAGAATAAATATCCCAAAAGTATTTAAATTTAAATGTGTATTAAAATGAGTGCTAAGTGAAAAACTACACGCACACGTATTTGTCTCAAATAGAAAATTATTAAAAGGCAAAGCAAACTAAGACTTTTCTAATATCCAAAACTTAAAAAAACTAAGACAGTAAAAATAATTTTAATGTATCCTATTTTCCAATAATATTCTTTCTATTATTTATTTTTTTATTTTTTTTTTTCGTTTTATTATTGAGTTTTTAATGTATTTTATTAGCTTTTAATATATTGACCATTTATTAGGAAAAATATATAATAATGCAAGTAATATTTTTAATTTCACCATTTTTACGGTTTTCTACTAAAACGTAACAAAAGTTCATGCAAGATTTCCTTCCATTTTGTTGTGCCATTTTTTCCGCCAGTTTAGTTTATCAGAACATCATGTAGCCGTATATAGACTTCATCTTAATTTGTTCAGACCATTTCGTAGGCAAGATTTTCCTGGGGGTTTTCCTTACTTGACATTTTCTTTTAAGCGGTGTCCATTTCCCTGATATGTATTTCCCAGTGGAGGATCTCCAGCTTAGTCCTTGCATCCAATTTCACTTCCCTAATCCTTCTTACAGAGGATTTCCTGCTAACTTACTGGATCTAAGCTTATTTTCCTAATCACATCCTTTGGAGGAGCACAAGAACACAACCACAATTTCCCTGTCGCAGTAACTAAATTTCTAATAATATCTAAGAACGAAATTGTTTTCAGGCTTTCAACACATATTTGATTTAATGTTATTTTATTACTCTGTGTTATACCGAGTTTCCTATTTCAGATAACCTGATGTGGAGTGAGAAGACATCTCCACGTTCGATCGGCTTTTGAGGCGAGGGTTCGAAAGGCATTCAAGGGTCGAAGTAATTGTTGAATGTGAGTACAAGTTCTAACGATATCTGCTAACGGAATATAACGATTCCATCGCAAATGACTCGTAGTGGGTGCAGTGCAAACGGGCTTGAATTCAGGCAGCCAGAAACTTGAAACTAAATAATGTGCTAGCCGATAACTGCTTGCTGCAGCTGGGGCTAATTGATTGTAAGTGGACGTTATCAGTGTGCAGGGGCTGCTGGGGGTGTTAAACAGAGCACCAGCTTGTTTTTAAGTGCCAAAGAGACACTACGCCCATGCTGAAACTCAATAGCCATTGAATATTCATAGGAAATTCGCCACTGTGTTAATTAATAGTGTGTAAATGGTAGTTTAATAGATCTTGTTTCTCCCGCGGTGTTAGGTAACTTATAGAGGTTTCCAGCATTCTGCGGGTGTATTAATGGTTTGTTTGTTTTGCAAATGGTCGGAAAACCGTCTTCCAAAACTACGATCGATCATAACAGATTGTCGCCGCGGCTTGGTTTTCCCATTCCCCGACAGCCTGCTACAAAATGGTGTTGCTTATTGCAAACTCTTTATATTTCGGTATTATACAAGCGCATAAACTTCGTTGGAAACAGAAACTGGGTTATATGTAAAGTTGAAATTGCCAACATATTTCAACTGTGGAGTGCAACTTAAAAGATTTCCAAAGGTTGAGGGCACTTTATTTTTTATACCGAGTCGCTCCATTAAACTACCAGAGCCAAAACACCCTTTCTAACTTTTGCTTTAAGTTTTCTTATGACATCTTATAACCCGGAAAGAATAAAAAAGAAACGTATCGTAATTGTAACACATAAATTACAAAGCAGATCTGTCAAAACTTTGATCATTACAAATCGCCCCTTTCAAATTGGTTAAAAGTTTTGCAAAGAGCGCGTCATTTTTAATTTATTGCCTAGATTTTTATACGAAATTACGGAGCATTGCTTTACCACGGTTGCTGCTGCTGCTACAGAACAAAGGTCCTACAGAGAATTATTTATTGGCCTGAAATTACATCCAGGCATAATTCAATAAATTAATATAATAAACGTTAAGAACTCCTAAATTAGCGAGAAGTGCTTGTTGCGCCGGGACGTAGTTTTTCGCACTTTCGAGGTTTAATAAGATTTAATTTTCATCACTGGTTTATTAAACAATTTTCCCTTAAAATTTATGCGTCTGTAAGCACATGAAGATTTCTATTTAAACAACTTTGTGATACAAAATACATGAACAGAAATTTACGTAATTTTGCTCAGCAGTTTTTGAACTGCATACTCGTCACGTCAGCAGAAAGCAGCTGACTTGAAGTTCACACCAGACTTTGAATTTAAAAATTCAGTATGAGTCGAGAGCTCATAACAATGTTGTTAACGAAATATATTGTTTTTTAACTATTAACTACTGATATTAATTGTATTAAACTTGAACTGAAGGCGAGTATCTTAAATACATTAAATAAGCAACCATTCTGGGTGTGGCTGGGGTTTTCTTCGGTATCAGTAGCTGTGGACGCGGACAAATATCAAGTCCCTGTTTTTCAAACTAAATTAAAAATTACCGAAAACAAAGTATGGAAACATACATCACGAAATTTTAATGATAATAACGGCCAGGGCAAGTAAAATTATATTCCAACAATGTTTAATAACCCAACAGTTTATAGAAGAAAACGATAACATTAGTTTTTAACTTTACACAATTTTGTCTGCATTTCAATGTACATACGAAGTTCTGGGCAGTTTACCTTAATTAAAATATTCTTGTTTTATTAACTGTGGTACAGCGCTTTGGAGAAGCTCATTTTTCGCCAAGATTTGATAAAACGACAAATATTTCTTAGTTTTATTAAAAGAATTTCACTTTGGTGATCACAGAGCCACAAGCAAGTTTATCAAAAGCTAGAAGGCGAGTAGGCTTTTTTTATCTTATTGGTAACGCAAACTGTATACAGTTATACGGACGAACAGTGATTTCTCAATAGTTCAAGTTTGCAGTAAATTTAGCACGGTCGGTGAAGTTTAAACTTTCGGTTTGGATAAAATTCAAACTGTTTGGCGATTTTTTGTGGAAATATTACAAACGAACTGTGATTACTCATTTATTCAAGTATGCAATAAATTCAGAATAAACTTTCGGTAAAATTATGAGTTTCAGCTTGAATAATAATTCAAAGTGTTTGACAGGTTCTCCGGAATTATTACAAACTTACTTTGTTTTCTCAAATGTTCAAGTTTGAAATAAAACCGGAGAAGGAGGGTTAGTTAAATCGTTAAGTCGTTAGTTAATTTTTTTCATGGCGGAGCTCATTTTAAAGAAAAAAATAGCCTGGAGAGGATACTCTTTCCACTTAGGGAATGTTCGCTCAAGCTCCGAAAACTTTGGAAGAATATTTAATTTTTATTACTGGTTTATTAAGCAATTTTTGCCTTATATTTATGTGTCTATAAGCACATAAAAATTCGTATTCGAACAACTCTGTAGAATTTGTTGTGAATTTTCTAGAAATCGGAACAACTGAAAAGAAACATATACTAGATTTATTTTTTTGCCTGTTATTAATGTTACTTGAAATACACTTTTTTGCTTGGCTTGTTCCGGCCGTAATATAAAATTAACAAAAATATCTTCCTCGATCGGGATTTGAACTCGAGTTTGCAGCTATTCAGGGTTCTTTCTCTACCCACCCAGGACTGTATGGTGTGTGGGATATATAAAGGAAACTATTTTTATGTATATTTAATAAGAAATATCCAATCGATGGGAATTAAAACCTTCTGCCGCCGTGTCTACCGGATCTCGGTAGCTCAGTCGGTAGCATCAAACCTAGTCTCGGGTTCGAATCCAAATCGAGAATGATATTTTTATCAATTTTATATTACGACCGTAAAATGCCACGAAATATTATATATTAAAGAAAATATTTTAACTGTATTTTTTTTATTTAAAAATTCAAAACCTAAACTATTTAACATATGTTAGCAGATCGGTAGAGCCCAGAGTATTCCAACGGTCTGTATTTCTTTAACCACGGCTTTATTATTCAAAATATCAAGAAACTGTTTCTAGAAAAGTCGTAGAGTACTGTACTTTTTATTTTCTAAAATCAATTTAGCATCTACTAGGTGTTGCGTTTAAAAATAGCAACCCAAAGTTATAGTTAGATAGAAATTTTGTGCTCTGTAAATGTTATAAACAATCGTTCAACATTAAACCAACGTACATCAGACATCATAGGAGGCAGTGGTTGTTCCATGATTTGATAATGGAGGGGGCCGTTATTTACAGAAATGAGTAAAAAATAGCTTTGTTTAATCTTTCACCTCTTATACCCGAATGTGTCGAAGAATTTCACTCCGGGTAGGCTCTTTGCTTGTGTAATAAGAGGTAGTGGGGCCTTTTGGCCTTTAGACCTCTACGCTCCTGAAGCGTATGCCACCCTTTGTGCCCATTCATTCAATGTCATTCACACACATGTGTTTAATTGTATGTTTTTATGTTGTTTATGACTTTGTTACTTATCCTGGTCAGTCAGTAATCAAGGTAAGCGCCGTTAATTGTAACTCAACGTCCAATGGTTACCGAGCTCGATATTGATCCACAGAATTATGAAACAATTTCTGCTTCTTCCAGGATTCGAACCGAGAACTCACGCATTGTGAGCCTGGTCCTCTACAACTGGACCACACGGACCATGTAAAAAATAGCACCGCAGGCAAAATGATTATTTTCAAAGTAAGCGTGGCCAATTTAAATGCGGTTTAAAATTATTTACGGAGCTTGGGGTTAAATAAAAAAAATTAATATATCAAAATTTTATGTTGTGAATATTGAAACACACCGACACTCATGAAAGCAACCAAGAACCAAGCAAATTTGACAATTCACAGGAAATCTGACAAAACAATTACTAATTACTGTTATCCCTCGCCTTATCGGCCCTATCTGTTATAAGCAGTTTTTGTTAATGAGTTAGAATTTGAAATTTGTGACGTAAAAGAACATAGTCGCTGCATTGTGAATCCAGACCTGGTTCAAACATCTGTTAGCAGTTAGCTATATAAGGTGACCCTTAAACGTAAAGATATGTTTAGAAATCTGTTTCTAAGAATTTATCTCGAAAATCCTAGCACGTTTTGCCTTTCTCGTTTTATAATCTAGGATAATTTTTTGCTCGATTAAATATTTAATATTCGCAGGTATAGTGTAACTCCGAGAGAGATGCCTAATGTTTTAATACTTTCCTATAATTTTATAAGTAAATGCTGATTTATAAAAGTAACAATAGTGTTAAAAACAATAAACAGTAAAGAAAATCGAATACGAACGCATCACAAAAATGTAATCCCATTTCGGACTAAAAACTATAAAATAGGCATCTCTCCCACTATTGTGGCAGAGAGGCCTATAAAAGGTGGGTGAGATGCCTCCACTCAAGGATACAGATTTATTAAATTTTTTGTGCTTGTCTAGTTTTCCGCACCATTGCACATAGGATGGTACATTGTGCACGTTTTGTCAACGTATCTATTGCATTTAGGATACTAAATCTAGTCAACGCGTTGACTAGATGAACTTGAAATTCTAGGAAACGATGCATTGACTATCCCTTTAACCACCTACTGAAGCTCCTAGGAATATTAAGTAAAATCGATTTAGGCCACTTTTCTGGAATTTCGACCCACTGTGCAACGGTGTGCTTGGTTTTGGTTAAACCCGTGCCTGATAGGAGGAAGCATTGACATTATTTTTTTTGTTTCTGCAGGAAACAACTGAACATTCTATTAATGCATGTATAAAATTAGTTATACAATTTCTAGTAAAACACGTTATAATTACGTTAAATTAATTTAAAAAGTGAATCCTTGTAAAAATTTTTTAATTGGATAATGAAAGCCAGATATATCGGCTTTCCAGCATCATAATATGAATATTGCAGTGCCGAAGAGTTATTTTAAATTAAAAACCGTTCTGTAGATTTTAATTATAAAGAAAAATAAATAATTTATATACAAACCGTCTTATAAAAGTCATGGAAATATTTATCAGAACTGGAGGTGGAATTAAATTAGCAGAAGCAAAAAAAGAAATCATAACAGAAAAAGGGGATAAAAAATAATGAACAGAATAAGGATTTCATCAAAAAATATCAAAGGTTACTGAGATCATCATGCTTATAATTCCAACCCCTACGCATTTTCATGCGCCCCGAATTAATTTCTCTATTTAAAGCGAATTAAAGCCCCGCTGTGCTTTGCTTCAACAGATTATGGTGTAGTAAATAGGTGGGTTTTAACGCAAATACCGGTTAAGAAGTCAAATATCGAGTAATTTCTGGTGAGGCTTCTGGTAGAAAGCGTTGAATTACTAAGTGTAAGGATTCCCAGCGCAGATAATTTAAGAACTGCTTTAAAAAAATTTAAAATTCAAGCTCACAACGTGTATTTCCTATTTTATTTCGATTTACCTAAAAGAATGATTTAGTATAAGCTAATAACCGTTGCGAATTTATTACAACACTAGCAACGTTTGCAGCTTTACGTTCAAATATATCATCATGTACACTACAGTCCAAGCATTTCACGGATGCTTTTAACCCTTGGCCGATTTTCTCACTGCAATCACGGCTCTAATTCAAATATTTCTTGTTTTCTCTTCGGAAACAACGGTCCAACAGGAAACTAAAGGGCCTTTCAGTTAAATTTAGCTTGTTAAGCCTATCTGCTTGACTTTTAGAAGTTAATGAAGATTCACAAATTTAGCTCTGAAATTTTTGAAATTAGCTTTTAAACCGTGCTTATATTTTCTTCACAACAATACAATTAGAATTAAAAATAAAAATTTATTTAATAAATAAACTTAAGTACTCCGTTTATAGCAATCCTACACACACAGACATCACACAATTTTTGTTATCACAAAACAAAAAAATAAACAGCGTACAGATCTATGATACTCAGGGCTTTAACGGTTTCTTTAGATAAAATTAGTAATAATAGAGTAATTTTAGTTATTAAACAAATTGCATGCATGAATGGTTATAATGCTGAACTATAAATATAAATAGTTCGATTTCATATTTTGGCCATAAATCAGGAAAATTAGCTGAAATTTTAAACAAAACAAACAAATGTGAAATAATTTTTAAAACAACTTATAACACTTTAAATGCTTTGTCTAATGTTATAGAAAAAAATAAATGGTGTACATAAATTAGGAATTTATAAATTAAATTGCTCCCACTGTAATTCGGTTTGCATAGGCCAGACAATAAGAAATTTTTGTATTAGTTACTGACAACACATCTATTGTTATAAATATTAACACCCACAAAAACCCAATTATGCTAAACACTTATTAAAATACAAATTTAATGGGATAGAATAACATTATAAAACTTTTACATTTTTATATTGATAAACGTAAATTAGGTATACAAGAAGCATTTGAAATTCACTGCACCTCTAATGAATCAGCTGTAATCAATCGGCCAATGTAATAATTTGAGAATATAAAAAATTGATAAATTTGACAGCGAATTTGAAAAGCATCTAAGCCTTAAATAAACCTAAAAGGAAAGAAGATTAACAATTTAACTTATTATTAGACAAAATAGAGCTGAAGGGGAAAATTAATTCATAAACAAACTAATACTAATAATATTATGTATTATAATATACTATTGCTTATAATAATAGAAATAGAACAATGTAATAATTATCAATTACCCCAATTAAATAATTACTTAATTATTTTTTTCTACCTCTTTGAATATAAATAATTGGCAACTGTAACTGCAGCTGCAACCTCTCCCTCCTTAAGGGAGACAACTTAAATAAAGATTTCATTTTGAATATCTTGCTTACAACTTATTGGAACTTGATCTTGACTAAATGTACATTCCCCCTCCAATCCCTAATGGCTGACTACTTAAAGTCAGAAGCAAAAAGTTGTGATTGTAATAATTGAATAAAAAAACTTGCATTAGGAATTGGAGGGCGTTATCTAAACTTATTTCTAGTTCTCAAATTATTACCAACTTAAAGCTAACCAACGCAATACCCAATTTGCACAACATTCTGCTCTACTTTTATGAAACTTTGTAGATTTTTCAGAGTTTGATATTTTCTTATGAAACATGTCCTAAATTAATATTACAAATACTTAAAATAAATTTATTTTTTAAATAATAATGTTTAGATTTGGAAAATTACCGTTCTGGTTACACAGCAAAATGATCTTTTAAATTCGTCATTATTAGAAGTTTTGGAAGAAAAATCAACTCCTCTGCAGACATAGATAACCAAGATGAAGTCATCTAGTTATATTGTTCCTTTAGCAACTCCGACTGTTTACTTTTAATTTGGCTTTGATAATGACGTGTAAAAAGGTTGACACGTTTAATCTATATAAATAAAAATCAATTGCCGCATGTTTGGTACATCATCACTTGAGAATGGCTCGACCGATTTGCCTCATTTTTTTTTGTTGTGTTCGTAATTGTCAGGACAAGGTTTGTATGAAAGAAAATATTAGGAAAATGCACCGGAAAAATCGGAAAATTCGGAAAATTTTGTATGCTATTTTTGTATGAGATTTCGTATGTTTTCTTTTTGAATGGCTTTTCGAAGAGAAAAATGGAAAAATCGAAGTGGAAAATTAGGTAAAATCGAAATTTTTTTCTTCTTTTTTTTGGGTGGAAAAACCGGAATGGAACAATGCAAAAGTCATGTTCCCACTTGAACTCAGACAATTCTCATGATTTTTAATTATTTTATAGTTTGTAGTCTAGACATTACAAAAATCTCATATTTACGAGCAGGTCTGAGCTAGAACGAATCGGTTCGTTTGTTTAACATAAACAACAAATATTGCGGGCTGGAATAAGAATAACAAATTTAAAAAAAACTGCTGCGTTTACAGTGCGTTAGTACTTCCTCGCATTTCAGTAAATTCGTACGCTTTTTTACTTTCTCATACTTCCAACATGGCAATGTATTGTGATGGAATTTCAGAAATGTTAAAGCCGAATAATATTTTCTATCATAATATTATGATAAAGCAGACAAATCTCTAGTTTTTTTCGAGCACATTATCTTTAAAATGCTGACAAATACGATTATTGTATATTTTCCGTTTTAAAGCTAATTTACGCAGAGACGGGTTGACAGATCGGTATTAAATTTGGTGTTGCAATAGCCTTAGAAAAATACAATTTTACTATGTAATAGTTATTTAAGTATCAAGGAATGTAAGGACGTAATAACATCCGAGGTAAGCGAATTCGAGCTGAGGCGGAGCCGAAGCTTGTCGCCTGCCGAGGATGTTATTAGTCGATACATTCCGTGTTACTTATTTAATTTTTCACGCTACCGGCAATGTAAGTAGGCCTACAAGTAGAAATTTAATCATATTTTTAAAAGTTCGTTTTGACAGCTGTCATCGGAATTATTTTTTAAAAGCCCCATCATTCTAAGTTGTCTGTGCTTGTTACCATATCAACGAACAGTTAAAATCAACATTATTTTCCTAGGAGTGTAAGTGACACTATTAAGTTCCGTCGTCAAGGGTAACTAGTACACGAATGTTATCAGCCATTTACGAATGTTATCAGCCATTTACGATCCCTGTAGCTATGGATGTAAGGCCTACTTACATTGCCGTTAGCGTGAAAAAGAATTTTTTTTTACAAAACTGTGAAGTGGCCGCACGATTTTCGTAAACTTTGTAAGCTTATAGAGCTCTAATGGGCTACTATTTGTTTCGTGTCCCAGTTTACTAATTTGTCTGTGACGCCTTCTATGAATTTGTATCCAAAAGAAATCAATTTATGTATAATAATTAAAGCATTCTCTATATCATTCAAAAACGGGAAATTAGATCCACGGCCCGCTACACTACCAATTCAAGCAGCTTATTTGCTATTTAAAAGAAGGTGGGGCGCAGCCCACTGGTTCCGCTAGTTTATTAATAAATTAATACGAACTTTAACGAAGCTAAGCTACAACTTATTAATAAGTACATTTAATTTTATTTAATAAGTAACAATTTTTATGCCAATCGATTTGAATAATGCGTTTCAGTTTTACTGTATTTATTGCAAGTTAACTGTTTACGTAAAAATAAACTATCGATCAGTATACGCAATCAAATGAAATTGGTGCAGAAATACTTTAAAGTGTACAGGTGGTTTGTAATTTTATAATTAGTTAAAAGTATTATTTAGTGGCGTGTACAGCCAATAATGGAGATATAGTTGTTCCCAAGCCTTATTAAAATAATAAACATATAGATTGTCACTACTTTATTAGAAACATAGGCAACTATTGGGCGCGACAAGAAAAGGATAGACTAGACTGATAAGTGCGACAAGAAACGGTCCAAGTGGGGATTCACGTATCTACGGATGCTTTTAAAATTTAAATTAATAAATTTCTTTTAAATATAAACGTATCCACGGATAAGTGAATCCCCACTTGTGCCGTTTATTATCTCCCTTCTTTGTTCCACTCATTAGTTGCCCATGTTTTCAGTACAATAGTGAAAATCTGCATAGCACTATTTGGAGGCTTTTACATCTGCTTAAAATAATTTAAAAATCGGATACGGTCGTTAAACTTCATTGTTTAACATCATGACGGAAAGCCACAACCCGTTAATATTTCAAACTGCTTTTCCATATTCATCTGCATAATAACCACCTGTTTAGTGGTTGACCAAACAGATTTTTAATTATAGGCTGCAATAATTATTCAATTTGAATACGTGCAGTAATGCTGCTTTTGTCGCTTGCCTGTACTTAGACTTCATCACTTTATGTATTTAAAATTGGTTATTAAATGTTAATTTAACGTAGGGGTAAAGTGGTTTTAAACCTTTTAGTACGTAAATGCGGTGCTGTATTGATTGCCATGACCGCATTTTGCTGCCGTGATTGAAAAATTTTAGAACAAAATATTGTAGTTTTTTACTACCTGCTTATGTTTTTATGCACGTAGTATAATTTTGTTGCATTTTTCAAAGCATTAAAAAAACACTAATTTTAATGTTTAAATGTTTATGACGATTGGAACAAAACAGAAAATTTATAACAAAATGATTTATTAAATTAGACTACATTTTTTAAATTATTCGCAAAACCAGTGATTGCCAAAATTTAATGTAAGCTTTCATGCTTTACGTGTATGTTTCTCTAGCAAAGTCGTTGGTGTCATCTTTCTGTTTATTAGCAATCACTGCGGTATTAACTTTCTTCCTACCTCAAATAATACACAACAGTTTCATTATATTACTCACGCCCTGATCAAGTTTTGAAATTTAATGTCCTTAATTAAAAAAGGATTAGCGGACTGACTTTAATGTAAATGTTGCAATAACAGAGACAGATTGGCCCACCGGGACGCGGGAAATTGTTCTGTGGCCTGCGTGCAAACTGTTTCGAGTATAGCGGTCGAAGAATTTATATTTTTATTCCGTAGTAGTGGTATATTTTCGTACTTTTAGTTTAAAAAAAGATTTTTTTACTACCGTCGGAATGGAACGTCAGATTGGTGGGCTATGTTCCTGTAAGAGCAATTCCCAAAAGCGTAACCGTTTTTTTCTGGGAAGTTGGGCGTTTGGAAACATGCGCTTTTGGGAATTGCTCTTGGTTCTAAATAGTCCACTTTCAACGAAATCTGTTAAATATAATGCAAACGTGGTTCCAAGTTTTGCAAATGTGAAATGTAACTCTGCTAGACTACATTAAAATAATCCAACATTTTTGGAGACTTCCCAGCTATATCACAATAATAGCACTTAGAAGATAAAATGTTATGAATAAAAGTATTTTCAAACCTTAACAATTGTACCACATGAACCTTTTTTAAAGTTTCACAAATTAACGAAAAATTGACAACAGAATTTGCTTTAATACTGCCAATATCGTTTTCGAACGACGGAAAATGCTCGTTTGGTTGCAAAACTGTGGTAGGGTAACTTAATTGGCCTACTTTTCTCGTTGCCAGCCTATACCTGTGCAATATATGTTAAGCAGAGAATGGCGTTGTATATACAGGGTGTTCTGAAAAAAGTAGTCACAAATGATACCGTATATTGTTGGTGCAGAAGTTTGTCAATGTAACTAAATTCATAATTTTAGTTACATCGGAAAATTTACGCCATTTTTGGAAGATCTCGAAGATAGTGTCTACCGTGTGTCCCAAAAGTGCCGTAAAAATCATCCATAGCTGTATGATGGAAACTGAATTTAAAATCGTTGAATAGATTTTCCATCGAATCTCGGTCTTTGCACAAAATACAAGAAAAGAAGTTAACATTTAATAGCATTGTTGGTACTGAAAAACAACTTCATAAATTTTGGTTTTGCTATAGGAATGCATTTTTGCGATGTGAGTTTTTAATTTACGCATTACTTTAATTATTATTTGCAAAAGCAAATGTTTGTTAATGAAGTAAAGTGTTGCTGCAGTTATTGCATCAGTTACGAGGTTTTATTAAATATTCGGCATAAAATGGTTTAAGGTTTACTTTAATTCGGACCATGGAGAACTGGGTGAGTGATTTCACGAGGTGAGGTGTTGCTAGCCCTGAGTATGGGTACCTAACACCTTAACGGCAGCGCGTCCGCTGTAACGGGATCCCTGCTCTCTGGTCGTGGCTATGAATTTGCCTACGTCTCGGTCACTACGTCGAGGATTATTAATTTGCCTAGATGATATACTGGGTGGTTGGAAGCCGACGATTTAGGCAGTGGCGCGGCTGCTGCCATTAGGGACTTGGGCCCTAGGGGTGAGGTGCATTTTGCCTGCTCACGTCCACTATCAAAGTGTTGACCCAGGGGGTTCGTGCTTATGTACACCCAACGCTGTTAAGGTACTGGTCATATCAGATCGGCTACCTACTAATCTGAGCGGTGCGTAGTTGACCAGTACTGGGATTGCGAGAAGCTTAAACTGGTAGGGGTAGCACTGCCTTCGGCACGTACTCGCTCCGCAAAGTCCAACCAGTGACTTTCTTGACTGGTACCACGGGGACCAAGTCCGACACCGCGGGGGAATATCAGTCCCCGTCTTAGTCACGGTGTAGGACTCGTGGTAAGCCTATGCAGGCTATGGCCGGCTTGGTGCAGTTCGACGGGTGAGCTGCGTTTTCAGCTCGGGCACTAATCTGCAAAATTCACTAGAGATTTAGGTAGTCTCCACAGATCAGTGGGGACTTAGGACTCGTAGCCTGTTCACGTTAAATCGTTGCTAACTTGAGCGTATCTCGATCCAGCCCGAAGAGAAGCGTGGCGGATAAGGCTCACGCTAGGTGCCGCCACGTTAAACTAAAGAGGTAGGCGTAATGTCCGCCTCACATTGGCTCTGGTATATTACCTGCCGCCGCTTTTGGTTTCGAGTATAAATGAGATTGAGGCCACATGACGGTTGTAATGAGAATAAAACTCCTCATAACCACAGTTGAAACCAAATCTTTTATTTTTATTGAAAATGTTTAGTAAAGATATGTCTAGAAATGCACCCTTGTCAAGATATATCAGGTGACCATACGTCTAGATTTTGGCGGGATAGTCATGATGTTCAACCTCATGTTTCGCTTTTATCGTTAAAGCTGGCGGGATGCAATAATGACCCGATTTTGATAAACTGTCCCACTTTTTGATATAGCTCTCTTAAGATAGTGAACGACAAACCGCGTATTAATTAGTTTCTCATAAATTGAGATATTTGATTCAAATTTTGTTTGAATATTTTACTAGTAATGGTTTACAGTTACACTGTAGTGGTTCAAATCCATCAACCGGGGGACTAGATAGGAGGGGGGAGGTGCTTGACATATCTCTTTACGTATTTTTCCCACACAAAAGTTATTAAGTTCTGACTTGGAAATCTTATTTTCTGTACAGAAATACGCAAAAAAGGTACTGTTGTTAAAATACGCTAAATCCACCTTTTTTCGAGATAAATTCATCGTGAAAAATCGAGAATCACTGTTTATATTTCAAATAGTTTTAAAAATATTAAGTAAAACCGTTTCATCAACTTTTACTTTAAGATCACATAACCAGTGTTGGGTACTATCTAGATACATGTATTGAAAAATTCGAAAAAAGACCAGAAAGAAGCTTCAGGAAAAGATCCCCAGAAAAAAAGCGGGAAAAAGTTAGTTATTTAGCACTTTTATCCAGTTTCAGGAGACTACCTTAACACGTTTCTGAACTAATAAATTCGCGCCAAAAAATTTTGTTAGATATTTGCTTATAATTTCAATACAAAATTCGCCCTAATTTATATAACCCGACCACCAAGAAAAAAAACTCGTTTCTTTTTCAGGGAAAGCTCTTTCTTAAGTATACAGTGATCCAGCAATAATATGGACATGTTTTGTTTAGTGAAATTATTTTATCGATTTTTTCAAGGGATTTTATTTACTGCAGGAATCGCTTTACCGTTTTTTCCGAACGATTCTTGTCGGAGTGTGTTTTTTCGACCGAAGTTTTTCTCACCGAATTTCTTCTAGGACTTCTTTCAGGAACGTTTCTTCTTCTTCTTCTTCTTCTTCTTCTTAATATAGAAAGAATAAAAAAATAAACTGAAATTGGCCCCCATAAGCAAAAGCGAAGTTAGGCGCCACTGATGGAATTAATAAACTTAATTAACCATCCGCACATAACTCAATGCATTTATAATGTTTATTTTATGTAGCTCATCACACGTGGCGAAGATTTGATAGCAATTAACAAATCTGCGCGATGATCATTCTTTAGTGTTACAGTTTGAGATTAAAGTATTTTTACTAATCGCGTTAAATATATTAGGCTACTACAGCACAACTTAATAAAAGTCAACATAAATTTATAATAGACTTGCAGTTTTCAAAGGTTTTTGTTTTAATAAAAATACATCTGTAATGGAAATAGGCCAAAGTATTCAATAGAAGAACCCCGATGCGATGATTTCTCCTTGTTTTTGGAATGACCTAACCGCCATTAGTATGTTATATACTAATAATACAAACAAACAGTATAAATCAGAATTTGTTCAACTGCATCGAAAACTGTAGCGGTCTGCTGTACAAAGAAATGTGCGCTTTATATAATGGACGCATAAATATATGAGACATGGGTGTTAGCAGCGGCGGCTCTTCTCTGCTAAAAGTTAAGACAGTTGAAAAGGATCTAGATTTAGTATTTGATTAAAATTGTTGTTACCCAAAGATTATTCCCTGTGGAGTTACAGCCCATCAAAGGCGGAGAAGTAAAACAGAAACATAGCAATTACTTTAGAACAATTATAGTTAGAACGATCAAATTTGGCAAGAGTTTTTAGACATACTCTAGAGATGGTTTGATGCAATATAAAAACAAAATCAAAACGGGGCGGGTGGTTTAGGAATGGTACAACACTTTCTACCACCCATTGAATTTTGTCCTCTTTAGAAAAATTAGAACGATAGTTGCACACTATTGAGAAAAACATTTCGAATTTTATTCATATGGCTTAAATTATTTCTCGAGTAGGTCTAGAAATTCTTACCAAGTTTGATTGTTCTTACTTAAATTTTTCTGAAGTAATTGCTGCAATTTTTCTGTTTTTATTCTGCAATTTTAATGGACTGTAACTTTTCAGGAAAGATTTTTTGGGAACAACATTTTTGTTCAAATATCATGATTTTCACCTAAATATTTTCACTCTCAGTTTTTTTTGAAGTAAAACTGCTATAAATTCTATTTAAAAATTATAACCAGGCACCGTAAAAATGTTGATTAGTTTTCAACTCTGGCGTAGTTTTTTTAAACGAAATTTCAGCATAATTACAGTTATGAAAATTGCGGTAAAAGTTTGATAACTATTAAAATATGTATGTCGTGTTCATTTTCAGAATACATACACACTGCTAAACGAATTAAATTAGGGATAACAAGGGCTGAAGGGACTAACCAGTATTTCCTCGTGTCTTTGCCTGGAAGCTACACGAGAGGTAATTGCAATGAGCTGACCAGATTAATACGTGATTTACGAGAGGAATGAAATTGTTATTCATCAAACAGTCATTGTTAAAGAGCAGTGGAACATGAAAAGCCATCAAAGGCCAACATTTTTCATGAAAACAAAACTTAAAAGTTCACGAAAATCGGCTTTGCCTCTGTTTGGCGATTTAAAACTTTGTAAGCAGGTAATGGAATTAAGTGTACCAGGCCTAAAAGTTTTTGATGGAATACAGCTTTGTCTGTGGGTTTTTGTTGACTCTCATGAATTATTTTAGTGCGAAATAAAACTACCTATATCAAAACGTTTAAACATGAACAACTAATTACTAGTTTTTCCATAAATGAGTTTTGTTAATATTGCAATGAGATCATTGAATATTTTAAATTACAAAAATATTTTAAATGTAATGAAATTCGCCCCTAGCGTTTTATATACAGCAAAAGCGGTGTTTTTTTTATCAACACTGTTATGACTAAAATGAGACTCGTTTGTGTGTTTATTCGAATCTGTTGGAATTGAGTCCATAATTTCATATTCTTTTTAATATTTAATTCTTTGTTTGAAGTAATTTCCGGAACGTTAAAGGGCTTTTATACAAATTTATTTGGCTTATCGAGCCATATTTAAAGAGATAACGCTCGACCTATTATTTTGTCAGCAGACACGCACAGTTAGAGTAAATAAATATTAAATAATCATTAAGTAAAAAAAAATTGAATGGAAATCGAAGACATGTGTTAAATAATAAATGTGGCAATTGACAATGGTAATCAAATATTTACTGCTGACCCATAAGACGCCAGCCATAGCAGTCATGCGTGCTGGAGGGTACCTATTGATTATAGAACCGCAAGCACAACCCTTAACTCGAGGGTGGCAGATATCGAAATGTTGACGCACTTATTATTAATCACGGGATAATGCAATTAACAGAGCGACACGTTAGTGTAATCTGCGGCTTTGCAGGTATTTAAGCATTAAGACCCACTTCAACAATGCAGCGGAAAATATCTAGTTCCACATTTCACTGTAATCGTGGATTATTCACACAGACATATTGACAATCATGTTCAGATTAGAATTCGATTTCAGCCACCAACAAAACTGAACCTGTAGAATGTACCGACAATAACAGTACTATTAAATGAAGCTTAATGTAAGCTGTCATTAATGTAATCGCTTAATTATATCATAACACTAATTGTATTCATGTTTGTTCCTAAAATTTTCTCTAGTGTAATTATACAGGGCGAATACGGATAATGGGCCAATTTACCTTAATATTAATTTTCACAAAAAGTACCTTCAGTGAAAGTTGTTTAGTAAATGACGAGCTCGTTTTGGCAGTTTCAGTTGCAGGGCCGTACTTGGGGTACTTAGCGCCTGTGAAATGGTAAATTCCTCGCATCCCCACTATTATATAAATACAGGGTTGGGCAAAAGTGCGGAACAATGCAAATATCTCTAATACAGCAACCTCGATTTCAACAAAATTTTCTGCATGAAGGTTTCTATATACGGCGGATACAAAAAGGTATTGGCGGTTTAAAATTTTTTTCGGTTTAGCCGGAAATGATATCAACTTTTTAAATTTAAATAGAACACACTATATATTTTTTGATAGAACTCGTCTTTGGCGAGTTCAGTGATATAAGGTTAATGCCTTTATTTTTAATAATTCTAGAGATATTGAACAAAACACGCAACAATATTGATTCGTAATTTGTTTTATTACCTAACAACACATGACAGCAAAACAATGAAAACCAAACAAATAAAAAAATACAGATAACATCACTTGAGGAGATGCTTAAAATGACCATCATTTACTTCTTGGTAATAACTAGGTGTATGTACAAATTCTTCAGTTACATTAACAAGATGCTCTGCAGGAATTCTTATTTCACCAACAATTCCGAGTCTCAATTCTTCCAAATTATTTGGTCTTTCAGTATCAACTCTACATTTTAAATGTCCCCAAAAAAGAAATCTAATGGATTCGGGTCTGGAGAATAAGCGAACAAACTGTTTAGGCTTCTCACATTTTTTTTCTTTTCATGAGCTGGTAGATAACAATTACGAAACTGAACTCGCAAAAAAAAGTTCTATCGTTTTATCACAAAATACACAGTGTTCTATTAAAAATAAAAAAGTTGAAATAATTTCCGGCTAAATCGGAAGTTTTTTTAAGCCGCCAATACCTTTATTGTATCTGCCGAATATCAGAACCTTCATGTAGAAAATTTTGTCGAAATCGCGGTTGCGGTATTAGAGATGTTTGCATTCCTTCATACTTTTGCCCAACCTTGTATATATTTTTTAAGAAGAGTAATTGAAGAGACGAGGTATACTCAAAGAACATACGAAACAAAACAAACCAGGAAGGTAACTAAGTAAGCATAAATACCCAGCCACTATACAGACCCAAACGTAAGACGAAATTATACAGGGTGAGATGTTGATGTTTTTTTTTCCAACGTCTTTATTATAGCAGTGAGAAAAAAATTGTAAAGAGAAAAAATAGTTTGTTGGCTTACTGCGCATAACCTAAAATTATTATTAATTATACTGGGTCTTTAGTTATGTTTGTATAGCACATTACTTTGTTATTTTAAATGGCATACCCTGTATATTGGTACAGTTTTAGATTTTACATTTATTTTTAAATATAAAAGTATGAAAGTATGATTATCTTGAAATTAGCGGTTTTCGATTTATAGCACGTTATTTTAAAAATTTTGATATTTTTGCAAACAAAATTATAATATTATATAGATACCAAAAACGTGTACCCATCGCTATGTTTCACAGATTATTAATACATTATAAAGTATTCAGTAGTATGTAGAAAATAGCAGATTATTACATAGGATGTTCATGTCCATTTTGCAAACTTCAAATGTCAATAAGTTTTGTTTTTTTAAGGAAAAACCCATTGCTGTTGCCATGTTCAACGTGCTTTTATTATGTCCACTAGTTCGGCCAATATGGTGGTGAATAAAATATGCAAAAACTGAATTCCTCCTGGTTTTGCTAACTAATTTTAACTAGTGGAACCCGTGGGTTATGACCCCCGCTTTATTGCTTATTATAGTTTGATATTAAATAATCGAATGAAGTAGGTAGTTGACATCTGCGGATTAAAGTTCAACTCCACATTTTCTATATATATTAAATTTGTATCTCCCACCTGTCTCAACTTTTAGTGACCTACTTGTTCCTGGAAAATAAATCCGTGTGAAAAATCGAAAGAAAGCCCGTAAAAGCAGTTCCGTAAAAATTTATATCATAGCTCTAAAAAATTTATTAAAAAGAAGATGGGAATACAATTAGTTACACTTATCACTTGTCCTTATTTCCAAAATGTTTAGAACAAAACAAATGTTGTCAGACATTTGCATATAATTACAAAATTTAATTCGCTTTTATTTATATAAATCAGAGTTGTAATGATACAATTAACATACACTCTCTCTATATCGGCGAGCTTCATGCCCCAATCACTCTAAATGATTTTAACGTAAATAACAAAACCGGAAATCATAATAAATATCTAAGCTGCCTCGACATGATAATAATACAGATGCCTCTAGAACTTGTAGTAAGTAGTTTTGTAGTAAACACTTTGCAACAGTAAGCGGAACCTAATCCAGATCCCAATTTGTAGCTGATGAATGGTGGAATTCCTCTGCTATACATTTGTTTGTTGTAATCAAAGGAACTACTACTACGGCAACCATCCAGTTTTTTTATAAACAAAATTTCAGTTTTGTTAGTGGAAAGAAAATGAGTTAGCTAATGAATCCATTATCTCACTAGTGAGATAATGAACTTTATTATCCAAACAGTCGTACATAAATGTAATTAGTATTACTACACGTTGTAAAGAAAACAATTAAATATCTAATTTTTAATACTAATATAATGTTTTACTGTTTCTATTTTTTTGGTAATCAACTAGTCAAAAACAACCTAAACAAAGGTGGTTGATGCAATACGATATGATACGTAGATAAAGTATATCAAATACAGAGAGTACGTTTACGCCGACTGTTTAGGTCGCGACCTATGCACCAAATGTTACTTAAATTATTTAGGTCACTGGGTGTAAAAACAGGCAGAAAATACGCTGAGTCCTTCACTTAGTCGACTCACTTTTTTACGTACGCTGACCTTATCACAAATTTAGCGGGTGTAGACGCTGATTGCTAGATTCAAAGATGTTGGAACTAAGTAACGCGGTATCTACTTTACCGATTGCGTTATGTCAAACCGTATTAAGCCCAAATTTAAACCTCTCTGTGAAAACATGTTTGTGCAATTGAAAAACAAAAATCAGTTCGTCCGACGAAAAAATTCACCCGTTTTTCACACTTGGCAACAAAATAGAGACAACAATACTAGCACGTAACCAAACCTTGGTAAGATTCTCTAGCATATACAAATTGAAGTGAGACCACAGCAAAACCTAGTGGAAGGGGAAGCTGTAAACGCTTGGTGTTTAAGGTAAATTTGAGTGAAGGTATACATGGGTCAGTCCACCAAACGTTACTAGGTGTAAACGTATTTATTTACGCATGCGTGACGCGGTAGCGCAAGTGGGTAAGTTGTGCTACTGTGCTGAAGGTTGCATGCTCTAATCGTTCGGTTTATGCAATTAGTTCAAATAATTTTGACGAAGTGGCTTGCTTAAATTACTGCCAAAATTTTATGCGCTTATGATACAGCTGGCACGATCCAAAGGTGGTTTGTTTTTATCATAACATCAAATGTTGTAGATGTGAAATATTAATAGTTGGTTATAATGGTAGAAAAATATCACAATATCGTTAGTCATTACATAGTCTACAGTAAACAAAATTGTTTCTATATTTAGAGTAACTGAAAATCTCGAAGATTTACTAAAAACCTGTCACACAAAGCTAGCACTAGCAGCAGGAAATAAAGAAGTTGACATCTTGATGTCAGTTACTGAAAATCCACATTCCTATCCGCGACAACTTCCGTTAAAACACAGTAAGCATCTGTCAAGCTTCAGCGCTGAATATCTATAAGAAACAAAAACTTCATCGCTATAAAGTACAACTAGTACCAGCAAATGCAAAACATTTGCATAAAAATGCCAATTTTGTAGATAACAGCAATTGCGATAAATTAAATTATTGGTTAAATGGAAGTTCCAATAGACACAATTGTATAGGGATTGGTCTGATGGTAATTCACATTAAGATTTAAAAACTACGTAGGCAGCGTCCTTAGAAAATAAACGTGTAGGATGATATTTGCGTACACCTTACAACAAATTATTGGCCCAATTCTTATTGAAGAGACTTTAACAGTTTACGAATATTTTCAGATTTTCTACAGTCATGTTGTTCGTGTAATAGTTGCTTCATTTCCGAATGAAATTTAAATGTTGGGCGGGGGAGAGGATTGATACGACCATAGCTGTCGTGAACATTGTAAAGCATGTGCAAAATAGGTTCTAAGCTTTATTCAAAGAACATGCCGGTAATGTCATCGGTCGACGGGACGGCCAAGGATCCTCACCCCGGTGAGAGGCGTGAACAAACGCACCTTTCGCGGGGTCGACGTTGTAACGGTCGCTTTGGTAATTTCAATTTGGTATATTTATCATTCTTCGGAGAGGTTCATGGTTTTTTTTGTGGTGCCAACGGTGGCTAGCTGAGTAATTTTACGAGGTAGCAAGTAGCCTATGTTAGGAGGTTTAATTTTTGCTGTTTCAAAAAGTCAAAGTAGTGACTTTGAGTGGTGCCAGAGGGGCGGGTTTGCGCGAGTTCCGTGGGAGTACGCTCTCGTCCTGGCCGTTGCGTTGTAAAGGGCTATCGTGGTGGCATTGGTAGGGCTGGGCAGGTCAGGGTCGTCTTGGTGCGTCTCCTGATGAGCTGCGTTGCAACTCGGTTGCTGATCTGCAGAATCAGTAAAGATTTAAGCAGTCTCTTTCATTAGTGGAGACTAGGGTGCGTAGCCTGATGTCCTACTGGTAGCTTGTTCTTGTTTCATCAAGGACATGCTCGCTGATTGAGTGTATTTCAATCAGTTGTCAATGATGGCCGCTGATTAAGCCGTAAGGTAGGTGCTACAACGTTAAACTGTGACTGCCATTGATCAATTAATGTAGCTTTTAAGCAACAATTTTTAAGCTATTGTTTGATAAAATAGATACTTACGTCAGTAGAATTCCTAAGTGGGAATATTCGCCGCTCTGTAGAGCTTGTAAATCCAATTTTGAGGTGGATTAGTCTTCATCCCTCTTTTTTTTTTCTATATTCTGTCGTGTGTCTTAGCCAGTTTTACTACTTTTCTCCACTCTTTCCTATCCACTGCTATTTGTTTCCAGTTCTCCACTCCCGATGCTATATAGATCTTTAGTAACTTTCGCCAGGCTTCTGCTTTTGGGCCTACCTCGCATCCTACCTTCTTCTGGTTCTAACTTGGTAATTTACGTAATACTCTGGTCGTTTCCACTTCTTTCAAAGGTGCCTTAAGCAGCTAATTCTCATTGCTTTAATTTTCCTAACAATATCTTCGCTTTGCATATCGTTCAGCATTTCGTAGTTCATTTTGTTCTGTATTCCCCCTCTGCAGTTTGTATTGGTCTGAGGATTAGTCTTAGGAATTTTCTTTCCAGTCTTCGTAATTTATTTTTGTCATTCTTAGTCATGTTCATTGTTTCGGCAAAGTACGTAATTACCGGTTTTATTAGTCCTTTACACATCCTAGTGTTGGTTGCCTTGCTGAATTTTTTATCTTTCAGTACTGTCTTATTATTTGTAGTATAGTCTGTGCCCTATCTGTAGGCGGTACTTGATATCCTTACTCTTTCGTTTTTGCTCCATATCTATCTATTTATATATTATTAAAGGCTGATCGTCGGATGTCTCAGCTTTTAGGTGCCTGCGTGCGCCACCGATCTTTGCTTCATTAAAATCCCCCTCCGCTTGCGCTCACTCACTCTACGGCTGTCGTGTCGCTGCAGAGTGAACATCATATTGAGCCCTGAAGAAATGCAATTAATCAAAGCTAAAATTCTTAACACACCAATTTCATTCCTAACATTACATCTAGGAAACGTGTACTAGTTAAAAATTGGACAAACAGAGTTTAAATAATTAAAATAACTACAGCCAACTGGAGTTTACTTTATCACAGGGTGGCCACTTTTCTGGAAAACAGGGAAAACCGGGAAAAGTCAGGGAATTTAGAATTTTTTTATTTTGGTCAGGGAAATCAGGGAATTGTACTAATTTCAACGTAAAGTCAGGGAATTTCACCAAATAGTCAGGGAAAATACTGTAAAATGCAATTATTTTAATTTTTCTCCGCAAAACGAAAATTTTGTAACCTAGGTATATGTTTATAAAATTTATATTTATTTCATTTGGTTTTTCCTAAAAGTTTAGATGTTGTATTTAGTTATGCTTGTGGAAAAATTTCCATTTGCTATAAAGTAATTTAAGTTTACTTTCCTAATTTTTATGTTGGGTTACAATTTTGATTTAAAAAAAACAACAGAAATTGGCTTTTGTGCGATAAAAAAATGAGTCAGGGAAAACTAAAGTTTATCAGTCAGGGAAGTCAGGGAAAAGTCAGGGAATTTGAAAAGCAGTTTTAAGTGGCCACCCTATCATTTGGTTAATGTTTGTAGTGTTTTGACGATTTGCAACTACACAGGCTAAGAACGCCTAAACAGTAACCATGCTTCAATAACCTAAATAAAGCTAGCATTACTACAAGAATTAAAGCAAATGTAAATTAATTTATAAAACTAACAGAACCCGTGGATTACGCCATACAATTTTGTTTCTAAAGAATTGCTAGTAAATTTGTTAAAAGAGATATAATGATGTAACTAATACATTCCGCCGGTATCGCAACTTCATTGCCCCGATTACACTGCATGGCGATTACGTACACATCGAAACCGGTAAACATAATGAATAAGGTGTGTCGAGAATGTTACTGAATATGTCGTCACTAAATGTTGACACAGAGGGAAGGAATCTGGATTTACTACAACCACTACAGGCCCGCTGCGCTATCTACCTCATTCGCTTATTTATTGTTAACAAAAATACGGAGGAGATAGTCCAGAGGTTTCATTATCTATCTGTCTATATATTTTATCGAGATCCTTTCCACCTTCCATAACTTTTATTGCCACCGAGGCCCCGCTACTAGAAGCTACATATTTACGCGTCTATTATATAAGGCGCATATTCTCTGGTACAGCGGGTTTACAAATTGCATTGCAGCTGACATTTCAAGAGACATCAGCAGATATCTGAAAACGTTGTTTTATTACCTACAATTACATTATCACCCTTGGGCACTTGAATGTTATTTACAGTTTAAAAACATAAAATTTCAGATAAAACTAACTTTACCAAACCGAATCTGCCATTTACAATCCATTAATAGGAATCAAGGACAGGCATTCATTTCTACAGTTAGAAAAGTTAAATTTATAAAATAATTGAACGGGGCCAATTTAAAATAAAAATCGGTAGATTTATTTTAAATATTATTTGATGTCGATTACGCTCGATAGAGATGTAACTACAAAATAATAAAAAATTGCACGATTACTTAGTTGGTACTAATGTTTGGTTCAGTGGTTGACTTTGCGTATTTGAGAGTATACAATACTGCGGGAGGCATTTGGTACATGTCTTGCAACTCGACACAGCTTACTTATCATATTTTAAAAATAAGTTACCAAAAAAGCGTGAGTCGTAGACCACGGGTTTAGCTAGTGTTGTCGTATTCTCGTAATCATTACCATAAACATACGGGTTGATCTAAAGGCATTCTGTAGGAATAAAGTGGTATTATTAATAGAATTGTTATGTTGCATGCTTGATGCAATCGTACCTACCATTCTTTTTCTTCTCCTAGATTGTATTTAAGTTCTAGAATGGAAATAATAGCATTTTGGTCTTGCATTATCTCGAAATGCGAGTTAAAATTTCATTAAACCTAGCGTTTTATGTTAAGTCATAAACAGAGACAGCGTATCCAGACTTTTAAATCTCTTGAGCTGCTGCATTACTTACATAATCAGAGCGAGTTACTAATTATTCCGTATCCTACACAAACAAATAACCAAATCAAATGGTAAGATGCTGTAAACTACTGTTTGCTAACTTGCTGTTAGTTTAGTTTATAAACACACACTTATCAAAGGTTATGCTCTATGACAAATTGAGAAGTACAAACCAGTTCGCGCAATATCTCGCTTGATAAGTTTGCTAACAATTTTTTTAGAAGTTATCAAAAAAGCGTAGGACATAGACCACGGGTTTAGCTAATGTTTACATATTTTTTTATTAATTTTTAAAACTTTCCAAATTTTTGAAATTGATTCCACCTAAACTATAAACACTGCGATGTTAACCTATTCTAAACATATCCTGTTGTTTTTCGATTTAACAGTTTAAAAGTTATCATCGTGATATTATTCATTAGTACGTACTTTATTACAAATTTTACGACAGCACACGCAAAATTATAGCTCAAACTCTGCATCAAAATTGAAGCTGTTTCTTAATTAATCCATTTTCTCTGTATTATTAATTTAAATTTTATTACAAAGCTTCCTACAATAAATTGCTTTAACAAATTTTCATAGTCTAGTCTTCAGAAACATGAAACAAATTATTGTTTTAATATAATTTCAAAAAGAACGTTATGAGAAAATATGTGGATGACAAGAATAAAGGACAATTAATTAAAATCATTATCCTAAAAATTCGTACAACAAATCTGGAGATCACTTTTATGGTCATTAGTTCCAAGTATTAAATTTCTTCATTTATTCTGTTTAAAAAAACCAAAAATATATTTTGCGTAGTTAAAAGCTTGCACCGTGATTCTTAGATAATTAAAAGCTTTGTTAAATGATATTAAGTTTCACTAAAAACGGAAAAAAGCTCCCTTTTCATCGAACTTGGTAGAAAGTAGGCTTTTCGACCTTTATTTTCCGGTCGATAGTTGAAAATTGCTGCTCAGAGGGAACAAAATATATTTTCGTCCCAAGGGACGAAAAAGTTATTTTGATCCGTTTTTAAATGCGAATCTTGGTTACGCGTTGTTTATATTCCTTTGACACGTCTTGTTTACTTGTAAGAGTCAATTTTTACACAACTCTAAAATTAAATAGTTTAATTTAGATTAATTTTAAAATAGATGTTTCTTGATAAATTTTTCAAAGTCGACGAAAAAATCATATGAAACTTGGGAAGAATGTGTCTTGCTTTTCTTGTCTGCTTTATTTCAGCCGCCTACGGCTCGCGGAATAAACGGCACACGCGGGAGAAAAGTATCACTTTCTTCCCTTATTACACAAATAACTATTACATTTGTTTGCTCCTAACAATTATGTTAATTATTACTTTTCGAAACGATACCCAAATTTATATTTTTAATAATGCTAAAAAGATTAAGCAAAAACCTGCAATCTTTTTGTAAATATGTGAAAGTACTTGTAAACTAGAAATCCTAATTGCGGAATGTTTGGACAATTTACTGCGTGCACCACTGTTGATATTTCATTATTAAGCGGATTGTAGCAAACTCCCTACGATAACAGCCTTGAATGGGTAGTGAACGATAGTTTTATAATGAACAGTTTGTTTCGTGCAGGTCATACCCTTTAATATTTGACAGAACTCTATGTGAGAAGCGGTATTTTAGTACTTTTCGGAAACTGTCTTTCTGACAACACTTTGTAATGTTTCTTTCCATTCTTTTCCCAAAAGATTATTTATATTCTCACAGATCCGGTTTCTTCTTAGAATCTCGATACTTTTCCCGAGAGGTTTTGTAACATCAACTTATTTCAGCTTTTCTTTAAGATTTTTTTTAAGAATACACTCGAGAAGTTTTTCATCTACACTCTCACATTTTTCAGCCCACTTTAGCCCAAACGTTTGTCCGTTTTTCTAATCAGATTATTATTATTTATACTTTTAGATGTCATTAAAGCATTTCTTCCAGTTTTGTAAAAGTTTTAATCCAAGCGTTTTTAAGGTATTTTACCAAAGCTATTTTTTACAAAACAGCTTCGGCGAGTTTCTGAATTGTTTTTTATTTTTTCAAATCTAAAATGTGCGTAGCGTTTAAATGCAGTAACATGGTGCTGTTTGGAGCTAGTCGGTATACCTGCTCTACACTTTACTATTGCAAGGTTCTCGCTAGGAAAAGAGGCATTTATACACGTCAATTATATAAGGCGCATATTCGTATGTACTGATGTACAACCGGCTAGTACAGTTTGCGACGCAGATAAGAAAATTGGATTTACGCTATATGCATGTATGATTGTAATGGAATCCAATGCTACCTAACTCTTATTTCTAAATTGGACCTTGCGGGGAACACACAGGCTGTTGGGCTACGGATGCCTTTCGCCGGGCAGGACCGCTGACTACTCAACTCAATATAGATAGCAAGAAGGCATAGTAATGGAAACAACTTCGCACAGAAATGTTCATTAGATCATCAAACGATATCATGCTAATCATATTTCACTTAAATACGGTTTAAAGAATGCATTGAAGCTGACAATTTGAGAGGGCAGATTGTTTTATTACCTACAATCATTGTATCACCCTCGGGTACTGGATTAGTTACAAACTGAGTTAAAAATGTAAAAATTGAATCTCTACACAGCTTATTTATTATTTTTTTAAATAGGTTACTAATCAAAATCGTGGTGCGTAGCCCACAGGTTTTGTTAGTATTAATTAGTACGCAAGTTGACAATAACTGTATCCGAATGTACAGGGTGAATAAAAAGTAACGCATATCTATAACTTCGTAAATATTAATTCTAAGAAAAATTAGCCCGAATAAATGTGGTTTGATCGATTTTAGCGCATGCTTGTGGCTGTTACGGCAACCAACTTTTGTTGTGTTTTAAAACAGCACCTTTATATTTCACATTTTTAGATTCCTCCAATGTATCTCTTTTTGGTGCAATATTTTGTGCATGGGAGTATATAACAATTTTTGAATTAAATACCTGCAAAGTTTGAAAATTTGAAAATTTTTGAAAAGTGTGAAAATTTGAAATATTAAAATTAATTAGAAAATTATAGGTATTTGAAAATTTTATAAAAGTGTGCAAAGAATTGTAATATTTTGAAAAATTTGTATATATTTGAAAACTTTTAATATTTTTAAATATTACGTTTTTTAAAATGGCTGGCACGTGGGGAGGGGTTAGAAAGATTGGCTATTCGACATGCGCAGAATACGAATCTAAGGTCCTTTTCTTGTCGCTTGGTTTTATGATATTTGGTGTTTTCTAGTTTTTTTCCCATACACTTTTAGGTTTTTTGGCGATTACTCAATTAAACTGTTTAAGTAAGCGATCAAAAGACAGATTTTCATAATCCGTCAATAAATCAAGGCAACTCTAGAGTGGGGAACCAAATTAAGGTACAAAAATTCAGTTTTTCAAATATTTTTTTTACTAAAATGTTCTGTTATTTTTTTTGTTTTATTTGCAATCTGTTATTTAATTATTTATTAATTGTGGTAGAAAAATCTGTTCTAAAATTAGAAATTGGGTTAGCACTCTGAATTTTTAAAGTGTTGAGCATAAAAAACTGTATCTACGAACTTGTAAAACAAACTTTTCTTAAAGTTTTTATTATCCAAGAAAAGTTTAAACATTTTTTTACGTAATTAGGAGAATCGTGTTTTTATATTCACACTTTTTTTTATTTCTTTCTGTTTTTATTGATCTATATTTTGGTCTGATATATTCAGGTAAACGGCGATCGTGGTTTTCCTCGATTTCGTTGTTTATAGATTTGTCTTATTTTATCGCTGTTATAGCCCGGAGCAACCGGATGAAAAAATAGCCCAGTCACATACGAATTTTCCGCTGACATAAATGTCAGCCAGTCAATTTCGACTTTTTCTTGTGTTCGACGTTTCAGAACTAGAAATGAACTAAATCAAATAGGCAGTTAGTGCTACCTAACTCACACTTCCCACGAAACACTTAGTAATTGCTTTCTTCAGAACATTAGGCGATCGTGAGTTGGAAAAAAAATCTGCAGAAGATAGCACATTTTAAATTGTACCGCGTAGTCACGAAGAGGAAAAAGCAAGGTAAAGGCGGGAAAAATTTACGGCCGAAGTTGTAATGTTCTCTTGTAAAACAAATTTCTGATCTAGCATTTATGGCAGTCCCATTTTAGAAAGACAAGTCGCATAAGCTCTTCGTGAGTCGTCAACAAGCTCTCTGAAAAGTTGTAAAAGTTGTTACGCCAGAGCTTCGTACTTCTTAGGGCTCGGTTAAACTTCTAATATACTCGAAGTCGCCTAGAATATTGCTCCCCCAACTTTTTTGCTCACATTACGACCAGATTTGGATTTTATTTCAGTCGTAACTTGGATTTTTTAGCAAAAGCTACATGGAAAGTAACAGTTACATACATATAATAAATGAAATTTCGATAAAAACATCAAATTTGATTAAAATATTTTGTCGTGTGAAAATTAACAAAGAAAGTGGTGGTAATAAAATACGATCAAGAAATATTTCAAAACTTGAAGGTTACTTAGTAAACAGATTTTCTTTCTTATTTTTGACATTCAAACTTCAGCATTCGTGACGTTCTTATTCAGTTTGCTACGTTTATTTTATAACAAAAAACTGCGAATGACGCCATAAAAAGTCTGAAGCTTGGAAAGTTGTGATTTCTGGAATTTTTGAATATGTTTGAAAATTTGCCAATTCAAGGAGCTAGTTTGTTTAAATCTCAAGTTTAGGTTTTACGCAATGGTTTACCTAACTTGCCCGAAATTAACACGTAATGATAAATGTCAAATATTATTGGAATGTAAATTATTGATAGTTGCAAATTATGTTTGGAAAATTCGAAAATTTAAAAATTCTCTTTTTACATCTAATTAGGACACTGATTTCTATGATTATCTGTATATAAAACACTCAATTACTTTAACAATATTTATTTATTTTACCCTTATACGTATTTCGGCATGTTTACATGCCATTGTCAAAGGTTATATTAGAAAGTAAACAGTTAGTGTTGTTATAGCAATAGAACTTGGTGACTTGATCTCGGTAATCGTCTACAGATGACTTGATTTCTTATTCCAAAATGTCCAATAGAGGAGAATTTAAGAGATCAATTTGCTCATTCATTACCGGTACAGTTTTTAAATGTTTGTGACTTTCAAAATCTTCTAGTTTATCTAATTTACGTTTATCACCACAAAAGTGTAAACATTTTATGGTGATATTAGCTGTCATTGAATGATTGTGTTCTAGTAAGTGTTTAGCGTAATTGGATTTATGTGGGTGTTTGTATTTGTAACAACGTACGTCTTCTTTATACCTAATATCAAAATTTCTAATTGTCTGGCCTATATAAACCGAATTACAATGCGAACAATTAAATTTGTAAATGCCTGGTTTTAGAAAATCGTCTGTTTTCGATTTTGCAATAAACAAAGTGTTTAAGATGTTTCTTGTTGTTTTAAAGCTTACTTTATATTTATTTGTTTTGTTTATAATTTTAGCAATTTTTTCTGATTTGTCACCAAAATATGGGATCGAAGCATATTTAATTGTATCGAATTAAGTTAGGGTATTCACATAAATTTTTTGAATGGCTAATTTATAAATCTTTTTTTTAAATTAATGTATCAATAAGTTTAGTATTATAACGATTACTATATGCAATTTGTTTAATAATTCTATTGCTGTAACAACTCTAACTGTTTACTTTTTCATATAACCTTTGACAATGGCATGTAAACATGCCGAAATACATATAAGGTTAAAATAAATAAATGTTGTTAAAGTAATTAAGTATGTTATATACTGATAATAATCATTAAATATGGACTTTAACGAAGTAAAGCTAAAATTTATAAATAAACTGATTTCTATAACTGTCAACTTACTGTATTATTGGAGAGTAAAACAGTCGACTTCGTTTAATGGTTTTAAATAACAAAATTTCTCCTAAAAGAATCATTTGGGTTTTGTTTCAATGCCGAATACCTAAAAAGGCTGATAGATTGTAGCCAGCATTTTGTTTCATTAAAGAATGATACGGGTTAACGTCACGCTCTGGTGTGAAAGAACCCTGCAACGACAGGTAATGGCAACACTTCGACACCCCTCTAAATGGCCTCACTCTGCAACTGACACTCTTGTAGGCATCAATTTTAGATTTACAAATCATTTCCTGTGTTAGACCAGGTACCTGGCTAAAGGGAGTGTAAAATATTTAAAAAATGTAATTTTTTACCTTCTTCGTCGGTATACGAAGTACAGCTACGAGGAAGGTATCGTACGAGGCATATCCACAAACTAAGTTCCGACTGGTCATAAAAACTACAAAAGGTTTTTTGTTTCAATTTTTTATTATTAATGTTTGCTTAAATATATCTTAAACTACTTCTCAACATAATCGCCATTTAAATTTAAACATTTATCGTAGCGTGGCACAAGCTTTTGTATACCACTCACTATCTGTGAAATTTGCGTCCAACTTTTTCATCCAATCTTTACCTACTGTTTTTAGTTCATTATCGGTGTTGTATCGCTGGCCTGCTAAAAATTTTTTTAAGAAGACGAAAGAGATGAAAATTACTAGGTGCAAGATCGGGACTGTGGGTGGATGATCAAAAATTTTCCATTTCAAATTTTCCAAGAGTTGTCGTGTGAAAGCGGCTGTGTGTGGTGGTGCGTTGTCATGAAGCAAAACAATTCCGGAACTGAGAAGACCTGGCTTTTTATTCTTTATGGCCATTCGCAGTCTCTGTAGTGTTTCTGCGGGCCGAAAGTTTTTAGCATTCAAAAATTTTATCACTGACCGTATTTCACAACTGGATGGATTTTGTATAACTTTATTTATTTTGACACAACGTGACAAGTCTACCGTTAACGACGTACGAATCATTTGTCTTCCAGGGCCTTCTTATTTAGTAATGAAGCTTTCCTGGCCAGATTTGTCTCAATCGCGCCATTTGATCAAAACATATCCACAATCGGAGCTTAGTTTGTGAATATGCCTCGTATTCGTTAGGACGGATAAGAATCCTTTAGGGTCTGAGAATATCAAAAATCAGGTTTCGCTATGGTGTCTATTATACGATTCACTTCAGAGCCACATATGCCTTCACGCAGAGAACCTAATTTAGATTAAAAAGAGAGGTTAGTCGGTCCTAAAAAGGGAAAGAGAGTGGTGCTCTGGGCGTACCCAGAAAATAAGCTCAGGTATGCATTTTCTTCTTCTTTTTTACTACTTGTTGTACTACTTATTTTTAGTAGAGTATGACGTTAGGGTCAAGGCCACACCTTTAAGGGCCACGCCTATACGAGGTCAATTGAATATTTTTGAAAGTTTGGGGAAGGGGGGAGGAGGAGGTATAACCTCGAAGGAATTTTTTTAAAGATATGACTTTAACCTTGAAGTCAAGATTAGCAGTAGAGGGTGGATTTAGAACTGCTAATCTTACCTTACTTCCCTGTTTTTTCTTCTCCTTTTTCTTTTTGTAACTCTGCGGTCTGTGTAGGACTTTGGCCTGCTCAATGTTTTCCATATTATTTTATTGCAGTTTATTACCTCCATCTTCTCATTCCATCTTCTTCAGTTCGGTTTTCACGATTTCCTGCGATTTCTTTCTTGGTCTCCTTGTTTTTGCGTTTCCTCTTGTTTTTTTGTGTGCCATTTGGGTCTCCCTACCCTCTCTTATTCTGATTATTTAACTCAGCCATTTTAGTGGTTTGAACTTTATTGTAGAAAATTTATCTGCGGGTGTTCGTATAGATTTCTTCTAGCCTCGAAGGAACTCCCTTAAAGATGTGACCTTGACCTTGAAGTCAAGGTCAGTAGTGGAGGGTGGATCTAGAACTGACATTGTTACCCAATTTTTTTTCTCCTTTTAAATTTTTTCGTTATTCTACACTCTATGTAGGACCTTGGCCTGCTCAATTACTTGCTTCATTTATTATCCATTGCAGTTTTTCTCTTCCATCTCCTCACTCCCATCGTATTCATTTTACCTTTTACGTCCTCCTGCGATTTCTTTATAGTTTCTCCCTGTTTGCATTCCCTCTTGTTTTTTTCTGTGCGGGATTTGGGGCCACTACCTTTCCTCCTTCTGATTATTTAACCCAGCCATTTTAGTCGTTTAAACTTTATTGCAAAAACAATTCCGCAGGTGCTCGTGTAGAGTTCTTCTAGCCTCGAAAGAATTCTTTTAAAGATGTGACCTTGATCTTGAAGTCCAGGTCAATAGTGGCTCCAGAACTGTGAATATTGCCTTATTTTCTTCCGTTTTCTTCTTCTTCTTCTTTTTGTAATTCTACCGTCCATGTAAGACTTTGCTTGCTCTTCCCTTATTAGCTATTGCAGCTTTTCTCATCTTCTCACTTCTATCTTCTTTAGTTTGCTTTCCACGTTTTTCTGCGATCTCTTGCTTGGTTTCCTTCTTTTTACATTCTTTCTTAATTTGTTCTGTGCGCTATTTGGGTTCCCCTACAGTCCCTTATTCTGATTATTTGACCCAGCCATTGTAATCGTTTGAATTTTATTGCAGAAACTTCATTTGCGGGTTTTCGTAAAGATTCTTTTGTTTTCTTGATTTTACTGTGGCATAGGCGCCCTTAGGGCGTTTTTTCAGCGGTAGGTTATAAATGACGGAATTGCTGGTTTTGTGTGTTTTGATTTGAGTGTTGTGCAATTTTAATTACTAGCTCTTTCCATTCTCCTCTATTCAGCGGCAAGCTTTTTGCGTAGCTGCAAATGATATTTTGTGTCTTTTGGTCTTCCTGCTTTTCCTGTAACCAATTGTCTTAACATGTAGGGCTTGTCGTGTTATGATATTATAATAAGGCTTCCTATGACTGTGCCCAATCCAATTACGTTTTCGTTTATTTATTGTTTTTCGTATAAATTTTATATTTTGTAATTCATTCTAATCCACCATTCGCCTCCTTCTAAAATGGAACATATAATCTTCTTAGTACCTTTCTTTTGGTTTCAAATTCGGCATCTCCTTTTTTTTCTTATTCTTTTCCTTATTCTTCTTTTTTTTAATGTTGAGTCTATGGAATGTTGTTTTGACTTATTGTTCGTGAGACGTAGATAGCCAGCTGTCCCTTCACCGTTTCCTAGTTTCTCTGGTGTTCTATTTCCTTTTATGTCTCACTTCTGGCTAAACGTGCTAATTGTTCTATTGGCAATCTGTTAATGTGCTCCCTCTATTGATTTCTGCTCTTTCCCCATCTTCCGACTTCTTCCGTTTTGCAAATTTTCCGTAGTCTGCATTCTTTGATCTATTTCTTAATGTCTTTGACAGCTATTGTTTTTAAGATTTTTATTTTCGTTGTATGCAAGAGTTATTTTGTTTCGTTGATGTCTGCTCTAGCTTTAACACCGTATCTAATCACTGGCCTTAACAGATTTTACATATTCTTTTTTAATTTTCGTATTCTGGTCGTAGTTTCTCTATACGACATCTCTAAGACAGTCAGACAGTAGTGCTGTTTCTTTCGTCTGTCGTAGCAGTGTCAAGTTAGTAGAATTCCGTATTTCTGCGTCAAGATATGGTTACTTCTTCTAAGTGTTGGTCGTCAATGATGAGTTTACACCGTCGTGATTCTCTCGATACAATCAGGCATTTTGTCAAACTCCGTATGAACGTGTTAATTTAAAATAGTAGTCAGAGTGGATGTTTGTCTATGGCGTTGTGGTCGATTCTAGTTGTAAATTCCGTTCTTTCATCATTAGGGAGGTAACTTTCCTAAACACATTCTGAATTCGAATTCTATAGTATAATATTAAGTAGAAGATATTAAATTTTGTCAAACTTGTTAAACTTAAACGGAAAACGAAACTGGTGCGTTTATATTTGTAAGGGTTCAAAGGCTTTTAGTTTGGCCTTCTTGTCGAAGGAAGGTCTGGAGGAAAGGAGTACAAGACTCGGTTAATACTGTTTATCGACTAAGATACCGTCAACCACAAGTTCTGATTTCACTTAACCTCTTACCATAGAGGAAAATGACACATCGTAATCGGCATTATTGAAAAAGGTATTTGAACTATTTTTAAATAAAAAGAAGCGAACTGTATTTAGCAGAAAAAAACAATTTTTTGTTCCATGGAAAGTTTGGAACTGTTTTGTTAGGGCTTGCTATGGCGACGTCAAGTTTTATTTTCAACAGGCTTTCAATTCCCACAACTAACATTCTCGGGATATTACTGATTAACAGCTTTAAACGTCGATTACGTTACAGTACAAATTACTATTCAAGTACAAACTGTTCTACTTCGGTTGATAAGGGTTACTTGAAACACTATAAATATTAATGCTAAAACTCATATCCAATTCTTTTGTCTGTGGTGTTCGCAGTTTTATCTAAATAATAATAAGTAGATTTAAGTTTTAATGAGAATTTGGCAGGTGATAGTTATCAAGAACTTCAGGAGCAAATGTGTAACACCATTCCATTTTAAGTAAATTTAATTAAACGAGTTCAAATTAAGAGATAATAAGATATGGTTGACTACAATGTTTTACAAAAATAGGGCGTGTTTGGGATTTGTTATACCTCACATAACTATAAACAATTTGAACAAAATATGCAAAACTATACATATATATCGTTGTGCCGGGGAAAGTATTCATTCCACTGCAAAAATTGGGTTGAAGTGACTAATTAACTTGCATGAATAAGTGCAGAATAGTTTATTATTAATTAAAAACATAAGAACATTTGTCACTACACAAAATTGCGTAGATTCTGTCACATTTAAATTAAAATAGCAAACATATTCATTGGTTGCTGCCTGGACTATTTTTTTTCGATGTATTAAGTTATCTTAAGGTGGTAGCATCTTCGAAAGGGGAAAATAGCGCACACGGACTTTAGAAGTGGTATTATATAATGGAAAGTATAGTTCCCATCGCCTATAAAAGGGGTTAAAAGTAGATATAAATTTTAGAACAGCTAACCTAATCATCTCCCCAAAAACCTATGGCATAAAAAATAATAATTACAAATTCAGCATTCTTCTTGTTGCAGTTTTCACGGTCGCGGTGCAAATAAACTTCCAGAGCAATAAACCTAATCAATTACCTAATAAATTAGTGATGAAATATTTTGAATAAAAATAATTGAACTATTCGATCATCAAAATATATCGAGATATCTCGAAACGTTATAGAAAATCATTCGTATTATTTTACGAATTTAAAATTTTCCGTTTTGTCCATTTTGGAAGCGAACGTTGAAGCGATACCCATTACATTAGCCGCCTGCAAGAGCCTAATGCAAATACATGAGACGATGACGTCAATAATGGTCAAGTTTTGTATACATAAGAATTGTAGGATCCTAATGCGCACAAATCCCTCTGTGATGATAAGAATGCGGTATGCACTAATATATACGGTGCGATCGAAAATGATTGAACGTGCCGCTTCATACTGATTTGATCTTGTCCGCTTACTACTTAATGTGATCTTGACTAAATCCACTGGCGTGCAATAGTAATTTAAATAGCGCGGGAAATTTAAAAATGGGTGGCGTGTTCTTTATATGAATGTTGGTGCACCATTGTTTTAGCGAAATAATTACTGTTAGGGACTTTTAAAGACTTTTCTTGTTGTAAATTACGATTTATGTTAGTAAATTTTTATATTCCAAAAGTTAACCTATAGGTTAAAAAACAAGACAATTTAATAACGTAATTTAATAACACAGTTTAATTAATAAAAAAAAACACATTTTTCTTGATTGTTGCTTACAATAATTACTCAATTTAACAATTTAATAACAGTTTAAATTAATAAAAAACACATTTTTCAATGACACAATTTAAATGAATACAAAAATCAAATTCTTTGTAAGACAGTTGTTACAATAACTGCTCGAAATGCCCTCCATCATTGTCTAAACAAACATTGACCCTGCGCTTCATATTTTCAAAAACGGCTACTAACTGTCTTGGTGTGATTTCATTCACGGCATTTACTATGGCCTCTTGTAACTCCTCAATTGTGTGTAAACGATTTGCATATACAACATTCTTAAGATGGCCAAACATAAAGTAGTCGAGAGGTGTTAAGTCGGGCGATCGCGGTGCCCAACGACCTCTACTTATTATTCGTTCATCAAAGAATTCCCTTAAAAAGTTCAACGTTGCACCTGCTGTGTGAGCTGTTGCACTATCTTGCTGGAAGAACCCATGCTGCAGTTCGTCATCGTGGAGTTGATCAATAAACGGTCTTAAAAGTAGTCGTTGATAATTGTTAGCATTGATGTTTTCATTAAAAAAAATCTGCTGGTAGCAACTCTTGCACCACCGACAATTTGTACGGGTGCATATGAAGTATTTTTTTGCAAGCCTTCTGACACGATCCGTATGAAAGACCTGAAACTAACATAGATAAATCAATTACAAAAACAACATTATGCTCATTACCTGTTTGAGCAGATAAACATCTTAACGATTTGTTGGGACTTGCATCCATTCGTTCCTGAATATCATGTACAGGGTCTTCGGTAAGTACAGATGACCTGCCCGTAGACTTTCCTTTGCAGACGCTGCCTGTTTCGTGGTACCGTTGAATAATACGACGAACGTGTTGACTAAAAATTTCATAGTGAACTGCTTCGTTGGGAAAATGCTCTTGGAACTGATTGAAACAGGAGGGATAAGAGTACTGCCAAACACCATTTTGGTCACGTTCTCCGGATCTAAAGTACGCTTCCAAAATAAATTTATCATGCTCTATTGTAAACACCATATTAACCTAAAATTACACACCTGTTATCACCCTCATTTAAAATAAACTTTGTAATTTTATTGTCTTACCTAATAAAGGAAACGAATACAAACTTTGAGTTTTGAAAAAAACTGTTATAACGTGGGGATTACAAAAACGAGAACAATAACACAAAAGAAAACAATAACTGTTATTATTACGACATTTGACGGGTAAAATGCCCGTACGCTAATGGATTCTAGGGATGTAAGTATTGATAAACAACAGGTTCGCGGACACATCGAAACGCATTTTTGATAATAATGCGACCAGATCGTGGTCACGTGACCTTCAATCATTTTCGATCACTCCGTACATAATTCCTGAAATGCAAACGCATAAAGATAAAAACGGCGCCTCTCGGTGGGATACCACGAGATAAGAATATTTTAATTTGAACAATCGGATACTGTTTTTGTCCCTGTCTCATTTTCAAAAAAATTTTTATTTATAAAAGAGAAAATCGTGTCCACTTTTGCGGTTTATACAAATATTAATTAAAAACTCCGTAATAATTAGCTTTGCTTTAACGAAAACACCGAAAGTTTAACGTGCGTACGTGAATAGACGGAAGCTAAAACCCAAGGCCACCTAAGCAATGGCGACTATAGCTGTTAGTCTTTGTCCCTGGTTTCGTTGATAAACAATAATTGTTTTATAAAACAGAAAAATGTATCCACTTATAGCAATCTTACTAAAAACACAGGCTGGAATTAGCGATGCAATGTGATGAAATTAAAAATTTGATTTGAAGCCGAAACTTTGCGCTGTTTATGCTGAACGATCCGAGAAAAGACAATGGGAACGAGAATTAACTCGTAAGAGCGTTCGTCTGCATTTGAAAAGCAAACAGAAAACGCTTTTTACTACTTTCTGCCGCATAGGTACATACGAATGATTTTATCCGAACGACTAATTCGATTACTAAAATTATACGAATGGCAATCATTCAATTATTAATATCATTTGATTATGCCCATCACTACAATAAAAAAAATAACTAAATAAAATAAGGCAATAGCAAAGGCATTTTGCGGTGGAGTAGTGATGGGATATTTCCAATGAAAATAATGGAACCATTTGATTATCGAAATGTTTCAAGAGGTTACATAAAATAAAATTTTACGATTTTAAAATGTTCTGTTTTGTCTGCTTCGGAAGCGATAGGTATTACATTACATCAGTTGCAAACATCCAATGTAAATGCATGCTACTTGATAGTACGAGTCGTGGTATTATGATGCGAATGCAGGCCGAATTCGCTGAATTCAAATGAATAACGACACACAAAACACGAGAGACGACAAGATAATAAGGATTTCATATGAACATTTAGATATTACCGACATTGGTAATAGCAGACACAGCAGTTAGCACCTTACTGTTTTCTGCGGTAATTGTATCGCTGGATCGTAGTCTAAAACTCGAACTTTGTGAAATAGTTCCAAATAACAGATGTTGTTGTCCCTGGTCTAATTTTTTAAATAACATTTTTATAAAACAGAAAATATACAGAGTGTGGCAATTAAAGTGTTCACAACGATGCAAGATTAAACAACAAATTTGTTTATGATTTTATGGGACGGAAAATGCTGTATATTAGGATAATAGTAAGTTTTGAAAATCCCCGCTGTTTTAAGCAACGGGGAGGGGGTAGCATAGGATGATATATAATTTTTAATAATTTTTTAATATCAGCATCAAAATATCATCATTTATCTTATTTTTTCAAGATTTTTTTAAAAACTTTTAGTATCCTTAAAAATAGGGAATTAATACCGGTTCTTGATTATTTTTTTGTTTAAACGTGTCGACTAACAATAAATAACCAGAATTACAACACGTAAAATTTAATAAGAGTGAAAAATGTACGTTTACAACTCCTAATAAATGGGCTGAAATTTTGTACATCTTTCATTCTAATTAAATTTTGCTTAATTATGTTGTTTACTTTTAGTCGCACATATAAATTAAGATAAAATTAATTCGTTCCGTTTTTGAATGTATACAGAATTTCATCCCCCCGCTTATTTATTAAGGGTACTAAACGTTTTCAAAAAATACTGCAAAAAATAGGCTGTATTTATTTTGCTGCGTATGTTTAATAAATTTTAAAATTTTTAAGTCACTCTTCGTTTCTTTAAATAAGGGGGCTTTTCAAAACTTATTATTAGAGTAATATGTGGCCCATTCTGCCCAATACCATAAAAATGTGGTTGTTGAACTTTTTACAGTTTTGGAGTAATGAGCTTGTAACACTTTAGTTGCCGCGCTCTGTATATTCACATTCGCGGTTTGTAGATATATTACTCGAAAAAATAACTAGAGTTAACAATGAAATGTAATAAAATTAAAAATTTTGTTTAAAAGAAGACACCGGAAGTTCAACTTGCGTACGTAAATAAACAATATAAGGTGATTTAGTTATTAAAGCATAAACCCTGAGGATGATAGCGACCACGAAGACTAGCAGTGTCGTGCATCCAAACACTCAAATTTCGAACTATTCGAAGCCGAAAGTTCACCCTGTTTCCGAGCGGCCCGAGGAATGACGATGAGAACGGGAACTTGTTCATAAGAACATTCGAAAAGCAAGCAAAGACCGTTTACTGCTTTTTACCGCATAGTAACACGCGAATGAATCTGTCAAATATTAAAGTCATTCGAATGGGAATAATTCTATTAGGAAAATCATTCGATTAGGCCTATCACTAAGCTAAAGCGGAGAGCTTACCCTGCGACATGGTAAAGCATCTTAGAGCCAGGATTACTTAAAATTCGCCCATAAATTGGCTACAACTAAACACGAGACCCTTCAATGAATGTGAGCTTGTTTATAAATAAAAATTAAATACTTAAATCCACAAAAGAAATCAAATGTAATGAAATTAGGTTGGCAGCGCGTCGCCCTATTATCTTTTGATTTGCACACAGGAGCATCTGTTTACAATCAGCGGGACTAATAAAATTCACTGAGGTGGCCTATTTAGGGAAATTTTAATCGGAGTTTAATGTTTGCTGGTACAATACACAGTGGCGGCCCGTGGTGTGGTGTACTGGGAGGCATTTTAAAGTATTTTTTTGAAAAAAATTGTTCTTACCCAAGTTTTAGGTAGCCTTATATTTTAAACCCATCTTTTACGTTGGCAAAATGATCTATTTTTATCAACATTTTTATTGAAGTCTTTAATAGACTTTCGATAAGCACTCTCTAATAAAATTATTGTAAATTGATACCCACATTGCCAGTGTGTCAAAATGCACAAAATTTTTCATGTGGTTTACGATTAAAAAATGTGTTTGAATTTTAGTTTTTAAATGTTTGCAGTCAATATCACACAATCAATCATCACAAAATAGCAGACAGTGGAAACAAGTGAAAGCATTTTCTTACATGGTATTCACAATCCAAAATTATTTGCACAGACATAGTACAACACCACTAAATTTTGATTACACAACCAACAACTGTATTCACACTACTACGTCGTGTGCGTGCGAATCCCACAAATTAGGCGGCTATTGGTATGCGTTTATCACGGACAGCTGACAGCATAATTCTCGGAAGTTGTGGGACCGTGACCCTGAAGTCTTTAATACGCAGATACTTCTATCCTCTTTTAGCTTGTGTAATATGAATTTTACCGCAATGAGCTTTCTATTTCACTCTTATTCATTTGAAGGCCTTTTAAGCCGGTGGCTTTATTCGGTGGCGTATAGCTGAATTGGGGACTGACAGCCAAATGACCCTCGCATAGATTCGTTTAATGCGCTCGAAATACTCACACATTCAAGCGTTTTCGAATCCTGCACCAGCTTTTTAATAAACGTTCTCGCATAGAAATCGCATACAAAAGTTAACTATAAAGTATTTTTTAAATATTATAGTGTATAATATGTTATTTACTCAAACAAAGAGTAATTATTTATTTTTTCTTTTTTCATTGGGAGGTCAATGACCAATTGACCTAATGGAGAAACCGCCACTGAAATACATCTCTATACAATATTATCCAAGGAAAAAAGATGTTCAATTAATTTAGAGAAAAAACAACGCAACACATCAAGAGAAGAGTAGAGTAGGGGTGCTTCGAAAACTATGTTCGTATTTTACAGACGATTGTAATGAGCATCTTAGGTAGGTAAAAAAACTTGCAAAATAGCTTCTTGTGTAGTAAAGTTTCTCGGCATAGGTTTTGTAACCTTTAAAAACCGCTAAAGTTTCTGAAAACGTGATAACATTTGGAGAATAGTTTTTATCAGATCTATTACTTATGCGCGTTCATGTAAAGATAGGTTCGTTTTAAACATTTCCACAATTGCTGTATAATTTAGGTTTCTGAACATGAATAGTTTTCTTAAAGAACTAACAGCAACAAGAGTTGAAATTTATAAATAGACATAGACATGCATGCTAGTTCTTTGAATTTAATCTAAAAATATTCTCAAGCTTAACATTTATGAATGGTAAATAATATTTAATTTAAATGAAAGTAGTTGGTGTTATTATAGTAATTTAGTCGTTATCAGAAACATAAACTTAAATTTAAACTACTTAATTTTTTAAATCTGAAATCGATTCGTTGGAGCTCACGAAAGAATAACAGTAAATTGTGGAAGAGGGTTCAAAATGAAAATATTTCTATTATTTTTTCATATAAACGCCTCTCTTATCTCCACGCTAACAAAACGGTACTACATACGAGGGGAGCAATTTAAATTTAAGTGTTTCGACTTAAAGTCGTATTAAAAAGTTTACACACGAACATAAATTTTGATTTAGGCAATAATAAAACGACGTGAAGGCAGTACTTTAGTGGTTTGATTCGTCAGTTGGCGCCTACCCTCACGCAACATGACGTGACGAACCTATCTTGACACTCAATCCGGTCTCTGCCCGAAATATCTTTATTATTAATTTGTACAGGAATGCATTTTCAAGGTTCTACGAGAGAAAGCTTTTGCTTTTTAGCCCCCGCATCAATAATTATTCAATACGTCCGGGCGGTCTCGACACTCCAATATCAAATTTGTAACACTTTACAAAGCCGCAGCCACTTCCTCCGCTGCCTGCGTGCAAATTACAGGGTATCTGAGACCCTATTTTCATATTCTGCGACGATATTGCTTTCCTACCATTTACATTAATGATAGCATTTTCAAGCCTATTTAAAGTTCCTGAAACCAACACATGCTAAAGTCGCATCACAAAATAATTACCGAACTTCCCTGGTTACTGAAAACCGGGTCTACCCTTAGGTTTACCTGTTCGGGTAAACAAATGTTCATCCATTTAGCGTTTATCAAGGGACATCTTTATTGTAAGTTATGACAAATTTTAATGGAAATTTTAATGTTGACGCGAAACACGTAATAGCACCTAATAAATATAGTTGGGAGCGAGTTCCGCAAACTCGTGACCCGCAATCTCCATTAGTGGGATAATTCCTGATTTTCGCATTCATCCAGTTTTAGTCTTAATAAACGAATCTTAACCTTTTTTTTAAGGTTTTCCGTGTAGGTCATTAAACGCGCCGCCGGATTTTACGATTAAGACCCCGAAGTAAACAAATCGCAAATCCTAAACGAGGCTGAAATTATGTCAATTAAAAGCTCGAGTAATTGAGATTGATTTTCCCATCTACTATAGATTACGTAGCGCAACACCAACGTGTTTACAAATTACAGTGGGGCGTTACATTTGCATGGTTTGATTTATGATGCTGAAATTGATTGAGAATTGTTGTTGCACATGCCGCACTATGTTTTCCTTTATCGAACAGTACATTTAGATTCGACGATAACGTTTGTCGAAGTAGGTTCCAGTGAAAAATTACTCTCCTAATGAATATGTATAAAACCTATTGTATTTTATTAAAGGGCTTTCTTATCACCAAATTAAATTACTTCGACATCATTTTTTATATACAAATACCTAGCTAATTTAACTGGCTGGAGATATTGCCAAAGGCCACCGCATAATTCAAGAAATCAAGATAATAAGTTAACGTGAGTTGGGGTCGGTTAACGAATTATTACTGTTTTATGCTTTAAATTCCTATAAAACTCACTTTATAGACGTTTACTTCGCTGCATTTACTGATGTCATAACAGAATACCATTTAATGCACGTTATGCGTTTTTCACCTGAGAATTCGAAAATGATTTCTATTTTCTAAGAAAATTAAACTTTTGGCGTAAATAATTGACAAACTTGAGATTTACCCCATATCCTGGTAAAATAAATAAATAAAAAACTTGTAAAAATTGTATACACACAACTGTACACTGACAAAATTAATAAACAACTATAAATAGCTGAACAGCCCTTCCTTGTGTCTCAGCTTTGAGTAGGGGGAGACTCCCGACATATTTAGGCGCTCATTGCAGAAAATACAAATTTGCTTTGTACAAAAGCCTGCTACAACATAACACAGAAGTAGTCTTCGATAGTGTGCAATATTTGCTTGCGATGCTGTAACATAATCTGCTGATACCTCATTGCCGAATGAGACACGGGGAACGAAACAGCGCTTCTCTACCACGAGCTGTAAATACCAGCGGCGTTCAAGATATGAGAAGTAAAGGCAATAATTGGACAAACAGATAACTACTAATGCGGATACAATAAACAGGCGTGGAAACTATACCAAGTGTAAACGAAACATGGGTTAGGTACCCCTCTGTTTTTATTTGATATGGGTAATATATCTATAAAATTCAATTATTTGATGGCAATTGATTAGCAATTTTTTAACACTTCCGGTTTTGCCGGAAGTAACCATAACTTTCTTATTTTAAATGCAACATTTTGTATATATTTACATATGTGGAATCTGGAGAAAATTCTGCATACGATTGTGTACTTACTGTTTTTGTGACAACTTTGAATTGTTTTTGCGTCTAGAGTGCCATGACGGGTATAAAACTGTTCATATGCAGCCAGGCGTTACCATAAAACCGGTTACTATCGTTTGCTGTTCGTATCCCGGGCGTTTTAAAAATTCAGGTAACAGTTTTTTGAGAATAAGTCAAAAATTTCAAATGGAACAATATTGGTTCATATTGTTTTTCGGAAAGAGCACGTTCTAACGATTGCAACGATACCCATAACTCGATGCTTTATGAACCGGTTACAGATTATGACCCGTTGTCAGTTTTGGCCGGATATCGGTTCTGACTGTTAATCAGTTATGACCGGTTATCGGTCATGAGCGGTTGCCGTTTATCACTGTTTTAGATTATAACTGTTTAGAGGTTAAAGGTGTAATTTGTTTTAGGTAATGATCAGTTATTGTCACAAAGAGCTAACGAATAATGCACTCGTTTTGATTATTCGAGTTTTTCATCACCGTTAATGTATAAATTATGATTAATAATAGGACCCGTAATAAGTATAATAACTTACGACCGGTAATCGAAAACCGGTCATAATCGATTTTATTGGACATGACCGTTTGGCCGGTTATTGAGAAATTGAAAACTGCTGTTTTAACCAGCGCTCATATCCGGTTAACTGGCTAACCGATTATTGTCGACAGCCTTACTAAAAATGAATGCAATTGAAAAGCAAATTTAATATTTTATTTTATTGTTACCGATTAAAAATTTAGCTTAAGCTTAGTTTCTGGTTCCCATTTATTGAAGAAGAGGACATCAATTCAGAGAGAAATTACGACAATTTTCCATTTTTGTATTGATTGTTTTAAGGTTTTGAAACAATCATATTTTACCCTCTCTGGACTATTACAGTACGAATCTTTATATCTAAGAAAACATTTATAATTTCTGCTTCCGGTTTTAAATGTTTTGTAAACATCTTCATTAAAAAAAATGAAACTAACTATTCCGAAGACATGAAACAGAAATTTTTCATAAACTGTTTTCAGCTTTAAAACACTTGCTTTTTCATAATCTGGAAATTAAACATGTTCATGAAATAAAAATTGAAAGTAAAACTATGTTCTGAAAAAGCATTAGTGACACCGATGTAAATAAAATAAGAAAATTATAAATTAATTTAAAAAAGTCACAGAAGATGTAAGTATTTGGTGGAAACAGAATTTATTAAATTTAGGTTCAACATGTATTGTTTATAAAAAAAAAATTAAACCTATATTAATCATGCCCTTTAAACACCATTTCTTGTAAATGGGGTAATTATTTCTTGCAAGATAATGCGATTGTAAATTTTGTTTCGGATTGTCTATATATCTACTTTAACCGTAAATAGGGTTGCCCAATTGATCAATTTGTAGGCTTTGGTCATCTGTCAGGCACAGCTGGCCATATATTGATGGGCCACGATGTTGATAAACCACCGAAACTAGCGTTAACTTTCAGATTTCTCATTGAAACACAAAAATCGTCCCCTAACTGTCACATTTCTTTGTTCAGTTTCACATCAATATTACTTATAGAGAATGCGTTTTATTAATATGAAAATTATATAGCGGCTAAGATATTAAGTATTGCTTGGTTCTACATTCTAAAATTTCTGCTAGGTCGTAGCCTACGAGTGCGGGCTGTTATTGCAAAAAGCAGCAGCTTTTTTATCAGTGCGTTTATTCTTGTAACTATTTATTCCACTATTTGGGTCAAGTTTAGGTTTTGTTTATCAATTTTTGCCTTATTTATTTTTTAACATGATCGTAACGTCGTCTGTAGATAATAAACAAAATTAAATTGGTTTGTTTCATCTCATAGGTAAAACTGAGTTGGCCGTATTTATTTTAAGAAAAGTGAGCAAAAATCGCTTGTAATGTAATTGATCAATATCTATCTTTCCAATTGCTGCTTTTATTTGTACATATTTCTGGATTTAATGTTAGAAATTGATTGGTACTTAGTATGTGAAATTTTAAACAAACGTCTTGGGGCATACAATTTATTACCAAAACACGACCGACCTCACACAACTTGTATTAGGGCCAGCGGGTGGTCTAGTGGTTAAAGTCGCAGGCTTTGAAACTAGACTCTCAACGGCAGTAGGTTCGAGTCCTCTGTCCGCCGGAAATTTTTCTGAATAAGTTAAATCCGGCGTGTCCATAGATGGTGTGTGTGGTGTGTATGTTGGGTTGCATGTCTTTCAGGGGTGGGGCATGGTAGACCGGTGAATAGCGCTGAAGTGCGCTGATCCCGGTTAAGGGGGTGGGATGGGAATCATGGAGTCGTGTTTACTCACGCATGGCCTCATAATTCTTAAAAAAAAAACAAAAAAAAAACAACTTGTGATAAACCAATTATGAAACTGCTACTAAGAAATGCTGCCTTACGTGACAGATAGATAAACATTTGCTCAAAGCGCCCGTCGTCGTGTTATGATCACACGGTTACAGATTTAATTTATAAACGATACCACCTTTATTATACATATGAATCCGTATTTTAGCAATAAGTGCATGTTTTACAGCAAATGCATATTTTAATGCTTTTATTTTCCTCTTTATCACTTGTTTTTCTTCATATTTTTACATTTACGAATTTTTACAGAATTATCGTTCTGTGGGATTCTGAGTAAGCCTTCAGTCTGATTAGCAGGTAAATGTTTATAAATTGTAAGTTCATTTACAATAAATGTACAGACAATCAAAGTTCTGAATACATAAGGTAGCACTAAGAAAGAATGATGAAAAAAGAAATATGCGGTAAGCACGCACGTTCTAAGTGAAACTTTTTAGCGAGTTTTGAAATTTTATTGTAATTTGCATGATTTGATGAAAAAATTAAGGCAGGTACTTATTTTTAACTTGTATCTATCTTAATGCAACTTGAATATTTATCAAATAATACCGCCGTATTGAATGCGCCATCTTGACTTTTATAATTTACATCCCAGATTCGTAATTAACAGCCCCGAAACTCCACAAATACCATTTTGTATGCATTTCGTATAACTTTATGAAATAGTTTCGCCATATTGAATCCGCCATCTTAAATGTTATAATTAGCAGCCCCAAACCTCCTCCTCGAATACCAATTTTTACGGAAAACCTTTGAATAATGATAATTCCAAGAAATGGTGGCGCCAGTTTGGCGTGAATAAGAATTTAGTACCTAAAGAACCAAGTTCATTTAACAGAAAAATATTATTGTGGTTTGTCAGCAAAGTTCGTAGAATAACAAGCCGAGAGAACTTGTGAAATCCAATGCGCCCTTACAAAAATGTATTGTTAAATATTTTACAATATTACTTAAGAATAAGAATTACCCCAAGATATAAATTTTTACAATAATTGGATTAAACAGTATTGTATTATTAAACAACACACTTAAATAACGCAGACACAACAAGTGCTAAAAATTAATAATTAAACATATGTAGCTAAAGAAAGCCATGCGGAAATATCTTTTACCCATAAATACTAGCTACAAGCGTAAAAATAACAAATATCATATTAATATCTCAACCATGCGTCACCGCATCCGCTAGGATAACCAGCTAAGCGTTAACCTTGAGAGGCCAGTAATATAAAGAATTTATGGTAAGCTGGTGCAGACGGGGACAAAGAGACTACGTGTTCGATAAGGACAAGCGGGATCAATTTCCGTCTTGCATTTCCGTTGTATCCGTTTACAAGTTACTACTGCCGGTCGCCGCTAAAGAAGTTTCACTTAAAAAATTGAAAACGTCAAAAAAATGTCCAAAGTCACCAGCTACGATTGCTAAAAATAACCTGTGACAAATTAAATGCAGTTTTAACAAAAGCCTCGTCGTAAGCGAAATAGCTAAAGTTTTATGCGGTTTTGAATCAAATTACTGTAACGTAAGCGTAAAAGAGTTGCAAAGCATAAGTATAAACGATGTTTCTCCAAATACATATTGTAATCGTCAGAAGGCATCATTGTAGACTAGATAATGTAGAAAAATATTTCGTTTGAATTTTTAATAGGTATCGGACGTATAATCTAGTTTAATTTATAGCGCCTCTTATGTAATTTTATTTTTGCAGATAATTTTTTATGTATACTTCTGTTTAGGTGCGTATTAAGTGCTTATCTTGACTTTTTAAGTGCATATTTCTGCTCTTCTAGTGCATATAAATCCGCCTTTTAATTGGAAGGAAGGAAAGCATATCAGATAAGAGTCTTTGTCACTTCGAATATCGTATTACTGGGAATTACAAGCAGTGACGAAAGTAGCGAAGCAAAATTAACAAAGGGAATTGAAACCGGTACGGTTTTGAAATAGCAGCAAAGATATTTTAATCGAATGTATTTCATTATGGAGGCGAAAACACCATGAAACGAGGGGTACAACAAAGAAGCGTAAGAAAGGTAAAGGTAAAGCAAAGGCGAGGGAGATAAAAAGTTAATTTTGCCTGCTGTTTAATAATTTTTGTCAACATTGTAACTTTCTTGGCCCCAAAAGCAAGTTATTATCACTCTCAATCTTATCAAAATGAAAGTATTATTAGGTTTTGCTATACATTTCTGATACCAGAAAAAACGCTATCAGTTCTTGTTCTTGTCTTGCTCGAAACCTTGGCTTGTGATTAAAATGTATTACATCGACAGAAAATGCCCTTGCTTAAATTATTTTGCGGCTTGTTAAAATAATTTAGTTCAGTGGGGGGTAACCTTCTTTCCCTGCGACTCCTAAATTTAGAAGTGAACCACATGCGACCCCTTTTATGCCTTAAAAAAATACAAAAAAAGTTAAATTACATTTATTGTATATTGCAAGTATAAAATTAATAAGATATAATTATAGTAATGTTGGTGGGGTTAATTTGATCTATTATTATTAATATACAGGGTGTTTTATAACTTTTTTTTACAAACTTAAGGAACACGTCTCTCAGGTCATTTTAAGTAAAATATTGTCGAATAAACATCGATCCGAAAAAGCTTTCTTACGGAGTTACAATATTCTGAAGATGATGGAATAGTCTAATAAATATATCTTAGCACTTACAGACCATGAAGGCTCATGGCTTGGTCCCATTCACTCCAGGTTTGGCTTATTGCTATATTCCGGAGGGTAGTGGGACTTTTTGGGCTTTGACTTCCAGCCCCTCTAACGGCTGCCGCGTTGTTAATGCGACATCCGGGACCACCTATTTGCGTGCCATTCCGAGAGCACGAGGTACCGCGTTGACTCGGCATTCGGACACCCGTCCAAGTACTGACCAGGCAAAGCTATGTTTAACTTCGCTGATTGCACTCGAATAGTTATTCTAACCGCCCCAACTCGGGACCCTGGAATAGTCTAATAGCGTTTTAATTAATATCTCCGTGGTAAATTCAGATATTTGATTTAAATGTTGAATATACTGTATTGTACTCATGATGATTTACATTTTTGTTTGTTTTCTTTTAAATCCATTAACCAGGGGCGTATAGGTTAAGTTCTCTTTGCCAGTTCGCCGTATTTCTTATCATATTTTTAAACATTTCTTACAACTACGCTCCTGGTGAATGGATTATAACAAACAAAAGCGAAAATGTAAACAATAATGAAATAATTATGCAAAATATATTATTAAATATTTTTAGTTTTTGGCACACATATTAATTGATGCGTAATTCGACCATTCCAGCGCCGGGAGGCTGTAACTCCGTAAAGAAGCATTTTCGGAAGCATGCTGATTAGACATTTTTTACCTAAATGACTCTTAAAATGTGCACCTTAATCTTTGTTTGAAGTTTGCAATCGTGGGCCCAAAATTATTTCTGGTTTTCTTAAAGACCCCCCAAAATTTCGCAATGATCCTTAAGTGGGTTGCGACTCTCAGGTTGTCCATGAAAATTAAATAATTCAAAAATTAGTGACCTATGATTTTGATTCTAAATTGTAATTTTTCTGCAAAATGTTTTAGGAGACAGCTAATATATTTTCATCTGCTTACCTATCTGTTACTGAAAATAGGGTCAATAGTTCTGACATAATTTACTTTTATTTAGTTTTTATGTTCTAGACCTTAACATTTTTATTTTCTAGCTAGTTTTACGTTCAATTGGAAAAGTCGTAAATAATTTTATTGGACGCTCATTTTAGTAGCATTGTCTGTGTGGAATTTACAATTGTGCATCGCAAATTTTGTTTATTACAATTTATGTTTGATTTAAACTGACGTTCGGATTTATTGAACCCTGGAAATTATGTACCTAATCTAATAATGGTGGCAGCAGAAAGACAGCTCCCAAACGTAATCGCCCACGTTCCAATTTTCATTTATTAATTCGCCTACTGGTACAGTTTGAACTTTAACAGTTATTTTTAGAACGATTTCACTAAAATAATACATTTTTTAGAAACTGAGCGTCTTTTACAGTAACAAAGTATTTCTTAATTTAATTTGTAGTTACGTTTCTGCATGGCTGGAGCGAGCTTTCGGATGATATTATTGAAACATTTAGAACAGCAAAACGGTTCTTGAATATGAACGCCCACATCTCAATTAATTTTAATGAAATAATTCATCTAATATAATGTTATACAGGGCGAGTCAGCAAGATCATGTGGTTGGTATTTTCTGTACTACTTAAAATACAGAAACAGTTAAAGTTGTAGAGGACCAAGAGGATTTAAAATTATTTTCAATTGAACAAAGAATGTGGTAACACTAAACTTGTATTTAAAACTATTGGCGTCAAAGATATTATTAAATATCAAGAATTAATAACAAATACTTATTTTACGTTAATTAATAAACCACATTTTTGACGACAGTAAATGAACATCTGATGTTAAAAAAGTATACTACAGTAAATATTTTTATTCGAAAGACAATGTTTTTTTGACGGCAAAAAATCAAAATTTTATTAATCATTTATTGACGGCAAAAATGCTTTTTACACCAGGAAACAAATTTTTGACAGCAAAAAATGTTTTTTTGCACCTCAAAATCTTTTTGACGTCATAAACACATTTTTACACTACTAGCAATAAACGATATCATTATTTACTTTGTTTTAGAGCCAAGAAGATGAATTTCTTTCCTAGTGGTTACTAATATTTCATTATTAACTACTGGTTAATAATGAAAACAATTGCTACCAATCTTTAAATTCACCATAAACTTTCATGTAAAAATCTTTTGATTTTACTGGTAATAACTGTTCACCTACACTTTCTGCACCTTCACTAATTTCAGGAGGACTGCAGTTTTCAAAACTCAAATCATCAAAATTGGACATTTTATAACCACTATTATAAAATATATATTTTACATAAATGTCAATTGAAATTAACTATTCTCTTGTTTTCAAGCAAGGCTACTTTATTTTTGTGCATATTTGCATTTGTAATTTTATTTTTTATTAATGTAAAATCAATTAATTATAAAAGGAATAAAGGTGCTAGTAGTGGAAAAAATAATATATAAACCACGGTAGAGAAGACTTATCAGCCTCGCAACTTATTTTCCTCGATGCTTCGCATCTCGGGAAATAATTCTGCTCGGCTGAGAAAAATGTCTTCTCTACCTTGGTCTTTAATATACTATTTTTGGCGTCAAAAAATTTTGTCTAGCATAAAAAATTCAAAAAAAATACTTTGTGGCGTTGATTAATAATATGTCAATAATTTGTTTTTTGACGTTAAACACTTCCTTTCAGACGCCTAAAATATTGTAATAATTTGATATACATTTTTCATATAAATTTGACGGCGAATTGGAAAGTATCTAAGACCTACAATGAACCTAGAGGGAGAGAAGATTAAAAATGATTTAAGTTATTATTACAGTTAAATTGTAAATTGTAATTCTGGAAGAGAAATTAATTATTTAATAAATAAACAAACACTATTTAGTAACGATAACATGCATTATAATATAATATCACAGTATACTTATAAGTATACTGTGATAATATTCCACATAGAAATACATTAATGTAAAAATTACCACTTTTTCCCTATTAAATAATTACTTAATTATTTTGACTACATTTTGACTTTAATTAATTTGCAACTGCCATTGCAGCTGCAGTTTCTCCCCTCTTACGGAGGACAACTGGAATTAAGATTACATCTTTAATATAATGATCTTCATTACAATTAAACTTAAACTTGATTAATCTGCAACGTAACTACTTTGCAACTTTAATTGCAACTTAACTGGAACTTAACTGCAACTTAATTTAAGTACTTTTCAATTCCTAATGCTAGTAAACGGTTTTGATTGTAGTAATTAAATAAAGTATAACTGACTTGCATTAGGAATTGGAGTGCGTTGTTTAAACTTATTTTTATTTCTAAAATTATTACCTACTTGGCTACTAAAAATTACTGACCACTACATTATACAAATGCAAACTTGCAAAAATGTGTACTACATTCTGCTCCACTTTATGAAACTTTGTTGGTTTTGCATAGTTGTTATTGTCTTCTAAAATCTTGAATTAATATTAAAAACAATTAAAATAAATTGATCTTTTAAATAATGATTTTTAAATTTGTATAATTTACTGTTCCGGTTACAATATATTTTTTGACGTCATAATTTGATTTTTTATCGTCAAAATTTTTGGTCGACAAAATATTTCTACTCGTATACGTTCCAAAGAAAAATAACTGTTACATTGACACAAACGAGTGCATATCTAAAAATGTGCTATGGAAATCAGGACTAGAGACATTACAGACCAACGAACTTGGCTTCTTCTGACAAACGTCAATAAATGTGATGTTAATCTTTTCTTACGTATGTGACACGTATCGTTAGCACGTCTAATGGCACCTTGTCCGCAAGCTTTGTATAATTCAGCGTAAAAAAGTCGTAATTTGCGATTTGGCACAGATTAGCTTTTTAAGGATTCACATTTCTCCTTTTTTTTGTTTTTTTTATTCATTCTTGTTTGGTTTCATTCACTAAACCCCTCGATTACACCTCAGTAGCTATCCTTTTTTGCAATTCACCTAAATTCAGGACTTCGGGACTCCCTAAACAGTAATGATTGGAAAGTTAATGCCAGAGTAGCCTTGCAAGACGTATTTTAAAACCGCCTAATTGTAACTATTCTATTGCGTAATTCAGGTTAGTCGTGTAGTGGCGTCGAGACGCTTAACCAGAACTCCCGTAAAGTGTAGCGGTTGTAAATCTGATACCAGAGTAGCGTTTTCGACGTCATTTTCTTTTTCATTTAGCGAGTTTGTTTTATTCTGCCGAATAGTACCTCGCCTGCACACTTTCGCCTAATTCAAGTTCGTTCGTAGTAGCATCGCGGCGCTTAAGCCTCCAATCTTAGCAGTTTAAGAGCGCGCCGCGCCGAGGCACACGACACAGATGGCGCTAGTATAGACATCATATAGGCATTTTTATATGTACTCAGGGACTTATTAAAAAGAAAACGAAATGAAACAAGTTACTAGATGTTACTTAATAAAGTAACTTAGATGCTCAGATAATTATTTTCTTGTGAAACATGCAAATAAGGCAAAAAAACTTACTTTTCTTAGCAAACATTAAACTATAAATTTAACACTATTCTTCATTTGTATTTACGCTGATCATCTAGATACTGTTATACTAGGTACACCCAATTTAAAATTTTTGTCAATTATTTAAACTAGGTGCCAGCTGAGTAAATTTAAAAATTCGATGCGAGTAACGTCAGCCATGTTTTTGAACAAAAGTTCATAGGAATCAGCACGGATGGCGCTACGGCGAGGCATTTGCCGCGTTAATTTAAAACTTTTAACAAATTTCGCACATAAATAAGAGATTAGTTGCACACAAACCCACGAGCAAGTAATGCTGAGAATTGATTTTATGCGAGAAATCAATAATTCTGCTAGGACAGTCCTGTAAAGAAAAATATATGCACGTCAACAGAACGCATGTGACGCTACCTGTTTATGTTTAATAGAACCATCAGTAATTAAATTCAAATTTAGAATAACTAGCGCCTCTAGCGTCAAAAACAAAAAGGTGCCACGGCGGCGTGCTCTTAATGTGATATTTTTGCAACCCGATTAATCAATTCCTTAAACTTTTTTAGCTCAACTCAAAAGGTTGGTGTTCTCAAACTTTGAATCACTTTACAAACCACACGTTTTACACAAGTTTAGTTGATCAAAAATTATTACGGAACTGCCCAAAATTTAATATTCTAACAAAATATCCGTTCTGTTATCTTGCTAATTAAGTGGTCTAAATCGCTCTAATATATGATAATGTCACATCAATAAATTTCTAAGAATGGCGTGCAAATTACCTTATAATGCTCAAACATACGGTACCACAACCTCAGACATATGTTGGTCAAAACCGATTTGTTCATCTTTGTTTTTCTAGCCAAAAGACCGACGCACTAATATTTAATTAAAAATAAAGGTGTTTTTGTACACAAAACTCGGCAGTTAAAGCTGGAGAGCAGCCACTAAAAATTTGTTGTGCTAAGAAAATAAGAACTTAAATTTCAGAAAAAAGAATATAAATAAACAGAAATTGACGTGTTTCTTCTTATTCATTTGAATTCCATTTTTTCTGATAACTGGCTACCAACTTTAAGTTCAGACCAGAAATTGAATATCAAATTCGAAGTTAGGAAAAAGCGCATAATAAAAGTATACTCAAAAGTGTTAACAAAATACGCTGTTTTTTTAACAAGTACAGGTCATTAAAATACTTAAAATTGTTAATTAATATAAATAAATCACATTTCTGGTGTGTTTGAAGTTTTATGCGGTCTCGGTAGCATCAGATGTCAAATTCCTGGGTTTTAAGAATAGAACCAAAAACAAACTATGATTAACATGTTCTTTTTTCGAGGTCGTGCATCTATGTGAATTAAACTGATAATAACGGCAATCGGGGTAAGGAAACCCAAAATAAAGGAATATTAAATAAGAGAAACAGGTTTATCGCCTCTACACACACAAATGTAGTATATATTACAGTTGCGGTATCTGATCAAGAGACTCTTATTTAATATTCTCGATCAATGAGAAATGATACAATACTTTGGAAAACACATCTTTCGTCAAAATTCCATAAACCGAGAACATTAACCTTTTAACTGAATATTGCGGTGAATCTAAATAACTGTTAAAATTTATTTTAACGGGTTTTAATTTTTATTCGAGGAAATTTAACAGATTTTAACTTTTAGCGATGCCTTCTAGGTACCTTGGAATTCTCTCTAAGAATTGTTCCTAAAGAGCAGTGATTTCTCAAAACTTGATTTTGAGATAATCTCAGATTTTGATTTACGAAATTATTGCAAACGAACATTGATCGCTCTAATACTCAAGTTTGCAATAAATTTAGCAGGGATGGTCGGTTGCTCCTATATTTAGGTTTGCCATAACACCATATTAGAAGAGCCATTTTAAGTATTTAAATTTTTTTTAAAATGTTGCTCTTTTTGAATGTGGAGGCCGTTTTAAAGGAAAAATGACCTGGAGAGGAAACTGCTCCCACTTCCGGAATGCTTGCTTAAGCTCGGAATACTTTGAATTTATTCACTGAAAAATTTTAATGAAATTCCCAATAGCAGAAAAGTAAAATCAAGCTGTATGCTAAAATTAACCTTAAATGGAGAAGTATGTAAATGTAAAATGTTTTTAAAAGCTGGTAACGTCGCGTCGCAACGAAATTACAGGGTGTTCTATTAAAACGAAGTGGCATGTCACTTTTATGGAACTCCTTGTATAGTTGATAATAATTTTAAAATGTGGTCTTTTAGATGCCTTACAATCTTTATTTGAAATACTTTTCGGTATTTTGATTACTAAAATTTGTCCATCGCGGCGTTGTTGACTTACACTGTGTAATGATTTTGCAATAGCTGTTTTTAGATCATTTTAATGACTCCGCCTATTTCTTTTGGGATAGTTTTATCCAGCAATGTTAAAACTCTTCTCAAGGCTAATTTGTATTGCACAAGTACCAAACGTTTCATGAACTTCACATGCAAAATGTTAATATGAATCTGCAGACTAGTTCATAGCACGTGCGATGCCACGCTACAAGTTCAACATTCTAATTACACGCTGTCGTGTAAAACATCTAAGCCTTACATTGCAGTATTACTTTTGAATTAGTTAGTTTTGAGATCCTTCTTGGGATTAAGTTTTCTTGAAGTTGAAGAATTATAACTTCTTTAATTAAACAGTCACTGAACTGAATAACTTAATTCGGATCATTTGCTTGCTTTTTGTAGTTTATTTGCTGAAATAGTGTGCCGCCAAAAAGTCTGAGCAGTTGTAGCGGAAATTATGCGGTGTATGGGACTTGAATAACATAACCGAAGAGAATGGAATCGAAAGGGGAAAAGGGCTGGGGAGGACAAGGCGAAAAGCATCAAATAAACCATTAACAATATACGTGAAACGGGAGAGTGTTTTTACCTACTCGCAAACGTGGTTTTTGTGGAAAATTTCTATTTGGCATTCAGATCTCAAAACCTTCATCTTAAACGAAAATAACATGATATCTAATCTTCTACCCATGTTATTATTTCGATATGAGCTTGTCCGTGGTATTGGTAAAGATCGAAAAGGGTTTTTAGTGGTCTATATTCGAAAGCTTTTGTTTTATTTATTATTACTTGTTTTGTATAAAGGTAGTGCTATTTTAGGCCTTCCACATTTAGTTGAAATTTTGATAGAACTCAGTGTCAGAAATTTAAAATTTTAGAATGTCAATCTTGGTCCATTACCGGCTTGAGATAGGTTCACACATTAGTAAATGTGTTTCCCAAAGGCGATTACAAAAGGGGAAATGTTGGAAGAGCTGCCAATTTCACAAAAGTTACACGTCGCTAGGGGTCCTTTCCATTTCATGTTTTATTTGTTCCTTTCACCTGAAGTTCGAAAAGTGCACGAAATTCAACATTTCCCCAATTCAGCGCGAAGAAATAGGGCAAGTTCTGATCAAATCCTCTCTACTTTCCCTCGAGAGCCCGCATACAAACGATTTTTGCCCCATTCGTCTCTGAACTTGAAAAATAGAACGCCGTGTGTGTCGCTGAAGAAAATAAATGATGTGCTTTACTTTCGCTGTCTGTTTCGTTTATCTTGTGATGATTTAATTGACGACATATTTCTTGATGCCGCCATTAGTTGGGATAAAATCGAGCAAAGGAGAATAGAACATTAATTTTTGTTTGTTTCCGTAAAGCTTAGATCTGACGTTGATAAAACTAGTTATTAATAATAAGCATCAAAAAAATTCCTAAATTTAGAAACAAACGAATTTAATAAGCAAACTAATATATTTTAATTAAAAGGGTGCCTCATGAGAAAGAGATAAATTAGTAGGCGTTTACGTAACTGACGGTGAATATAGATTAAAAGTTATTTGCGAGAAGGACGGAAAAAGAGATATTTATTATTAAATATAACTACCCGTTATATACAACCGTCTATAAGCAATAAAATAAAATAAGTTGGAAAATAGTCTATTTGAATTCTTGCAACGCATCAATTTGTATAAAACATTTTCTGTTTTATTTAATTTTACAGATATATGGTGGAACTTTTGAAATAAAGACAAAGTTGAGACTCGAGACAAATTGAAACAAACTTTCAAGATAAGAAACAGAAAGAGAATATTAAACATACCAACTCTTAAAATAGAGCAGGTTAGGTATTCTTGTGAGTAATGTCAAATACAAATTTATGGGGTATTAAATTAGTTGGGTTTAGTTTAAAAAAAAATTGATACATCAACTTTTTAATTAAGTATAAGGTTCTAAGAAACGATTTCGAACGTTGTATTTAATATTATATAACGATTTTAAATTAAAGTATAAAAATTATTTGCTTTGAATTCACACCTACCCACAGACAGACATTTTTTTAAACCACTTTTTTTGTTCTTCGAAGTTCTAAACATGTATTTCCGTTAAAATTTTAGTTTCGAAAATTTGCATGAAATCAATACCTCCCAGAGTCGGCTCGAGCAACAAATGCTGTTAGGGCAAATCTGTATATTGCCGTCCCAAAGCCGCCTCTTTTTACACAAACGTAGATTTTATGCGAACTAAAAGAAACATTTCGGAGTATTTCAAATAAATTTTAACTTCTCTTACATGATTTCAAAATCAAATATTGTTATTTTTTTTTACTGTAGACAAAGGTTGCTGCAACTGCAACAGAAATTTTTAAAATACATCGTTTTATTCAGTGCTACTGTATTGTTGAGCTAAGCAGGAGCATCTGCAGTCAAAAATGTTTTTGCAAAGTTTCATAAAATTATGAACTTTGTTATAATTTCACATGAAACTATACAAGCTTCAATTGCAGCTGACCAAATAAATAATAAGTAATTAAACTAGCTCTCATAAGGTCATACATATAGGTGTGATAATGTTGTAATCCGGCGAAATGTCTCGCTCTTTTTTTATACAAAAAATATTGTCGTTGAAATGTTAATTAACTTTCAGTTACCATATCAATTGTAAAACAAAAAAATCTTTGCTTTTGTAATAAGAATTTGGCAGCCAACGCCGATGGTTCAGTGGCAAGCACATTCTGTTTTTAAATGCTCCGGATAGATGCTTTTGTTAAGGTACCATTTTTCGCAAGAGTTCTGAACCGCGGCTCTTCTATTCATAAAAGTTTGCATGTTAAAGATTCATACTTTGTATAATTCAGATTCAACGAAATTTCGACCACACTTGAAGCGCATTCTACAATGTCAAAATAACATTCTTTACAAAAATAACTTACTTCTCCCCATCTTTTCAATGAACAATTATTATGCATGATAATAATATACATTGCTGTACAACCACGGCGACATTTGTTTCGTAAATAATAAATTCGTTTCGTCTGTAAATGTTTGTTTGTACTGTACAGGCGTAACTAAACAACACCGACTTTTCTTTCAGTTAATATTAAATTTATCCTGTTTGTTAAGAAACAAATTGTGAATGTTTGTTTATATTACTAAGCAACGCCAACTTGAAAAAAGCAACGCATTTGCACGGGAACGACAGTTGATTTTCGGGATAGAACTGAACGTAACCTAACGGTCCAAAATCCAACCCTTGAGGATTTGCCTCAGGATCAAGCATTAGCTTCTGGTTCAAGGCAAACCAACTTTTAAGGCTCTTTCTAGATATCAGTGTCCGAATCGAGCAGTATCGCCTCGCAAATTACTTTTAAAAATCTAATGGAACATAAACTAATGGTCTAAATATAACTGTTTGAAAGCTCCCGGTTCGAAGCAAACATCCCACCAGGCTCCTCCTACAGCCCTGCTACCAGATCGAGTCAGGTTTCTAGTTTGTAACAAATTAAGCCCAACGTAGCGATTTTGCCAGAGCTCAGCAATGACCGGCAAATTAGTTTTCAGTATCGAACAGAATATAACCTAACGCCACAAATACTACGGGTTGTGAATTTTTCTCAAGATTGAGAATTAGCTACCGTCCAAGGTAAACCATCTCGTCAAGCTCCTACTAGAGCATCGCTTTTATAATAAACCTATGTTTACGCTCTAAAGCAAACCAACCCATTAGGCTTTTCCTAGAGCCCGGTTTCCGAATCGAGGGCAAGTATCTAGTCCGAAGCATACCACGTATCGCACAGGAAGCTTCTTTTAGAGTTTCGCAGCACTCAGTTCCTTTTAGAGTCTTGTAGCACCCCGACAGAATCAAACTTGCACGATCTTTTTCTACTCCGACTAGAAGAAAAGTTTACAGACCACCAGGACCTGCTTCCCGTTCAACCTCTCCGCCGGTTCCGGCCTTCTAGGTTCCGACGCGACGTCAGCTCGACCTTAACAGCAGACGTTACGTTCACCCGAGGAAGCAGATCGTTTCGGAGCGCACAAGTGATAATATCATAAGAGAGTCTGAACGTTGAGGATATTCGTTGTTTGAAGTTAACTATGTTTTAAAACAATTTCAACAAACATGACAGTTCCAATTCAAACTATGAGGCAGTGAAAGCTTAGTTTTCAGCATTTTTCTAGCAAAGATTTATGGATTTCATATTTATTTTTATCAGCGCCTTTATCCCAATTGGATTTCTAATTTTCTTTTGATCCGATTCGACTCTAGGTTGGGGTTCATTTTTTTTTGACAAATGTTTCTATTCTGGCCCACTTATCAAATTTGTTGAACCGGGCACATTCAGAGTATACGGGTCCCTTATTGTTTCTTTTTGTTTGCGTGAAATCGTCGAAAAACGTTGATTCCGATTCTTACTTTAATATCTCTATCACTAAATGTCGTAGTTGAGTTTAAATGCTTTAAAAATTACATATTTATAAATTTGAATTAATGTTAATAAACTTGGAATATGCGTAATTTAAAGCGATTTTTCGTATTTGAATTTTAAATATCATAAGAAATATTTCTATAATGAAAAATATTATTTTAATCTAGAAATGTAAAGTGAATTCTGTTACGATAAAGAATACGCGTGAAAAGAAAGTTCTTCTGGTAGAAAGGTAATTGAATTTGTCAGTGTAAACTCCGATATAACAAGTAACTGACAAAAAATAAATCAAACGGAACACCTTCAGCGGTATAAAAGTATTTTATATATAAACAAATATATCTTACGTTATAGCATCAAATTTGCACAAACAATTAATACGTGTAGATAAACAAACAACAAGTTTTACGTAAAGAAATTAATTCAAAGAACAAAGACCGATAGGTTCGAGCTGGAGCTTCAGGAGGTTGTGCTCCTCGTAAAAATAGGACGGTTTTTTTGACGAGACCTGATGTAGCCGCTGCTTTGCTCTCGACGAGGCTTGCGATGTTGGGAAGGTTTTGTCGATATCTGTTAGAGATCTTAGGATAGGAGCACAACGTTTTTTCTCTTCGGACCGTTTGTTAGTTCTATCCAGAAGCAGGTTAAAGCTGTTGGAGGAGCTACAGTGTTGCCTGACTTTTATTATTTAAACCGCCCGACTTGAATTTTAATAAGCGTAACTTTCTTGTGCAAATACGTTTGGTTATAAACCATAGATTAAAAAATTTGGGCCTAATTGGTTAGTTGTGTAACGTACCCTTTTAGCGTAGCAATATAAACAAACATCTATAAACGTGGGGTAATCACAAACATAGATAAAGAATGAACTATCCACGCAGTCCCCACTCCTAAAAATAGTCATGTTATGAGTCTGCTAGTCTTGTTTATTATTTATTTTTGGTGCAATAAGTTTCTTAGGATTGCCTTCCTGAGTAGATTAATAACAAAAGTATTAGTAGAAATGCAAACCATAGTCGATATGTCAAATTGTCCAAACATGCTTATGTAATCAGCATCAGAGCTCATTTTGCAGCAGCACATTGTCCAGTTAATCATGGTTGTACAATGTTTTTTTTAATACTTTTTAAACGTGCGTCCGAAAAATTGCTTTAAGGAATTACGATTTGACATATAGTAAAGATACAGACAGACCATTTTGTTTGTTCTGAGGGGAAACATAATGTGGTGGGAGGATAGTACGAGGACTCGTGCGATGACCGACTTGGGTACATACAGAGCTTTCGTTAATTACTGATACCCACGAGAGCTTTGGTCCGCAGTGACTTAGGGAGTTTTAGATTTAGATGAGTTCAAGATTGGTACTCGTGGTAACTAAAAATTTCCTGTAAGTGTCACTGTCAACACTCAAAGTGCGGTTATGTATGTAAACAACCAAGCCTTGATATGTTAACAAACGGCTTGGGAATTTTTGGATAAAAGGCTTACCAACCGTGTAAGTTGGGTTGCCTATATTTTGTGGTCACGTGGGTATCAGTAATTAATGAAGGCTCTGTATACTTAAACCATGGCTTTCTGGAGTAATACAGACTTCACGTCTCTGTGCGGTCTGCCGCATCACGCGTTTTCCTACAAATTTCGGTTGTTACCTAAAGTATTGAGACGGCAGTGTTCGGTTGCAACAGTGGTACTCAACGCGTCCGTAATGGACGGTTTGCTAGCCAGAAGTTTAAGTTACATTGAAAGACGCATTTTTCGATAACCGTAGGATTTTTTCCGACAGCTAATTTATCTGACGGCTACCCTAACCGGCGGTTTAACTGGACGTTGAAAGACCGAACCTAACCCTATCCGTGAGAAAACAAAACAACGGTTATTGCACCAACAATATCTGGTGCCACGAAAATTGTGTACGCAATGCTAGTTAAATCGCAAATGATTTATTGTATGTTACAACTCATAAAGCTGTAAATACGTATTATGTAGTGGTACAGATAAATCAAAAGAGTGTTAAAAGTGGTTTCATTTGTCGCTATTCAAACAGAAATATATTACGTTGTTGTATCGACTGGTCGCCATAATATCGCCATTTAGAAAATCGGTAGAAATTATAAGCCGTAAAAGGTTATGTACTGTATTTATTGGTTCGTTAAGCACATAGTAACATGATAATAATATCAGTTTAATAGGGGCATGTGTGAGTTTATTACCTATTTATGTCATAACGTAAATTGTGGTACCTCGTAACAAATAGCCACGCTATTGGAAACAAAAACGTATTACTGCTGCAGTGCTGCAGACGATTCTTTTACTTTGACGCATGGTTCTCCTGCAGAAAAGTTATTTGGTTGGTTTTGTAAGAAGTCTGTATTAGATCAAAAAATTATTGATGCCGGTGTCGTGCATAACCATGTTATACAGAAGGCGAGACGGAAGAGTTCTGTAAATTCAGGAAAAACCCAATTTTCCCTAATCTCATTTAATTTTATTCGAAAAACGTATAAAATTGGATAAAGAGCTAAAGAGGGGTGTTCTTAAAGGATTAGGAGCACTTATTCACAATTCCGCCGGTTTTAATTCTTGCACTTTGCGGAAGGAAATTAAGTTTGCTCTGAGAGAATAATCATTTCTACATAATACGAAAACTTCATCATTTAACTTAGACGGGAATAAAATAGAAAACGTTAGAAGAAAATCCTTTTAAGACCTCGGGAGATGAAGGATCTCATTCAAAATTCAACAGCAGTTTATTAGCGGCTCATCTGAGCTCCATAAAAAAGCTCAGAATTAACCGCTTTCATGAATTACACTCCAGACGCTTCCACACAAAAGATTAATTCTATTACAGGTAAAAGCTAAAAGTTTTGCTTTGCTATTTTTTGAAAACACTCTCTTTTAAATATACTTGTTGCTAACTTTAAGCACCGCCGGAATTACCTAAATTATTGCATTGCACGTACTTAAAATTCAAAAGGTTTAAACTTTTTCCTGCTTTGCCCTGTTATTTCGAAAGCTTTTTGAGTGTAGTTTTATATTTTTATGTGGAAAAAACTGATTTAATTTTGTGCCGAAAATACGAAGTGTTGCTTCCGTTAAAACATTATTGGCAAGAAAGGAGAAACAGAAGCGAGCCTATAACCTTCCGGAACTTCCTCTCTAGGGCTTTGAGTTTCATATTCGCACTTGATGTTCGGCGAAAGAGCGAGAGAAATGAAAAAGCAATAAAAAAACTTGCGTGCGTAAGTGCATTTTCTGTGGGGCTTTCCGGTAGCAATGGTATCTAAATATAGTAGGCGTTTGGTAATTACCACGAAGATGAGGGTTTTTAACGTAGTGGCCCAGTTCCAGCTGTCAGAATATACATGTTGTGCAGTAATGAATGAACAAAGGGTTAAATTGTGTTCATCAATGTTGCACAGAGTGAATCCATCGAAGTGTTTTATGAATAATAATTATGTTATTTTAAGAGGTAAGAAAACAAGTTGAAAACAGATGATTTGTTTATCTTAGACGATTCTTTAAAGTAACAATTGCTTTTTATATAAAATATTAAGCGGTACAGTACGTAACGTTTCTTAATAAATCGCCCTGCGCATTATATAAGACATTTCGATAAATAATAACATTAGTTTTTCAAAAAAGTATTACACTTTTACTTTTATTAACAATAAGAGAGAAGTTACCTACTGCACTGGTCCGTTAATTTTTACATCCTCTATACAACTGCATTTTGTAGCATAAAAATTGTTCGTTTTCCAAGTGAAACTTCTCTAGCGGCGGGTTCAACATGCGATAGTATAGTGAGCAGTGCCCACGCGCCATAACGGAAGTGCTTATAGGACTGTATATAACGTAACGTAATAAATATTAGCGCGCGCTCAAAACCAAACGAATAGCATATATACGTTGCCTGGTAGATGGCTCTGATAAGGTGGTTTCAAAAACAAACCACTACTAAATATATCTGGTGGAATTATTTCGTAACGTTATCCGATTTTTATAAAAATTGGTACTCGAAGGGTTTCGGGGTTGCTAATGACAAATCAAAGATCTAAACTATAAAATTTAATATGGCAGATTTAAAACGGCGGGCCTATTTCCAAACGTTATCCGATTTGTATAAAAATATGTATTCGAATGGTTGTGGTGCTGCTAATTATAAATCTAATATCTAACTTATAAAATTTTCGATAGCGGATTTAATATGGCGGAATTATTTTATAAAGTTATGCAAATTGCACTAAAATATACAGGATATTAATAATTACATACATCAAGTTTTAGTGTAACTCACTCACGCGCATTAACGTATTTATAGCGTTTCTACAACTAACTAGTACATGACATAAACATTTTCATTTTCTGTTAAATCACACAATTTAAAATTCACTTTTAGTGAGAACACGCTAAGAAGTTTCACTTAGAACGTGGGTGCTCGGCACACACCTCTTTTTTTGTTCCTACAGTCCTACGTATGCAATAATAACAGTTTCAAATAACAGTTGTAGGCGTTCAAGATGACCATGTTTTTAAATTATTTTTCTTTATACAGGGGGTTCCATATGAGAGTGGCATACCAAACTTTAGTTTTTTTTAAATAGAACATGCTGTTTATTTATGCATATTTTTATTCGCCTTTTAATTGCCTTTTGGCATAAATTTTGTTTGAAAATCTTTGTTGCGGCTTGGCTAAGTTATTCAACATTTTTGAAAAATTTCACATTTGCATACATTACTAATAAAATCTTCCACACATTAAACAAAATGTTTCGTTTAAATGTTAGTCTAGACCATGTACTATTCTCCAGATATTGTAAAGCTAAGGTTTGTTATAGAGGGCGTTTCTTTCATAATTTTGGAAAAAAACGAATGAAGTTCCAAATTAAATAATATTTGGAACATATTTCAAATAATTTTGATACAAATGTCGATTAAATCGAATATAAATTTTGAATTTTTGTACAATTATGGAAGACATTCTAAGCATTTATTTTCTCCGTTATCAAAATGGCGACTTATTTGTGAATATTATAACTTGAAAACTTGCTGACAAAGTATTATGTAAAACCATTGACTACACAGAAGGTATATAATCAAAGGTAAAACTAAAATATTTCTTAAAAAAAGTTGTTCACCTTTTAAATATCTTTATTTCTATTCAAGAAATGTTTAAAAAAAAAGTATTACTTACAGAGTGTTCTTAAAAAAATTTCAAAAATGTCGGCACAAGCCATAAATAATCATCATTATAAATTATTCTTATAATGTAAGAAACCAACTTCCGCAAAGTGATCATTGTGTTTAAAAATCAGACAATCAAGAAATTAATCCTTTCTATCAGTTATCAATAATTTACTGTACGGTATATAATGTTTTGTGAACGAAAAATTGCTTATCGTAGATAATACATAGTATATTTGAAATGAAAATAGTTTTTGTGTTCTTGACCATCATTTCTAAAAGTTATATTCAAGCTTTTTGAGTAATTCTAAATAAGTTTTTCTTAACAACTTTTTTTTCATATATCTTTAAATAAGGGCACTTTACTGCTGCACTATTTTAAAAATTTAAATTTCTCGCGTTAAAATAAGCAAAAATTGAATTGTTAACACTTATGTATGTTTTATTGAACGGTAACACTGCATACAACAAATTTCTGAGACACATTTAATAAATAAGTTGATATTTTTTGTGGCTTTGTTTAAGAACATTTTGTTAATAATAATTTTTTTGGAATATGTTTTAAAGAAAAATATAGAGTTTTAAAAAACGAACAACTTTTATTACAAAATTATTTACTTTAGCACATTTATTAAAAAAATATTTTTACAAATAAGCAGCCACTTTGAAATGGCAATCATTTTGGGTTGTATTTCTTCACAATAGATGCTTAGAACAAATTTCTTTGGTTTTATGTTGAACCATTAATTCATAAAAATTATAGAACGCTAAAAGTTCTATCCTACTATGCAAAACTATACGAGGTGCTATTTTTGAAAATACCGAAGTATGAAGAAATGTTTGCACTGTTTCAACACACACCCTGTATGACCAAATTAAATTTAAAATACATAATAATACAGTCTTGGCTACCGCTTAAAAATTTGTTTAATCTATTGTCAAATATTAGTGAGCTGCAAATGTCAAATTTTTCAAAAAAAAGTTGCATAACGTGGCAACACCGCAACAGAATTTAAAAGCTAAACATATTTAGAAAGACTTAAAAATGCGAATAGGAATAAACAGAAACATAAGTTTGGTGTACCATTTATATATGGAACCTCCTGTATAATTGAAAATAATTTTAACATGTGGTTCTCATTTATTTGAAACGTGGTTCTGTATCTTGAATATGAATATGAATTGAGTTATGTCCTTCCTAAACGTGGTAGGACACCCTGTACACTGGTAGGTATACAAACATCAAGCAATTTAATGCTTTCCCATTTTGCAAACAATAAAGATTTCTAAAAATGTCGCACTTAAAAAAACTGTAAAACAGATGTAAAGTTCCAAAAATATCAATAATTTTTTTTAAGCAATTTTCTTCAAACTACCCCTCGGTGCGCTCTGCGTTTTCCCCAAAACTTCTAAAATTGTTAATATCGCCCTGAACTGTCGATACGTGGCTCTCTCTACTGTCATCGGCCTACCTACCTGTTGATTGTAGTTTTATATACTTTAAGACTGACAGGCGTTGTGCAAGATAAGATCGAATTTTTGAAAAACCTGAAAACTTAACAGACTTAAATGGACTAACTTAACTTTTTTTAATTAAGTTCTATGGACTGAAACGAAAAATGTTTGGTATCGTTAAAAAATTTACTTTCGTGTTGATGGTAGCTAATAAAAAAAAGTACGGAAATGTTTAAGAACCGCGCTTGAAAATTTTCCCAACGCTTTGAATTGTCAAGAATGTTTAAAAATGCTTTTGGTGGTTGCCTCTAACCGATTTGAATTATTTCTAGATTTTTTTATTTCCGTTTTCTGCTTCTTCTTCTTTGTAAACTGGCGCAGAAAGATCGTAGCACTTAGGTCTCTAGGGCCCATTGTGCATGCCATCATGTTGCAATGAATAGTTCCCAAGAAGGCGCGTTTCCAACACGAAGACCAGTAGGTTTGTCTATAGGGATATTCTCTCTAGCTGCTCGAGGATTCAGAAAAAAATTGTTTCAAAGTGCTTGTGTGTAAGGGCTATAAGTCTGGCACACTCACATAACACGTGCCTTCCTCCTCACCGCCTTTGCTGCAAAGGGGATCGTCTACGATCTCTATCGCGTGCAGTTGTTTGCGCAAGTAAACGTGACCGGTTAGCATGCCAGTTACGATCCTGACTCAATTCCTGCTTATTTCAGGAGTAAATTAACTACTTTAGCCGAAGGGCTGGTTATCAGAAGGTTTGACCGCCGAAGCTCTGTTTGTGTAGCGCAGTGATTAGGAAACTGCTTACCAGTGCAGCTTTCAATATTAAATTTTACAGCGACACAGGGAAAATGCTAAAGCCAGTTCAAGTTTTTACTTTCTATGACGCCTTTCTGTTTCCATTAATGTTGTTTTGGCCAGGGACCCATAGTACTTTAACTCGAGTTTTTGTAAGGTCTGAACGTACGAAAATCAGTTCTGAACTGACGATGGTGGCTCCCCATGTAAACAAGGTTGCCTAACGTAGGTTTACTATGTTGTTTGCAGCAGCTTCTACGAAGCTACTTATGTGCATAGGCGAGTGCAGCAAATACTGTGACGTACAGGCTGAGTGCGAAAGAAGTTTGGATTACCTTTACAGCTATCCCGGTCCCATCTCCCATTTGAAAATCAGTTCTTGGATTAGCCTAGATTATCTGATGGTATAGAACTCCCATTGGTATAGTAGTCTAGATGTTGGGCTCTGACCCAGTCGCCCAGGGTTCGATTCCCAGGCAAAATGACATCAAAATTTTGCGGGTTCTGTTGCCTATTGTTCGTAAAACATTTTTTAAGGGATTGGCGGGTTTTAGCTTCAATTCACATATTAGAAATTGTCCTAGCAAAATCTTCTTTGGAGATGAAGTTCAAGCACTTCCTTACTTCGTAGCCCACATAAAGCTGTAGGTCCTCACTGTCTTGTGCTACTTTAAGAAGCAGGAGGTGACTACATATGCTACACTTTGCAAGAAGCACGAAACTGTCAGAAGAATAACACCAATGTTGGTTCCAGTTATTTCTGTTTAGACTGACCATATTTCAGGCATTTTTTACATAAGCGAACTATATTTCCGTTCCGAATAGACTCACGCTCTTAGTCAACGAACGTAGTAGATTATCTGTTTTCCACCAGTAGAAAGCCATCCAAACCACGTCTGTTTTGGGGTAGTTTAGTTGTAATAGTAGAAAGGTTTATAGTAAGACAGTTACATTGTCATTCAGGTTGAACACGGAAGGGTTTTCGTTTATGTTTAAAACAAAAGGCATGAAACGTTATTCAAGTCAAAATCGAGCCAGTTGTAGAATTTGATCAAAGCGGATGGAAAGTCACCCAAGTAAAAATTTGTAGCTGACTTTCGGATTCGATTAAGACGGATTAAACGTCGTTCAGGTTGAAGTTTGGAGGTGTTCTTAAAATTCGATTAAAACGAATGAAACCTCATCCAGGTCAAAATCGGTATGCCATTTTAAGATTTGATTAAGACGGATATAATGTTATCAACGTTGAAAGTTGTAGGCGGTTTCACTATTTAATTAAGACAGATTAAACGTCATCTAGGTCCAAATTTGTAGGCGGTTTTAAGATTCGATTAAGACGGATGAAACGGCTACCAGGTCAAAATTTCTAGGCGGTTTTAAGATTCGATAAGGGTAGATGAAACGTCATCCGGGTCGAAATCTGTAGACGATTTTAGTATTCGATTAGGATGGATGAAAAGTCATTTAGGTCAAAATCTGAAAACGGTTTTAGGATTCGATTAAAACGGATGAAACGTCATCCAGTGCACAATTTCTAGATAATTTTAGGATTTGATTAAGACGAATAAAAATCATCCAGGTCGAAAGTTGTAGGCTGATTTAAGATTCCATTTAGACAGATGAAACGTACGTCATCCAGTTTAAAATTTCTAGTCGATTTTAGTATTAGATTAAGATAGATGAAACATCATTCAGGGCGAAATTTGTACGGGAATTTAGAATTCGATTAAGACAGATAAAACGTCATCCAAGTCAAAATTTCTAGGCGATTTTAAGATTTCGGATTCGATTAAGACGGATTAAACGTCATTCGGGTTGAAGTTTGGAGGTGGTCTTAAAATTCGATTAAGCTGAATGAAACCTCATCCAGGTCAAAATCGGTATGCAATTTTAAGATTTGATTAAGACAGATGTAATGTCATCAAAGTTGAAAGTTGTATGCGGTTTTAGAATTTGATTAAGACGGATTAAACGTCATCTAGGTCAAAATTTGTAGCTGGTTTTAGGATTCGATTAAGACGGATGAAACGGCTAAAAGGTCAAAATTTCTAAGCGATTTTAAGATTCGATTAAGATAGATGAAACGTCATCCGGGTCGAAATCTGCAGACGATTTAAGTATTCGATTAGGATGGATGAAAAGTCATTTAGGTCAAAATCTGAAGGCGGTTTTAGGATTCGATTAAAACGGATGAAACGTCATCCATTTCAAAATTTTTAGTCGATTTTAGTATTAGATTAAGATGGATGAAACATCATCCAAGGCGAAATTTGTAGGCGGACTTAGGAATTCGATTAAAACAGATAAAACGTCATCCAAGTCAAAAGTTCTAGGCGATGTTAAGATTCGATTAAGATGTATGAAACGTCATCTAGATCGAAACTTCTAGGCGGTTTTTAGGATTCAATTAAGACGGATGAAACGTCATCTAGATCAAAATTTGTAGACGATTTTAGAATTCGATTGAGATGGATGAAACGTCATCCAGGTCGAAATTAGTAAGCGGTTTTAGGATTTGATTAAGACGGATAAAACATCACCCAGGTCTTTGTAGGAGATTTTAGGATTCGGTTAAGATGGATGAAACCTCATCCAGGTTGAAATTTGTAGGCTGTTTTAGGATTCGATTGAGATGGATGAAACGTCATTCAGGTCGAAATTGGTAAGCGGTTTTAGGATTCGATTAAGACGGATAAAACGTCATCCAGGTCAACATTTCTACGCGATTTAAAGATTTGATTACGATGTATGAAACGTCATCTAGATCGAAACTTCTAGGCGGTTTTTAGGATTCAATTAAGACGGATGAAACGTCATCTAGATCAAAATTTGTACACGATTTTAGAATTCGATTAAAGCTGGATGAAACGTCATCCAGGTCGAAATTAGTAAGCGGTTTTAGGATTCGATTAAGACGGATAAAACGTCATCCAGGTCTTAGTAGGAGATTTTAGGATTTGATTAAGATGGATGAAACCTCATCCAGGTTGAAATTTGTAGGCTGTTTTAGGATTCGATTGAGATGGATGAAAAGTCATTCAGGTCGAAATTAGTAAGCGGTTTTAGGATTCGATTAAGACGGATAAAACGTCATCCAGGTCAAAATTTCTACGCGATTTAAAGATTTGATTACGATGTATGCAACGTCATCTAGATCGAAACTTGTAGGTGGTTTTTAGAATTCAATTAAGACGAATGAAACGTCATCTAGATCAAAATTTGTAAACGATTTTAGAATTCGATTGAGATGGATGAAACGTCATCCAGGTCGAAATTAGTAAGCGGTTTTAGGATTTGATTAAGACGGATAAAACGTCATCCAGGTCTTTGTAGGAGATTTTAGGATTCGGTTAAGATGGATGAAACGTCATCCAGGTTGAAATTTGTAGGCTGTTTTAGGATTCGATTGAGATGGATGAAACGTCATTCAGGTCGAAATTGGTGAGCGGTTTTAGGATTCGATTAAGACGTATAAAACGTCATCCAGGTCAACATTTCTACGCGATTTAAAGATTTAATTACGATGTATGAAACGTCATCTAGATCGAAACTTCTAGGCGGTTTTTAGGATTCAATTAAGACGTCATCTAGATCAAAATTTGTAAACGATTTTAGAATTCGATTGAGATGGATGAAACGTCATCCAGGTCGAAATTAGTAAGCGGTTTTAGGATTCGATTAAGACGGATAAAACGTCATCCAGGTCTTTGTAGGAGATTTTAGGATTTGATTAAGATGGATGAAACTTCATCCAGGTTGAAATTTTTAGTCTACTTTAGGAATCGATTAAGATGGATGAAACGTCATCTAGGTAGAAATTTGTTGACGGTTTTAGAATTTGATTAAGACGAATAAACCGTCATCCAGATCTAAATTTGTACATTTAGTAAATTAGTAATATCTTGTTATAATACTATTTGAATGTAATCTGGCCAGGTACTATTCTGAAGTTGTTTTTTTAATTTTTGGTCGGGTTTGGTCTAATTACTGGTTGCAGCTAGTTAACAGTGAATCATTCGGTTTGGTTGTGGACTCACAATTATTCTAGCTGGTATCATGGTTGAAGTCGACCCACAATTTCTCGGGCGATCGTGCGGGGTTGTTGTAGTGGGAGCAACAATTTTAGGTGGCCAGATACGCCACTGTAAAAACATAGCATTTAATACTTGTGGCGACACTAACGCTTCAATTTACAAACAAATAAATATTCGCTGATTTTAAATGTCATGCTTATTCACATTTATTTTGACACGCAGGGAAACAGTAGTCCCCTACAGTTACATTCCTAATTGAAGCTAAATTAAATACTTTAGTTTTTCTTAGGTAGTCTGAGGAACACTTAAAAATCACCTATCAGTTTTGCATCACTTCTGCAATTTCTTTAAATTTTTCTTTAATTAGGTATGGCATTTTCATACCATTGAAGATTTTTGGTAAGAATACTTTTGTACCAACCCTGTACATACATTGCATGCTTGCGAAATGGGTTTTGTTGGTTCAGAGAAATAAATTGTGGATGCGGAAGACAATGCTTATGCAGCGCATTTTAGTTTTCTGAATTTAAATTTTCGTGCTGCGAATTTCCCGAGCTGTATCTAAAACCATTTATTATTTCGGCTTCCACCTGGGCGCATACACAAAAATACATTTTTCTGTCACTCTGGGAAATATGTAGCAACATTAAGTATTTCCGGACATTTATCTCTGTAAATTTACCTTCTTTGTGGATACCCTTTTGCTGCAGACGCCTTTACATTCTAATAAATGTTCTACAAAGGAAAGATTCATTTTCGAGCGGCTTTCATGAAAATTGTAGGAAATGCATTTTTCTTTCAAAGAATAAAGGCATGCTTGTGCGTATTACGATTTTCATCAGGAAGAGATGACATTTTATTAAAATACTGTAAATTGGGTTAAAAATTTGTCTTCGTTTCCCCGTGTCCCATCCTTCTCAAAATTGGTATCTAAATCAACTTTTCTTCAGAATACTTTTGCTGATGTCAGAAAAACCCTTATTTCGTAGCTTTAGACTCAAGCTGTGTCTTCGCACTCTATAAAATGGCCCTGCAGCACTGTAAAACACCGTAAATGTCACAATCAATACGCTGGTTCAGTGACGTAGGGAAAAGATCCTTGACACATTATTGCTGCAACGAAATCTACGAGAAGAAATCAGATTGGCCTTATGCGTTCGCGAGCAGTAAATTCGGAGTTTTTGCTGAACTGAGGTAATAAAATGGAGGGTTTATTTTTGGGCAGGTGGGAACAGTTCTTAAGCGAGGACCCGGAAACCAAATTTGCACAAACGCTGTTGCAGCGCGATGCTTAATATATTCTAATGTATGCATATCTCACAGCTTTTTCGTATTTAACTAAATAAACTCGAGCGCGTCTGGTTAGTCAAAACAGGAACAATTTGTACTCAGCTTTAATCCCCTGTTCTGTTTGCTTATTTTAAAGCTTAATCTTTCCCTTGATAAATTAAAAATTAGTTTCAACAATACAATTGAATTATTGAATAATACAGGAAATTCTAACAATCTTGTCGATACACAAAAGTATTGTGTTATATGGCAAATATAAAAAGGAGGACATCCTTACAAATAAATCACAATGTGAAACTTATCTGTATTTGATTGAACACATTTTCAATGGGTTTTCAACTCCAGGATTTGTAGTTATTCTGAAACGCAGAATATTTACAAAGCTGCAAAAATCATAAAACAGAAAATGGACTCGTGATATTTTTTCAGTGTATTTGAGATAAAATGATATACATATAAATGCACTATAGTGGAACGCAACTAATATTGATGACAGGTAAAATAATAATTTAAAAAAATACGTTTTTACCAACGCAAACATTTTTCTAAAATGTTGTAGTGTCTCCTAAACGATTAATTTTGAATTACAAACATATTGATAATCGTATAAGAGATTTTTAAGCCTATTGTGTTATTCTGTCAGCTCTGGATGTAAGAACTTACGAAATTTTTATACAAACCGTTATTTTTTGGAAAATAAATATTTGGTGCAAGAGAAAAAATTGGCAAAGCACCTCCCTGGACATTTTCACACTTCAACAATAATTACTATTTATGTTTCTAAGAATATTTAACAACATATAAGCGTAGTAGCACCGTATAAGATCTAGTATAAAAAACAACATAAGATTAGATGGTTCGGGCATGCCATGCTGAGAGTCGCTCTAGTGCTAGTTCAAGTATTGTCAAAGCGCTATGTCTGTTATACCTATATAGCGGTAACAGACACCAAAATAGTTTGTTTAGTTTCAGAAAAGAATTAAATTTATATAAATGCTTACCGCGTAAATCAAAACTATAAAATTGCGTTTTTCTCCGTATTGCACTAAATTCACATAGGACTGTCCATAATAACATGCTAGTGCTTGGGTTTGATACGCCGGCTTTGGTTTACGGAATATCTTTCACAGGGCACTGCGAGAGATGTAACATAAACTGCTGAGTAACATACATGCGTGTTGTATGAATAATGCCCTACCGGGAATCGTGCATGGTCTGGACGGCGTCACAGAGAATTTATCGGACGCTAACCAAATTGTAGCTCATCCTTATCTCTAAGAACCTACAAAAATTTTGAAATGTTCTTTGCGCTGTTTTAATAGTTTCAAAAACTTTTGAAGATGGTAATATTGTGTACTGCTGGTACTAGTACAAAAATTAAAGTTCATGCCGATCTGACAACTCTTTTTTGAATAAAAAGGTATTTAAGTCAGAAATTGTAGCCGCTGCCATTTTAAAGTGCTCAAATTTGTCCTAGCGGCGGCTATCATACCTACTCTCTTCCAAATTAAAAAAAAAATTGTTTTCGAACAAATTGGTACCAAAAACTTATCTAACTTTCGTTTTCAGTTTCTAGAAATTGTTTTATTTCGAAGAATTTTCATTGTATACTAAATTATATTCAAATCGGTTTAGTGGTTCCCTGTTTCCGTTGGATTTAGTTTTATCTAAATCTATAATAGAAAATGTTTACGAACATAGTGGATTATCCTAATGAAAGTTTTTTTGTTTTTAAGAATCATGAGGCCGTGCGTGAGCACGACTCCATGATTCCCATCCCACCCTCTTACCCGGGCTCAGCGGACTTGCGCTATACACCGGTCTAACATGCCCCACCCCTGAAAGACATGCAACCCAACATACACACCACACACACCGTCCATGGACACGCCGGATTTAACTTATTCAGAAAAATTTCCGACGGGCAGAGGATTCGAACCTACTGCCGTTGAGAGTCTAGTTCTAGAGGTTGGGACTCTAACCACTAGACCATCCGCTGGCCCTCTTAATGAAAGTATGAGAAAGTAAAAACGACAGAAAAATAGAAAAAGGAGATATGGTAAATCAGTTTACAAATTAAATTTGTATGATTGGCTTGGATTTGATTGGTGACTCCTAAGCCTTTAGAATGGTATTGTAATCTTTTGTTTATCTATCTACATATTTACCTATACTAAATCCTTAACTGTCTCACCATAACAAGGCGACGGGCTCTTGCATCGCGACTCAGTTTATTTATTGTTTTCAGCAAACGTTTATGTTGCTGTCACTAAAGGTGATATAATTTGGTTATTTATTGTTTACCTTAATTTTAGCGTGTCGGAAATGTGTATTTATCATGCTGACAACAAACAAATATGTACACTCTATTGGCCAATATACTGGGAGCTCGAATAACAAAAACAAGCTTTCTGGTGCAAAAGCTGCTGCGTATACACTACTAGCTCGCAGTCAAGAATAACTAGCTGAATCCGTACGTTGTTGTACTTTACTATACTTAAATGTATTGTGATCGCGAAAATTTTTAAATCTGATACTGTGATAGAATACATGTTTTGGACTTCCAGAAACACAAAACCGTAGTTGTGTGTGCCTGTGTAACGCGGATTCTCGGCTCGATTTTAATTAAATTTGGTATACCTACGTACAACGAAAAGTTGTCGAGCTATTCAGTTTTATTTTACGATCCGGAAACGGAAATTAGGTATGTTTTAACACAAATGGAAAGTTTTTTCGAGCATTGGAGCTTTACAATGACTGCCGCTACGATTTTTGTAAATTTTCGGCTTTAACGCCTACTTAGTCAAAAACGAGTTGAAAGATCATAAATACATTTGGTATTACAATGCCTTACGAGAACACAATCTTAATATTTAAAACAATTTTGTGCAAATGAACACAGTGAAATGAAAATATTTTTAAAATTTTAGATATTGTCAAGAAACCATTGCTCAAAAACTTGTCACACGATTATTTTACCAGTTTCTAGGGATAGGCTATAATTAGTTTCGTTTCCTAGTTCACTAATTTCTCTGTGACGCCTTCTATGAAGTTTCGAAAAACGTAAATATACCCTCTCTTTAATAAACGGAGGACGATACAAATTGTTGTTTAAGCTAAAGTGCTCATGAGTAATAGTGGAATAAGCTTTTGAACTTAATTCTTAGGTACACTATTATTTAGGGGGGTTAATTTTCCTCCTCCCTCTCTAAGTTTAAGGAAACAAATTTGAATAAATCAATTTGTATATAATTAAAGCAATGTCTATATACTTCATAAAACTAGGACTTCGACCCACGGTCTACTACACTACCAACTAAAGTAGCTTGTTTATTATTTATAAAGCGTGGGGTGTAGTCTACGGGTTCCGCTTATTGTTAAGTATTGTTTACTACAAAACTGTTTACTAAAAATTTTAGATACTTTAGTAGGAACTCCACTTTTTGTGACGAGGTATTCAGTAACATGTCTTACATCTCGAGGCAGCTTAGGTATTTATGTTTGCAAGTTCGGATATTTACTTTAACATCACCTAGGGTGAGCCATGAAATCCCGATATTCGTAGAATGTATTAATTATATCTTTATATCTTTGATTTATATGTATAAAGGCACATTTCATGTTAGAATTATATGCAAATGTTTAATAAGACCTTTAGTGCGTATTTATCAGTTCCAAAAAGATTTTACAAATCTAGGTTAAAGCACTTCTCTAGAAAGGGATTAGTTTAACTAACTTTTGTCCCGTTTTCTTATAGGAATTTTTTCTGATGCTATGATAGGGTGTTTTTCGCGGGATCTTTTTCCTGAAGATTTTACGGTTCTTTTACGGGTGGTTTTACTGTTTGTTTTTTCGGTTTCTTTACGGATCTATTTTCCGGGCATTTTTCCGGTATTTTACGAATTTTATTTCTGAGAGCAACTCTCATTTAGACCGACTCAGCGGAGGGAACATTCAGAGCGGCGAGCGGGTATGAACTGAAATCCGACGACGTGTTCCATGGGTTCCGTTAGTAAATTGTATTTTGCAAATGTAGCAAATCAGACCATTTACAACATTTTACACAATTTCTTTGAAGGTCACTATTTTATTTTCCCATATTTTTTATATAGGGATATCTATGTTCGTTTCTTCATTTTATTTTATCTTCGGAACGGTTGATTCCATTTTGATGAAACTTGAAATTCATCGGAAAACTAAAATCTTAAAGGAAGATCATAAAACCGAAAACATGTTTTCAACGAATTCCGCAAATTTTGCGAGAGGGTTTGATAAAAGACAAGAATTTTTGTTGCAAAACTTTACGAATTTGTGAAAACTTTAAACTGAAGATCAATGTACTCAAAAATGAGTTAGCAAATTAGTATAAAATTAAGTATGTATGGTAGAAAAATGTGATAAAAAACTGTTGTCGAAACCAAAAAATAAATTATAAATTTTTAAGTGTCTTCAAAACATATTAATTGAAGTCTAACCACACCATTATACATATTTAAAGTTCTGTTAACCGATAGAACTAGCAATGGGTATCATTCAAATTTTCTGTATTTTCTTTGTGACGCTTTTTATGAATTTTTGAAGCAAGCAATCTGCAGTTAAGCTAAGTTGCTCATCAGCATCTGTCCTAAGATTAGACACTTATTTTAAGATGCAGTAGTTTTCAGGTGGCTTACTTTTTGTCCCTTACATTACTTTGGGTTGTAAAATAACTCTGTTGTTCTTTAGTTTTAATCTTATCTTTTTGTCGTAAAACATAAAAAAAATAGTTTGTTCCTCTTTCATTATTTTCTTTAAGGTGGTGTCCGAGTTTAGACGGTATATGAGGGTATGCGTTGTCTTGTGCTGAACGCAAAAGTCCAGACGAAGTACCTCCCTCATTTTTATTTAATTTGTTCAATATATGTATATTTTGTGCTTTAATGTATTTTAAGACGACCTTCAAGCAAACTTTTCATCTTTTACTTTAGCTGGATTCGTTCTCTCCGTTTTACTTTCCTACCTATACTTTTAGTGCAAAGAAGTATTTATATCAGCAAATTTTAGATTTCAGATACTGTAAAAAATACAATGTGTTGGATTTCTAGCTATTGAAAGACGTGGGTTTAAAAAAAATATCCGTATGTAGGTGGAAGGCTGTGTGGGTCAGTGGCTGGGTTTCATCTTACAACTCCCGAACGAATGGTCTAATTTCGATAAGCTTCTTGATGTGGGATGATGTCAAAACTTAATTGACAAAATGAGCTTAAAATTTCGAAACCGGAAGCGGAAGCTAGATATATTTTTTAAGTAGCTTTTTCTTCAGAAACTAAGTTAAGTGAAATTATAAACAGTATATGAAAGAAGACCGTGGAACAAACACCACGCTTTTATCAGAATTATTAGCTTTCAAAATAGTGGGCTGCTACAATTTTTTGAAAATTTTTCTTTTAAAGCTTTATTATTTAGAAACGAGTTACCAGTTCGGCATAAATTTTAGTTACTGAAATTAAGGGAACACATTGTTACTATGCAAGGGAATTTTTTAAAGAACGAAAACTTGGAAGTAATGTGAGTTTCAAAATTTTGGAAAATTTATGAAAAACATTGTTCAAAACCCGGCAATAATTTTTTTTTATATTTTGTGGTGGCACTTCCTTTTATTTAATAGTCTGAGACGATAAATCATTTTGTTTAGGTGAAATTGTTCAGGATAAGATTCACAACTTAATTTTTACGTGTAGCAATATTTAGTGGGGTTAATTTTTCCTCTTCCACCCAGTTTTCGGCTGAGGCTTTAATAAACAAAAATTAAAGTTGACCCAAATATTGGAAGCTGAAGTTAACAATAACAAACGCGCTAGAGCATTATCTATTTGATCACTGGGTTCCTTTAATCTAGGGGGATATTTTTTTTAAATAAGCGTGTAAATCGTTGATACATAAATACTAGTAAGGTCTCGAAGAAAATCATTGCGTATTTTTTAAATTTGTTTATTAATGTACTTTTAGGAAACAACTGCCAATTATTTTAATACACAGTTACCATGCCCGTCTTTGAAAATTTTAGCTTCAGAAACTATTAATACACAAACGTTTGCAGAAATTTTACTTTAAGCGTGGAACACTATTTTGTTATTCAAAAAAGAAAACTCATGACTTTGTATGAGAGTTGTTTAACCTTAAAAATTCTAAAATCGTAAGAGAATATACCCGTAACTTCTGTAGAAACCTGCAATTTTAAGTCTGAAATATTTTAGTATCATAAATTTAATCTACTAGTAAAAAATGGTATTGCTCCTTTGGGAAATATACGTGATTTGCAGAGCTTTTGTGGGCAAAACTTGTCTGCTGATTGCTTGAGTTTTGATTCTGTGTGGCGTGCTTGAAGAAGCATTGTTGAAATAAATAAATAAATATATATATATATATATATAAATAAATTTGTGAAAAAGTAAAAGCATCCTCGTAGTTTCTTCTAGTCTCCACAATGATGGTCTTTGGAACTTATTATTTTCCTGTTGCTTTGATTTAACTTTAGTGAAGCGGATGTTGCCAATAAGGAAGTTTATAAACGACTGCCCTCTAATGGCATAGGTTGCAAAAGCATCAAGGAGCTTTTGTGATGTCATATTGCATTAAACAAGCAGGATATTGGTAATAACACGACCTAACAGGCTACTTTTTTCTTACTTGGAGTCACTAATTTGTCTTATGTATAATGTTGTTGCGACAAGCGTTATTTGTCCTACATTATATTTGAATTAACTCCATACAAAATAGTTTAAATTAAATTAACTATCTTTTAGTAATTAGCGTCGGCAAATAATTGTTATTGCAAGAATGTTATGTTCTCATTATTTCTACCACTCTAGTGGTAGGAGAAAAATACGATTTTTATTCTATAAACAAACCAATATTGTTTGGATATAATTTTTTAACCTGTTTCATTACATACAACTCTTAAAAATTTCATTTTCGTGGTTAGATTGCTTAAAATAAATTTTCGATACTAATTATTACTTTACCATAGTTCTACTGAAGTAAGGAAAGTTATGATTTCAGGCAAATTGACAAATTTCAAATTTTAACAGAAATACGCGTTTTGGGGTCCAAGGAACCCAAAAAAGTGGTTTTTAAAAAATGTCTGTCTGTCGGTGGGTGTGTGCGTTCCCCTATATCTCCGGGGCCCCTTGACCAATTTCGATAAGATTTGGTTTGTGGAAGTTTATTAGTTGCAGGTAGTTCTTTATAAGGTCGTTTATCGGAACCGGAAATTAGATTAGTTTTTTGGTATAGATTTTTGTTCAAACGCTTTTTAGAAACTTTAAATAGATGGAGTTGTAGTGCATCTAACGACAAATCAAATTGCTTTTTTCCAAATGCTGTATCTTTAAAATGAAGGCCGCTACGAATGTTTGAAAATTTTAATTTAAATGCCCGATTACTCAAAAACAAAATATCCAATTAATAAAAATCATCGTATTATTAAATGGCCCTTAATAAGTTTAATCAAGTGATGTAAAATTATTTTTCAAAAAATGAAAATTGTAAATATACTAGCGATTCAAACTTTTGACATTATCAAAAAAAAATTCTTCAAAAACTACCCACACCGTTTTTTTACCTTTTTTGAGCCGATAGAGTTTGCGATGAACTACAACATTTGTTGTTTACTAATTTTCCTAATTTCACTCTGACGCCCTCTAGGGATTTTTGAAAATTTTGAAATTGATTAATTTTTTATTCCTAAACGCAAACGTGGATCGTTATAAACTTGTATCAGTTTGATAGATTAGTTGAAGCGCTTTATTAGGATCACCAAGAATTTTCAAATATTTTAAAAATTAAGAAAAAAAAACGATAGTTTTTAATATTATCAACGTGTTTCTCGGCAGCTATGTGATTTTAACTACGCCTATCTATTAGCTCTAATAAAAGAAAATATTTTTCACTCTGCATATTTTTGATAACTGTATAAATAAAGCCGCTATAACTATTTTCGTGAGCGCATTGAATAGCTTAGCGCCTTCCACGTCGCGTCGTAGAAGCGCGCGCAGGCCGTAAGTAACCAACGTCTTGAGTCTGCAGCGCGCTTGTACCGGCTAGATTAGATGTAAATTTCCATCACTTTTTGACGCGATAATATTTAAAAAGTAAAAGGTATGGGAAAGTACCAGCGACCTGTTTCGCCCATTTTTTACTAATTTTTCTACTATTGTGGAGTTCAAAATATAGAATTTGACATTAAACTATATCAAAACTTTTTCATTTTTATATTTTTAATAACCTACTAGCGGAACTCGTGAGCTAAGCCCCCTGCTCTTTTTGTTTATTTTGTTTTAATAATACATAAACAAATGAAGTGAAATTTTTAAATGTTGCTTATTGCGCGGGACCGGCGCGCTTTGTAACAATCACTTTGGTGTTTTCAAATTGGCATGTCCGGTGCGTAGTTTTACTAGGTGGAATGTTTACTAGTCCTCAGAATAAATACAAAACACCTGAGCTGTTGCGGGTAGCTGTGAGTATGGAAATTCCTTACTCCCTAACTGAGGCTCTAAATTTGTCTGCGTCCCGATCACTACGTTTGAGAGACCCAACGGGTTATCAATGTGCTTAGCCTACACTGGGCGGTTGGAGGCCATTGATAGGCAGATGAAGGTGATGTCCAGAAAGGAGTAGCGTGTTTGCTGAGCCCTGCTCACGCTTATAATGAAATTATCGACACAAGGAGCTAACATTTCCAACGTCGTTCAGATGTGGTTAGTTTGATCAGATAGGCTACCAAACTATCTTGGTGGTGTCTTGTCCGTCAGTACTGGCACTGAGAGCAGCCTATACCGAGAGGGGTAGCTTTTGGTGTTCCGACCAGTGACTGGCACCACAGGATCTAAGATGGATTTGCGGCAGCACGGTCTCAGCCTGGCCACCAGAAAGGACCATCGTGGTGGTAGTGGTAAACCTGCGCAGGCAAGGATTGTCTTGGTGCGGGACGGTGGATGAACTGCGTTTCAACTCGGGTACTGATCTGCGTTATCAGTACAGAATTAGGTAGTATCGATATCACCAGGGTTCGCAGCCTGATGTCGTACTGGTAGCATGTGCTTGTTATTATTTTGAGAAAGTGCGCTGATTGAGCTCTCGCTAATGATTGTCGCAGAGGACTAATCCCTAAGTTAGGAGCCGCCGTGTTACAATAAACAATGTTTAGCAACTGGTATGTTACAAACACAAACAGAGGAGTTTTTTGCACAACAGTCTGTAATGTTAAGTGTCTAAAAGAAGATGATTGTGAATTAATTTTGAAATGCTCTTAATTCATTCATTCTTAAGCTGATACGCTTATTTTAAACCTAACACAACATTATTATTTGCCATTGCAATTTGAAGTATTACGTCGATGTCGTACGCAGATTTTGTGATCACTAATCTTCTATATATTAAATCTCCAACTCTCTCACCATAACACGACGTCGAACTATTTCATCTCGACATCATTTATTACCATAACATGACGACGGGCACTTACATCTCTACTCAGTTTTTTGAGTGTTTTCCGCGAATGCGTATGTTGCAGTCACTACTGTTGGTGTAGTTTGGTTATTTATGGCTTACTTAGCTCTGGTAGGTCGGAATAAATACACAGTAATATATTTTAAACTAATTCTAAAGAAATTAAAATATTGTGCTTGTTACAATACAGTTTGTTTAGTTTATCAGAAGTAAGAAATAAAAGACGATTACAAATTGCGAATTTACATTTTAAGCGATCTCATAAATTTCGCAGCTATGTGATGAAATAAAACAAGTTGATTCTGCTTATCGTGTATTGACGATTTAGGCTAAGAATTAATAAGAATAACAAACTAACAAATAGCTGCGTTTACTAGCTCGCATTAACGAAGAACTAGCTGAATCCTACACCGTGCGCTTTTTTTTACTTTCCTATACTTTTAGTATTCATATGATGAAATATTTAGAATTCTACGTTTTGACGGAAATACAAGTATTGGACTTTCAGGACCCCGGAAATGCGGTTTTAAATAATGTCTCTTTAGGTTGGTATGTATGTGACGCCTCATAACCCCCGAATGGATAGTCCGATTTAGATGAGCTTCGAAATGTGAAGGTGAAGGTAGCTGAAAACTGTATGGACACAATATACTTAAAAAAACCTAAACCGGAAACGGAAGTGAGACATGTCTTGGTAGCATTTTTTGTAGTAATAAAATTTTAAAAATTTAATGATAAGATCTGATAGAAGACCGAATGCTTTTTTTTGAATGTACTAGCATTAATAAGGCGGCCGCTACGGATTTGTGAAAATTTTGACTTTAAGGTCTATTACTCAAAAACTGGCTACAAGGTTTGATTTAAGTTTTCGTAGGCTCATACACATAAGAATAGGCTACAATTTGGCTTGTGTTTCAATGCGATAATTTTTTTGTGATGCCTTCTACGAATTTTTATAATCGAAAATTTACGCCCTTTTGTTTGATAAACAGGAGGCGATAAAAAAAATTGTAAGCTAAATTTCTTATGAACAATAGTAGAGTAAGGTTCACAACTTAATTGTTAAGTGTCGCACAAATAAGGAGAACTAATTCTTCTCCCACCCCATTTTAGACAGACGAATTTGTCCTCTCAGTTTTCTTTAATTCCAATGAATCTTTTTCCATAATATCAGATTTTAAAAAATTTTATACTATTAATTGCTATGGGTGAGCTTTAGTATCATGTAGTATATGTTCGTATAATATCACTATTATGCAGCTATTTCCTCGGTACAGTAGTACGAAAGGTAGAATGTTATAGCAGTCAATGTTGGAGCGTGAAACGTTAATATTAAAATACTTTTGATTGCAAAATAAGTAAAAATATCTTAAGTATTGGAAAGTTTGAAACAAGTAATTTGCTCAGTTTTTGGTAACTTAACAAAAATAATACCAAACGCGCGCCAGCTGCACCCGTAGCCCTCTCAAGTTGAGACAGATCGAAGAGATCTAGATTTAATATATAGAAAGAATTCAGCAATCGCTGCGTAATTCATAAAACTAGGACTTCGATCTGCGGTCCGCTACACTACCTACTTACATTTTGTAGCAATGTAAAGTAATAAAGTTGGTGGAACAAACTGACGTGGAATTATTGTAATGCGGTCATAATATCAAGAAATATGCATTGTCAAGGTAGTTCAGCGAATTACCAGTAATTGCAGTGTAAACTGGATAATAGAGATCAATTTAAAGTAAGGCTTATTCAACATCGATAAGCGAAAAAGTACTGCAAGTTTATTACAATTTATGGTATTATGGAATATAAACTGCATGTCTTACATTATATCATAAATTATAGTTGTCAAAATGATAAATTAATTAATTGTAGATTTGTGAACTAACAAAGACACTGCTTTGGTTTTTCATGGCAAGAGTTGACCAACACTTTTATTGATCACCGTTTTTGTAATATTGGACAACTAATATCTGCACTTCTAACTTTTCAAACCATTTAGCCTTAATGAAAAACAAAGGTTATTGTTTGCTGTTAGGTCTGGAAGTAGTGTTAAATCAATAATGGTTGTAATAATAATAATATCTATCCGTGATGCATTAGCATTAATTTTAGTAATATAAGTAAAAAGCAAATATAGGGACAAAAGGACAAGAAAGCAATTTTCTAGGAAGAAAAATTTTCATTGTTTGGTCCCTCGATGTAAAATTCAGATTTTATTGTTGACGAGTCCGGACTTAATCTAATCTTTACCCTCGGTTTTCTTTAGAAGGACGTGCGTGAACCGCAGAGAAGTGTGTACATTCAAAATATATAAAAATAAGAATTTATGGCAAGATCAACGCGAGTAGCAACACACAGCAAGCCATAACCATAAGGTCGGAAACGATATCGTTATCAGCACATTCGATGGGGAAACGACTCGGCCCTAGATCTGAACTAGATGGGGGCTGATGTATTTTCTAGCAATATTTCCTCAATATAACACGGGCCGTTTCCACCCGGCTGGCTGCTGCAAGAAGCAGCCGACCGTTCTACGTATCAACCGGAAAGCTTTGATTGCCTGAACTCAAGTTATGCTGAAAGAGCACCGTTCTACGGGGAACTAAAAATAATATTAAATTTACAGCCTCAGCGCCTTTTAAAAGTTATATCGGGTAAATTTAGTTGGCTCGTTTAGTTGTGTTTGAACTTTTAGAAGATTAATGCTCGTCGTTTGAAGTTTCAACCCCCAATGTTTGACAGTGTACGTTGAAAGTTCCGGAATCTTTAATTTCTAAAGCCGTGCATGGCACAGGAAGTTACAAGAAGTTAACGTTTTTTTATTTAAAAATTCCACCGCTTTCTAAAAGAACTCGAGTTTCCACAGAGAAAATTCATTTTCATGAACGTGTGCCGGACTGATTTATACAATAATCTAGATATCCTTCCCTACACAACAAGTTTTAACGACAATGTTAAATAGCGAAAGGCCCTGTGTGGTTATACCATGAATTTCATATTGTGTAGGGTTTCATTTCCCTTAAAACGTTAAACTTTAGAGAGATTTTACGAGATTGCAGGGAATGTCATTAACATTTTATTAAGATTGCAGCGAGATTTAATGGAGTATGTGTAAGATTTCAGTGCGATTACACGGGATTTTAACTAAGCTTTTGTAAATTACTGGAATTTCTGCGTAAAGTCGGCAGCGTTATTTATTGAACATTTAGTGACTTTTTACTGATACACGTTATGCGTAACAGCAGAGCGTAGCGAGGGATTAAAATTTCAAATTATTTGCTATAAATCTCAAGAAACTGGCGGCATACATAATCATATTTCAATAAAACCACAGTAAATTAGCGCAGAATTTAAAAAAGTGGGTAAAAGATATATTCTAAGCTCTATTTCATGATAAGGTGTAATAATCTACCGGATAATTAAAACAATAATTCAATTTTTACTACCATTTAAATTTAAATTTTAGTTCTACCGGCAGTTCTTAACTGATCAATAAATAACCCGGGGTACTCGGTTTTCGGTGTTGAAACTGATATGTAAACAAAAAGTTTTCGCCCCAAGGACTACATGTAAATTTCCCAACCAAATATTGCTTGAGTATAAATATTCACACCTAGACTGTAACCAGCAAAACAACCACCGTGTAATGTCTTTTTTCCGAGTATTACTTTATCTAGCGCGCTTAATGGAGCGTCACGTCGATTATTGATTAGGTTTCTTACTAGTTTAAACCAAGTGTAAAAGTTTTAACGCGAAATTTGCTCCTTTATTGATCCGACGCAAACAGTTGTATTGGTTAAATATTTAACGAGAAACTAGAAGCCTCCTGAGCACATTTTATTTCCTAGTTCAATTGAAGCAAGTTGTTACTTGTTTAAAGTTAGTGTAGCTTGGAGGCATTTCCTACATTGCTGATGAATAAATGAACGTTTAACGTTTAGCATATTGTTTGAAACACTGAACGCTGTACTAAGTACTACAGTGTATATATTCTACGTGTTTAAATTAGAAACTTCAACTTTTCATTCATGTGTATATAATAAGCTCAGCCACTTAGAAAACGAGAAGGAAAGGGTTATCTAAGTTGGTGCAAAAAAAATGAAAAAGCTACGCGAGAAAGTGTCTTGAAAAAGTAATGTGGTAGCAAAATCTTCAGAAAGCAATTTTTAAAATGAGACTACAGAAAAATTGGTTCGAGAAAAACGTCACGACGAACCTCGACAAATTATTCCAGAAAAAAGCTCCAATAATACCGAAGGAAAATTCAGGTACAAAGTTATTGCAAATTGAAAGGCGGCATTTACTATCAGGGTAAATTAGTTCAGCTCCACTTTCTATTAGTGGCTAAGTGGAATTTTTATGGTGTTTTTTCAATGGCTTTCTTTATACAGTGAGTTTTTCTTTTCTGTATACATATCAGCTATGTATACTTTTATAAAAAAACATGTCAATGCATTGTTTGACTGCAATCTATAGGCAACCAACTATACAGAAAATAATAGAGAGAGAAAGGTTATTCCTCATAGTGTGAGGTTATGTTCAATGAGTATGTTTATGAATAAACGCAAAATTATTTGTATATAAAATTTTTTTTAATAAAACTATAATTTTAAAAACAAAATATCAACAACACACAAGATTTATGCTAAATTAAAAAAACTAATTGCTATTAATTTGACATTAAACAATTTGGTTACTGTTTCCACAGCAGACTATTCTTTTCAAAACTTGTAGCTTTGAAATGTAGGTAGTGTATAGTTGGTTGCCTACAGATTGCAGTAAAACAATGCATTGACATGTTTTTTATAAAAGTTGCTGATATGTATACAAAAAAGAAAAACTCACTGTATATGGTAGGTAGAGTCAAAACGTAGTCTGCTGTCAATTTCTATTGGTACGATAATAAAATTATTTATGTTTATTTTTTGGTGTTTATTTATCATCGGCTTATTTCTGCTTTTGAGACTAAACGCTGGTGCTTAAGAGTAGGTCAAAAATTCTGGAAATCACCGAAAAACATTGATTTATGAAATTATATATATTAAATTTTGTTAAAGTCAAAACTCCATTTTGTGGCATCAAAAAGTCATTTTTGCGTTTTCCGACGTTAATTTTAAATAAGTTTTTGAGTTTAAAACTCAGTTTTCGATTCAAAAAATATTGTTTTATGTCAATACACACATTTTTGACGTGAAACATTATTTATTAATGTACACAATTTTTTAATTTTCCGCTGTAAATAAGTAATTTTCAGTAGTCGAAAAATAATTTTTTACACAACAAAATCACATTAAGACGTGAATAAAATGTCTTTTAGAAAAATATTTTTTTGTATAGCCATAAAACCAATTAGGTATTGGCAAATTTATTATTTACCTATTGACGTCAAACGATATTTTCTGACCCAGCATAAAGCGTACTCCTGTGAAAACGCGATGAAATACAGGCAACTAAATTGATGTGGGGACTAAGTAAGACTTCGCTACTATGCCAGTTGTACCGCTAGATGGCAGCATTTTCCGACGTTTTTAATTAATTCAGTTTAAAAACAGTTAATCAGTTATAAATTTTAATTTTTGATGTCAATAACTACATTTTCGACGTCAGCCATCATTTACTGATGTTTTAAAATAATAAATTACTAGCGGAAACCCTGGACTACGCCCTGCGCTTTATTAAAATGATAAAATAGGCTATTTAAGTTGGTAGTGCAGCGGGCTGTAAATACAAGTTTTATAGTCTTTTTAATTTTATAGATTGTTTTAGTTATATATAAATGAAATTTTCTTAAGGATTTCTCAGGATTTAGAAAAAAAAACGGAAACCTAAAGAAGGGAGGGAGAAAATTAACTCCTGAAAATATTGCTGGACCTAAACTTTAAGTTCCGAATTTGATTCGACTATTACGCATAAGCACTGTAGCTTAAATAGAAATTTTTTATAGTCTTCCGATTACTAAAGAAAGGGACATGCATTTTCAAAAATTCGTAGAAAAAAATGAAACAAGTTTTTTCTCCAATATATAAATAAATTGCAAAGAGCGCTGCACGTGTTTCCGCCCCATAAATAAAGTTAAAAAATAAATAACTGGGCCATCCTCAGGCTAATAAAAACAAGTAACCTAACCCCAAAACTTAACAAATTGTAATTAATACGTTACACACTGTTTCATAATGGAAATTTAAAGGTCTTTCCAAATATGCAAAAATATACAGCGTCTTCGATTAAAAATAAAAAAATTCACTTCCGGTTAAACCGGAAGTCCTCATTAACACCGTTTTATGTCATAATATGCATTTTTAACAGTATATTATCTAAAAAATTTGAAATTAATAAGATAACTATTTAATTGGGAAAATGGCCGGTTGTTACATGTTCTCGTGGGTCCAGTTTTGTTTTTGATAAACAAACTATAACCAATTTGTTCCATCTCAGAGCTGCCACTTAAAGCTCAGGGATTTGGATTTAATACATAGATCTCAAACATTTATAGAAAAATTTACAACCCATTTATGATGAATGGTCATATTATTATTTCGTTACCATTTTTCGCGCGCGCTTGTTATTTGTAGCAAAATGTTTAATACAACAAACTGTGAAATTTGTGTATTCGAAGTAACAAAAAAATAAGGAAGGTCAAAAGCAGCTTGGAGTATGACAGAAATTTATTTTGCCGCCGTTTTGTGATTTTCTAGTAAACAAACGTGTGATCATTTATTACCAAGCGCCGATGTATGTTTAGCCGGCACGCTATAACATAAAAGACAGTTGGGGAGTTTTACATGTAATCACAATAATACACAGTTTTTGATATTTGCCGGTTGCAAAACGTGCGTCACATCATTATATCTGTTTCAATAAATTCATGAATATTTTTAAGAGAAAAGTGAGAGGCGTAGTACACTGAATTAATTTAAGAGTGATTTTATTATCGTAACATAAATCTGTGAGTTTGCAGCAATAAACTGATAAATTCCAAGCGTATTTGTTTGTTTGTTTTATAAATGTATGAGCATAGATCATTCTCGTGACTATTGCCCGACAGCTTGTTAATAATAACAGTGTTTATTTTTCCCGACCCTCAGAATTACAGTAAGCAATAAATAACCAAATTTTAGCAACAGTAATGGCTGGAAGATAAACAATCAATAATCTGATCCGACATATGCGACGAACCGCCCGCGCCGACATGTTATAGCGATAAATCTTTCCGAGATGTAAGTTTTAGTCCGTTCCTTATGGTAAGACAGTTACGGATTTCATAAAAGGTTGGAGAATAGCATTTTTTCCTATTTATTATTTAATTCTAAATAGTGTAAGCGATTTTCAGACGTCAACAAATAGTTTTTGCACGTTAACAAACCGCTTTATTTGTTTAAAAAATTAAATATATTTTAAATGCTGCATTAACAGATAATATTCAGACTTTAAACTAACGATTTTTAATGTTCAAAAATCAAATATTGGCGCCAAAAACTTTTTAAACATTTAAACATAATTTTTTTTAGAAAAGCACAATTTTTGACGTTATTTTTTTGCGTCAAACAAAACATTTCGTGATTTCATAATAACTTTTGATGTTAATAGATAATTTATTTACTGACGTCAAAAAATGTTTGAAAAAAGTAGAAGGGCGTTACATACTTCCGAAATGCAACTGCGGGGGCGGTACCACACTCTGGATCGGCCAACATGCAAATGTAAGCGCCACCTACATAAAATTCATATTTTTCTGATAATTTGCTAATCATATAGTTGCCGTTATGTCTATAGTATTATGAAAATAAGCTACCATGAGCAATTTCGTAAAGATTAAAAGGTGTACGTCCTCGTTAATGTGTATTGGCGCTAGACGTTCTGTAAACTCTAAAATATATTACCGGCTATTAGCGAAAAAACTACAGGGTGTGGCAGCCCGCTGTAATTGGTCGATTGCAGGTTAAGTATTAGAGATAGAAGAAACTTTTTTAGATAAGAGTTGTTTGGGGTCGTGTGTACTATCAGATAAAAATATTTTCTATTATACAGGGTGTTCCATATCAGAGTGGGATAGCAAACTTAATTTTTTTTAAATTAAACACCCTGTATATTTTTGCAAATTATTGCTCGCCTTTTAATTTGATCTCAGACTGCTTTTTTGTTTTTAAATTCCGTTGCGGTGTTGCCAAGTTATTCAATTTTTTTCTGTAAATTTGACATTTGCAGACCTTACTAGTAAAATCTGCACAAGCCGTATTTTTACAGATTAAAGAATTTTTTTCTGAGAAATATTAGTTAAGACCATGTGCTATTTTTTAAATATTTCAAAGTTGAATTTGATTATACAGGATGTTTTTGCCGCGGTCCAAAGTTTTTTAATTTTAATGTGTCATAACTTGATTTTTCAAAAGAAATATCCTAATTTTTATTAAATTTTTGAATTTTACTGTAAATTTCCCATAAAACGCCTACTACATTTTCTATACCTATCTTTACTAGTTTTTCTTGTTTTTTCGATTTTAATATTATTTAGACAATCTATTCAAGTTTACCGCGCAGTATTACTTTAAAACAAATGAAAAGTGATTTGAGAAAGAAGATTTAATTTTATTTAAACAATTACATTACATTACAGCTTGTGATTATTTACAATAGCTGTTCAAAATGTGTATTTTCGTTATGCAAACACAAACCAATTCGTTCGCGAAATGATGCTTGTACTCTAGTTAACATCTCTACTGTAGCTTGTCCAAAAGCCCGTATTACACGTTGCTGCATGTTTTCATATGTAGTTGGAAGTTCCTAATACACCAGATGTAACCCCATAAGAAAAAATCCCACAGGGTTAGGTCTGGAGATCGGGCTGGCCAAGCCATCGATCCTCCCTTTCCTATCTATATTCTTTCGAATCTGTGATTTAACCACTCCCGTACTGCGGCGCTATAATGTGCAGGAACACCATTATGTTGTAGCTACATATTTCTTCTAGTTATTAGTGGTACATCTTCTAACAAGCTGTAATGTAATGTAATTGTTTAAATACAATTAAAATCTTCTTTCTCAAATCACTTTTCATTTGTTTTAAAGTAATACTGCGCGTAAACTTGAATAGATTGTCTAAATAAAATTAAAATCGAAAAAACAAGGAAAACTAGTAAAGATAGGTATAGGGAATGTAATAGACGTTTGATAGGAAATTTACAGTAGAATTCAAAAATTAAATAAAAATTTGGAGGTTTCGTTTGAAAAAATCAAGTTATGACACATTAAAATTAGAAAACTTTCGACCGCGGCAACAAACATCCTGTATAACCAAATTCAACTTTGAAACCTCCTAAGAATAGCACATGGTCTTGACTAATATTTCCCAAAAAACAAATTGTTTCATCTGTAAAAATACGGCTTGTACAGATTTTACTAGTAAGGTCTGCAAATGTCAAATTTACAGAAAAAAATGAAATAACTTGGCAACACCGCAACGGATTTAAAAATACAAAAAACAGTCGGAAAGCAAATTAAAAGGTAAATAATAATTTGCTAAAATATACAGGGTGTTTAATTTAAAAAAATATAAGTTTGCTATGCCACTCTGATATTGGACACCCTGTATAATGCAAAAATTTTTATGTGACAGCACACATGGCCCCTAATAACTTTTATTTAAAATATTTTCTCTATCTCTAATACTTAACCTGCAATCGACCAATTAAAGCGGGCTGCCACACCCTTCTTCGTTAAAAAAGAATTTTATTTTTGTAATATACTTTATTACATAATATGAAAATAATTTAGCAAAAATAAACAGAAATCTAAAAGTAAAACCAGAATTCACTTAAAAGTTTAAGTACTATTCGTATGAAAAGTTTTATGACACATAATAAAATTGTGAACTCGGTGAACTATTTGTGACACTCATGTTTACAATATGCATGCAGTACGTATTGTTTGAAAGTAAACATTTCGAAATGTATAAAAAAAAGGCAGTTGAGGTTTTTTATACCTGAATTAAAAAATTCTCCTGAGGACTAAGTTCTATTTTTAACTTCAGTGGGTTGGAAATGAAAAAAACACAGTAAAAGATTGGCAGTTCTCCCCACGCATGTGTTTCGATTCCAGGGAACTGTTGTTGATTTACGCTATGGTTCAAGTTACTAAATTAAAAAAAGGAAAGTTGATTTTCATTTAAAAGATGTAACAAAAATTTGTTTGTTATATTGGAGATAATAGTAAAAAAATAGAATTTAAAAGAATAAAATAAAAGAATAGAATTTAAATTTGAACACAAAATTCCTTGCTACAAATAATTGTTTAGATATAATCAATTAGTATTACATAATCATTATGAAAATACTCGTAAGAACTAGATTGCTGAATGCTTAGTATATCAGCGTTACAGCGTTTGCAAATAATGATTTGTAGTTGTAAGAATTACTAAATTAAATATAAATTTTATACAAAATTTTTTTTATCGAAATAATAAATACTAGCCAAATCCGTGGCCTTCGCCTCACGTTATTTTAATAGCTTGCTACTGCCGCGTCGCCCTACGTGACAGCTACATAAACCTTCGCTCAAAATAACAAATCAACTGTGGCGCGATAAAAAAGCCGTCATCGCGTAAGATTGAAACTGTTACGGATGTTACAATGTTTATTATACGAATATACAGACACTTGCAGTAATATTTCATTTGTTAATTAATCATTATAAATGAAAATAAGTCGGTTAATATATATTTTCAGTCTTTCAATATTTAATAAAAATTTGTCGAATAAAAAAATAAAACGAAGCTCCTTTTTCGCTACTTTGCTACTATTTTATGCTACGTAATTTAATAACATATTTATTTTGGGATACGACTAAGAGTTTTATTACTCTATTAACTTGGTCTACTGTAAGACGAAGATGGATATTAACCGTTTAAAAAATGTTTATCGATTGGAGTAAATTTTTTAAACATTGAATAAATCATTACAGATGTTAATAAATGCAGAAACATTTATTATAAATTTTTGAATACCTAATAAGTCTAAACGCATTTACATACATAAAACTCTCGCATCAGCTGGATCAGCAAGGTTACGTAAATATGACAGCTAAATGTTCAAAAAATCAATTTGAGCCTTCGTTTTTAAGCCCGAGGGTTCGAAAAAAAAGGTTGGATTTGCCCTACATTTTTGTAGTCGATTCCGCTTTTAGATTTATAAAATTCGGTTTAGAAAAGTAATCCTACTAAAAAAATCTGTCTTGCTTCCGCTTCCGGTTTTGAATTTTTAGGAAGGCATATTTAATTGGTGAACTGTTGATGTATCCCCGCATGCGTTTGAGTAATGTACATCAACAATAAAAATAAATAAATAAAATAAAATGGGTAAGGGAGGGGCCCCAATTGCTGCCCATTTTTGGAAGTTACGTCAGTGTTCGTACAGTAATGAGAATTTTAATAATTTTCTTTATGCAATTTGTTTTAGTATTATATGAATTGTTTTTTATTATAAAAAAAATATATGAATGTGGTTTCTATTTTATACTCGCCTCACGAGTATCTGTAAAAAGATAAAGTTAAATATAAAATTAAATGGGCATGGGAAGCATCTTTAATTGGTGGCTTTTTGGTTTTTTGAAGTTGCAGTACTGTTCGCACAGCAATATTTTACTTTGCTAAGTGTAACCAACAAAACATCTTAAATATGTTTATTTTCTATGTGTGTTGAAAAATACTCGCGATTTATACGTGTTTATTATATGAAATCATCCGAACAACATGGGAACAAGCAGACTTGCTTGATTCATTGTACTATTATGAAATATTAGCGCACAACTTATAAAAGTCAACGTATATTCTAATTAAAGTACTTACGCAATTGTGTATTCTGCTGAATGCCGTAGGCGGGTGTAATATTATTGGCATTAAAATATATTTATCAAATATACACCGCAATTTAATACAATAACGGCGTGGTTTGTCCACGAAACAAAGGGATCAAATGAGTTTTTTAATTGTTTTACTAATAATGCAGTTTGATAATTTTTATTAGAACAAGAAGTTATAAATGCTACTCCTATGAAAGTGTTTTCATAATGATTATAATATGTACAGATTCCCAGCCTATTTCGTTTAATTAATTATCTGTTTATTCAATGTTGCCTTTACTTTTCTTAAAGAATCATTGAATATTGTGTTTAGTAACCGAGTTCTGCACGCGTCCGTTCGCCGTGAACTCGCATCGCAAAGAATGTTTTCCTGTGCTGTAAATGCATTAGCTAATTAATATCTGTAACTGTAGTGGTCTAGCAGCCATTACTACATGCAAATATGCGCCCTATGTAATCGATGCCTGCAGACGTTGCTTGTTGCTGTAAGGACCTGGCGGTAGCAAAAGCTGAGACAGTTGGAAGTGATCTGGATTTAATATATAGAGAGATTAGTTTGAAAATACGTTCTGTAAACTGCAATCTTTAATTTCCAACTTTTTAGTAATATAACAAATCTCGTAGCAGACCCAAACATTTCTACTCGCAAAAAGTAATTAATAGGTACTTACGATATATCTGTTTAGATAGGATTTATTCAGAGATGTTTTTGCTAGTATTTTTTTGGAATGAACTGTTTTAGCGTAATATTTTTTAGAAATTTAATGGTAATACTGCAATAACAATATTCTTATTAATTTTACTAGTTAGTTTTGCATTTTAACCCAATACATATTTTTGTTTTCTTAAAATAGGAACATTTACATACTCGTGCATAAAAAGATTTTCATATATCTTTACAATTATACAGTAAAGTGTGTCATATTACCTCTTTTTATATCAAAGAAAATATGAAACTGAAATTAATTTAATTAAATGTCTTGAATATAATTTCGGTTGGTAACAAATATACAGGGTTGCCGAAAATAATGAAACAATGCTTAGAACGGGCTTCCTTACTTGAAACTAAACCAATTGAACTAAATATATCGGAGGAGTTACAGCCTCGTGAAGATGGAACATTTGATTCAAAATTTAATGAATATTTTCTCCTCCCCAATAAAATGAATGATTCGTATTTTGCATAGAAATTTTTCTATTAATGGTATACAGTTTCACTTGGTTTAGTTTAAATACATCAACTAAGGGCGTTGCTACAGCAGGTATTGGATGCATCTCTTAACATATTTTATACACACACGACCGTTTCTAATTTTTGACTTAAATATCATATTCCCCATGCAAAATACACAAACAAGATGTCCTTGTTGGAAGTTGCTAAATCCAACTGTTTACGAGGTGAGTTAGTTGCCATGAAGGTCCGAGTGTTGCCTTAAAATGCGGAAATAGGTTATACAAAACTTAAGGGTTAATTATACACACTGAAGCAATTAAAAAACTTCCAATAAAGATGGGTACGATCGTGTATGATTTTAATAATCGATTTATTGGTTCTCGAATGATTTTAATAATTGATGTATTTTTTGGGAATAATCATTTGTATTAAAAATGCACTCGGCGATTTTACTGCGATATTGCGAACCATCATCATTTCTCGGACCACTAAGCAAAAACAAGATCATTTTGAAATATTCGCCTACTTATAATTTACAACGTAACTAAATCATTCCAACGCTTCCTCCTAATGTTCAATTCAAATCATTATTGTCTCGTTGTTTCTCGAGCTTACTCGGAATGTGCATTTGCAGCTCGCTGTCTCTTGAAGTCTCGCCGCCGAAGTAGATCAAATTAAAAATTGTAAATCGCAAAATCATGTGATTTATTTTCTGTAACTTCTTATCTCGAGATATTCCAATAATCAAAAGGTTTGATTTGATTGAAACGCTTCCTCTGGAAGCGGAAACAACCCTGATTATTTTTATTTGGAGGTTGTAACTCCGCAACAAAGCTTTTTCGGGCTGTTTTTGACGTGCAAAATATTATTGCGATTAAATTTAAGTAAACTACTTATTTTTTTATATGATAATTTTAAAACTACAATTATTAATTATTCGTGAAAAAATCGAATGCTATACACATCGAATAAGGGCCAGCGGGTGGTCTAGTGGTTAAAGTTCTAGGCTTTGAAACTAGACTCCCAATGGCAGTAGGTTCGAGTCCTCTGGCCGTCGGAAATTTTTCTGAATAAGTTAAATCTGGGCGGCGCGGCGTGGCGTGTCCATGGGTGTTTGTGTGGTGTGTATGTTGGGTTGCATGTCTTTCAGGGGTGGGGCATGTTAGACCTTAGTGTGCTGAGCCCGAGTAACGGGGTGGGATGGGAATCATGGAGTCGTGCTCACGCACGGCTTCGTGATTCTTAAAAAAAATACCTATCGAATAAAAAGCACATTGTTTATTTCTTCTATACAATTACTCAATCATATGTCTAGCATTTTTAGAAAATAATTCCATACTAATTCAAAACAATTAAATTCCACAACTTTTAATTTTATCTTAAAGCTAACAAAATTACACAGTTATTTTTCCTCCTTAATTTTAAATTAAGGAGCTGTTAGCAATTGTTTTTCACGTTTTACCCGATCAAAAACAATCTGTTCATTGGTTCTTAATGCGCGGGTACTCTCTAACTTTCCGGTTCATGTTTGGGTCCTAGTTCAAGATCAAACAAGAACTTCCCTACAGTTTTCTTGTAAATTTTCCACAAACTCCAACTACCCATAATCAACAAACAGGTTGGTTGGTAAACTTGTGCTTTGAAGGACTGAAGATCTTCATAGCTGTTGACTAAATCTCTGTTCAATATGCATTCATTAGAATACGGGAGAGATATTAGCCTCTTCCTTACATTAATAAGCTAAGCATAACAGAGGGTGTTTGTTCAAGACGTTATCAACAGTTTCAGAAAGTGTTCGCAATTTTTCTACCTAGGGCAAAGTTTCAAGGTTATTTACTATTAGTTAATATACTAAGTGTTTCTGCTAGGATAGAATAAGGGTCCGAGAATAATGATGAGGGTTATTATCCTTTTGGCAGACAATACCGTCATTAAAATTCATTTTCTATGTAAATAATCATTAGAGCAACAGCAAACTTGAAGGCAAGTTGTGTTCCACAAAATCAGGGCAAAGTTTCTCGAGCGTAGTTTTCAGCGTGCTTAACGAACTGCTGCATAAAATAACTCTACCGCCATATTACAACAAATAAGCTCGGTATGCTGTACAGCACATTATAGTGGTATTATCTAGAACCAAATTCCTGAGCACGAAATTTGAACAAAACCACGACGCCCTGCGGTCGACGCAGTGTTTTACCTATCCCCGACGTACGTCATCTCCGAGAGGGGTTGAAAATGCCCTTTGAAACGAGGTCTGGAGGTTGCCATGGTTACGACGCGCGGTGTTTATTGGCGATATCACAGTTTGTTAAGGCAAACAGCTGCCGGTGACAGCTTTAGTTCCCAACAGCACTACCGTTCTACAGATACAACATCGTTGAGCAAAAACCTCATCCCACATGCAAACACGAGACAATAAACCATTATTTGGGTAATTTGTAGCTACATTTTGCACCGCACGAATACGTATGTGTACCTTGTCAAAACAACGAGATCGTTGTTGTTAAATTAATAAGTACGTGTCTGTGTTCAGCTTTAGAGTGAACGTCACGACGCCACTTTTCCACGTTTTCACCACGGGAACCTAAGATTTACGTCACATGTAACAAAAGGGGTAAACTAAACTTTAACGATTTGTACAACCAAGGGGTTTGAGAAATAAGGTCATTTCCGGGAAGAAATGGTCAATTCAACACCAGCCAAGAAATGTGCTTTTAAAATAAAATACAAAAAATTGATAAGTGATTTTTATGTTACTTTTGTAAAAATAACGTTGGTCGGAAGTTATCGACTCTTCAGTAGATGAAGCGGGAATTTAGGAAATTTGGGGAAACCGTGACTGTAAACAAAACATGTAAAACATTGTATGTTGAATGTCAATTACAGTAAGAAATTACATTTCTTGATTTTTATGGGTAAACTTGGCTTGGGGCTAAAGAACATTATACCAGGTGTTAATGAAAAATGACGCACTTTCTTTTTCCCTTTATTTATTAAAATAAACAAATTAATTTTGGTATGCTTTTTATAAATTCAACTATTTTCACTTCCGGTTTCACCGGAAATGACGTCAACTTTCTTATTTTTAATAGAACACCCTGTATATATTTGCATATTTGAAATTAGGATGAAATTCTGATGCTGTCTATGCCAGTTAAGTGAAGTCTAGACATCCTTAGTTGAAAATTTGCCAAAAAGTAGTTTTCGAATTAACTTCTATTTTCAAATAAAAAAACTTTTTCAACAATTTCAATGATACCCATAACTTGTGTTGTTCTTTGAACTGCTAACCTTTATTTAAAACTTTAGTACTATATTGTAGCAAAATTTTCAAACAATCCTGAATTGAGTTGTCTTTTTTAAACAAATGAAAAAACTTACAAGAAGCATTGCAAGTAAGTAAAAGCAACCAAAAATTTACAATCAATAGCAGTAGGTAAAAATATATTTTTGGGGTGTCAAAGTTTTATCTTATTGGCTTAGACAGACTCAGAATTTGATTCTAATTTTGAATATGCAAAATATACAGGGTGTTTCATTAAAAATAAGAAAATTTATGTCATTTTCGATGAAACCACAAGTGAAAGTAGGTAAATTTTTAGTCCATATAATGCGATTTTTAGATTATAAAACATACTAAAATGTCATTTGTTTATCTACAGGGTGTTTCATCGAAAAAAAGAAAGATGCTGTCATTTCCGGTGAAACCGGAAGTAAAAGTAGCTGAATTATTAGGCCATATCATGCATTGTTATGGCGTATAGAACATATCAAAATTACATTTGTTTATCTACAGAGTGTTCCATTAAAAATATGAATGGTAATGTAATTTCCGGGTAAACCGGAAGTAAAAATAGTTGAATTTTAATTTTAAAAACTATAAGAAGTTGCATACAACTTTGAAAAATATCTGTTTTAATATAAACTACCGGAAGCCGAGGACTACCCCCAACCTTTTTTTAGTGTACGTTTTTACAAATAAATAAAAAATAGCTGTGTCGAGATGTTAGACATGTACTGCGTTCAGCAGTATTTTCAAATATGCAATGCGTTGCGATTGTAAACATACTTTCCGTAAATTCGTTTTCTTTATAGCTTTTACAAGTTTGTATCAGATTTGTTTAGGAAGATAGAAGCATAATAGGATGTTATTTATTAAAACTAAGTTTATGTCACTTTCGACGTAACCGAAAGTAGCTGGTTGGCAAATAATGTGTCATAAAACGTGCATCTTTGAATAGGTAAACACCTTCAAGTTTCATTTCATTATTGTGGGCCAGCGGGTGGTCTAGTGGTTAAAGTCCCAGGCTTTGAAACTAGACTCTCAACGGCAGTAGGTTCGAGTCCTCTACTCGTCAGAAATATTTCTGAATAAGTTAAATCCGGCGTGTCCATGGATGGTGTGTATGTTGGGTTGCATGTCTGTCAGGAGTGGGGTGCATGTTAGACCGGTGAAAGAGCGCAAGTCCGCTGACCCCGGGTAAGGGGGAGGGATGGGAATCATGGAGTCGTGCTCACGCACGGCCTCATGATTCCTTTAAAAAAAATTGTGAAAATTGTTTAAAAATTGGTGATATTTGGTTTCGTTGGCACCCTGTACAGCAAAAAAGTTAAATACGGGAAATTATTTGAGTAAACACGTTTTGAATTAAATCAATATTTTTTACAATAACTTAAGTTATTCAATATGAATAAATTTACATAAAGGTTGTCAAAACGTAACGACCCGTAAATATTAAAATTTAATGTAATAATAGTCTCTATTGATTTATTTAAACAAAGAGTAAAACTTCTTATTTATAAAAGTCACTTGTTCCAAGTATCTACACAGTGTATGATAAGTAAATATTGTAATTGAAAATCTTCATTAGGTTTTGATTTTGTAGACAATTTTAATGAAAACTACTTAAAAACACAGCTTAACTAATGGGGTTTCTTACCCTAAACTTAAACCTGCACGTGACATCCCTCCAGCAACAACGGATCGATTTACCAGAAACTTCTTGTGAGCATTACACCACTGTGTTAATGTTTTCGAGAGTTTGAGACGTTCGTGTTCGTCATGGTCTGCGTTTAGCTGCTACTGATTCCGTTTTCGATGTCTTAAACTGTCTTTTATTGTTCTGTCATCTAAAGTTGCACACTTTCCATTTCCTTTACTATAATCGCCGCACCATAATAATAGAGCATCATCCTTCGTAACGAGTCGCAATTTTGGATATTTGTTAGTTATAATTTTTTTTATCAAATTTTCCCAAAACACAAAAAAAAACAAATTATAACAGTAATAAAACAGCTTGTTTGATGCAATTTAATTAATAAACAAGAAAGTTACAAAACAAATTTTCAATATGCGAGTACTTACTGTACACCCTGTACAACTTGTTTAGAGTAGAATATCTATATTGGAAATTCCTAACTGTTTCACCATAATACGACGGCGGGGCTTTTTATCTCTACTCAGTTTATTGATTGTTTTCGGCTGATGTTTATGTTCCAGTCACAACCGTTGGTATAATTTGGTTATTTATGGCTGACTTCAATTCTGGCGGGTCACAAAAATAAAAGTTCGGTGTTACATACAATATTATTACAATTTTATTAGAAACATCTATCATTTCTAAGGCTGGTATTTTTTGTCAATTTTTATTAAGAAATGTGACGTGCTTACAGTGATTTATGAGGCGGCGAAGCTATGATTTATAACGATCATTTGTTCATATTTCAGAAGCGATAGTGTTCAGCTGCAGATTGTTTAGACGTTAATCCAGCAATTAAGCGTGACATAGAGAGTTTTGTTTAGTTTTATGTATAGAGCACTAATTTGTTTCTAACATACTAAATTGCAGATCAAGTGGAACATGGCCGATCAACATGGCAAAACTGAACAAACTAATAATAAATGTCCCCGGAAGAATTTTATTACTTTCAGTAACTCTCTAAATGGAACATTTCTTTACATCACTTAATGGCAATTAATTTGAAAATTTATTAGAAATGATGCTTAAAAAACACTTTAATAATAGTGAAGCGAGTAGTGCACTGATGTAACTAGTTGCAAAATCGTTTTGCAGATGTTCTGGTAGCGCTGAGCTAAAGGATTTGTTTTGTAAGCGAGACGTTATGAGTTCAAACCTTGATGAGGTCTACTTTTTTTTAATTTTTTTAATAACTGTAAAGGGATAATAAAGTTTTTATTATTTTATTTAAAATGTATAATTATTATTTACAGGTGAAACATGAAAAGTTAACGATAAACTTTTTTCAGCTTAGGAAACAAGTAAGTACATTATCTTTGCCCCTAAAACTGAGGCTTATCAAAAAAAGATAACAAAAATTTTTCATTATTTGCTGTTCTTAAAGTGAATTTACCTATTTTGTTTTACTATAATCGCTAATTATATAATCAGTAAATAAATGGTTTGTATTAAAATTTTGCTTTGTACGAAGTTAAGTTTATGCGGTAACTGGAAGTAACCCTTACATTTCGCAGTAGTAGGTAACGGGTCCTATTATTCTAGTGATTACTTCTGTTATGAATTCAGTTTGCTTTTGCACTATAAAATCAGTTTATTGTTTGTTCAATATTGTTGGTTGTTGGTATTATGTGGATTTAAGTATCATTATACCTTTTTTCCAACTGAAAACAGCCACAAAAATAACTATACAGTAAGCTATAAACATTACGTAAAAATACTGAATAAATGTTTCACTTTTTTGCATATTTTATTAATAAAAATAAAAACAAAAGTAACTAATTAACCCATTCTTAGTAGATAAGTGTTATATATAGGATAGGTATCAAAAATAGTCAAGTAGTGATATAAATAATTATCAAACGGCGCCAAACTTTAAATATACTATAAATTTGAAGTTTTAAGAACGCCATCTATACGAAAATCCTATAAAGAGTCCCGAGATTGTCAAACTTTTAGGATGAATTTTTTATATAGAGGGCTAGCGGGTGGTCTAGTGGTTAAAGTCCCAGGCATTAAAACTAGACTCTCAACGGCAGTAGGTTCGAGTCCTCTGTCCGTCGGAAAATTTTCTGAATAAATTAAATCCGGCGTGTCCATGGATGTTGTGTGTGGTGTGTATGTTGGGTTGTATGTTTTTCAGGGTGGGGCATGTTAGACCGGTGTATAGCACTTAGTGTGCTGAGCTCAGGTAGGGAGTGGGATTTGAATCATGGAGTCGTGCTCACGCACGGACTCATGATTCTTTAAAAAAATGATGAATTTTTTATATAGACAAATGGTAAGAGTTGCAACACCATACTCTTCCTTACATCACTGCTACGCCGTTGCTGTAAATCTGTATAACTAATATTTTTCTAGGACTGTACGTTATTAGGTTCCGTAGCCAAGTGTAACAAAATAAACAAATACTATGAGGCACTTAGATGGATGTATGGCGTACTTTTTCAGTAGTGGAAATAATATAAAATTGATTGTCTTTTTACAGTAATTAAAAATATAGAATTTTATCAAGCTTTAAACTCATAACGTTTCAATTATGAAAGAAATTCTCTAGCTCGGCTGTACACAGACATTTGCAAATAGATAATGTAACCAGGTGTACTAGTGCACTTGAGTATTATTAAATAATTTATGTAAAGCATTATTTCTAATGAATTTTTAAATAAATTGGCATCAACTGATGTAAAAGGATGTTATCTTTCTATTTAGGGTTATCCAAAGTAATACAATTTAGATACATAAAATATTGTTTTTCTAGTTTTGTCATGTTAAATGGCCATGTTTTACTTGGTTTTGAATTTACTGTATATCCGGAAAGATGTACAAGTCAAAACAGAAATTGTACAAATAGATATTAAACAATTATATTACAAGTGATCTGTGTTCATAAATAAAATCAGGTTTAGCTATGACCTGGAATAAACCGATTTTATTTTATTTAACCTAACAATTAATACACATTATCTAAACTTGATCCAAATATTGGGAACGAGAGTTACAATAATAAACGCGCTGGTAACAGAACTCGCATCTGAAAAGAACTAAGTGTACTGTGTTTTTGTTTGTAACTTTGCAAATAATTAGACCCGTTGCGGAGCGTTTGGGTTGTATAATCTCAGCTGCAGCCGCATTCTTCTCAAGACTAGTAGAAGGGATCCGTATTTAATATGTAGAATTACAGCAATTGCTATATAATTTATAAAACCCCAACTTTGATGCGCGGTCCGATACATGTCCTACTTCAATGGCTTATTTATTACAAAAAAAAGCGTGAGATACAGCCTATAGGTTCCGCTAGATAAAATATTTAAACGTTTCGAATACGCTTTTCTGCTTAAATTTTCATTGTTAATCAATATATTATCACACACTCCCTCCTAATTTATTAAAGTTGTAAACACGGAGTTTTTTCAAGTAATTTACTGCGAAAGTAATTGGGTCTTCCTCAAAATTCAGTAAATATTATTACAGGAATTTTAACATGAAATTAATATGATCCTATTCACACACACACACACACCACACACATGCTTAAGCAAGCGGTTGTAGGGGAGCAAACAATTTTTAATAAATAATTAAACTGCGGACAATAGCCCTTCAAACCTCATCCGAAAAGTTTACCATACCACAATTTCATCCTAATGAAAATTTATCAAAGTTTTTCGAAGTGCTTAAAAAATTAATTTTCTGTTGGATAATATACGACCACCCTTGTTAACTTTTGGAATAAATTCAATATTCTAAACACAGAACTCATCGTATTTAGGCCAAAAACTTTGTAAGTTGAAATTTATTTGGTTGTATTACTTATAACTGAGTGGAACAAACACGCCCCCAGTTTACGATGCTATTAGGAACATTACTGAACTATTTCGAACTATTCATTATTTGACGTTATGTTCAATAAAAAATGTTTTATAGAAATAAGAACGTTGACAAGACAAATGATAAAAGTTGTATTTGTTTTAATGTTACAAACTTTTATATTTAAGAAATAATTTGTAAATTTGTGTACAATACTCAATACATTTACCATCACAGAACAGTTGGCAGTTCAAAACAATTGTTTTTATACTTCCTCGTCTACCGTTTCTCAATCAGCACCACTTAAGTTTAGTAGTAAGACTTTAGCAGAGTTATTTGCTTACCAATACCTAAGTTTTTCTATTTTTTACAATTCACTGGCCCATATTTTTGAAATTAATGGTATCAACATCGTCCGGCGTATTTTAAATTACTGCCCTGTAGCTCATTAATTCATCATGACGGCGTCTTTGCTTTTTCACGAAGAAATACCAGCTCCTAGACCTAAAGAGGCTAAAGGACCATGGAAACAGTATGGCAGCGCATTCAAAATTTCACATCGGCTGTTCTTAACGTTTTATCTTTTTTTTGCGTTTTTACCCATGTTTCACTACCATATAGTGCAACTGGAACTGCTAATGAATTATACAAAGGTATTTGTGTATCTAATTTTGTTTTGTTTGTAAACGTTTTTGCTATTGTCCCACATACTGACTGGTATTTGTTGACCTTGTTCCTGTAATTGTTTTCATGTTCATAAGTGATGTCGTTTCCGAGGTAGTTGAAATGTGAGACTTGTTCTAAGGGTTTGTCCCATAACATAATTTTAGTTCTTATTGCTTCTTTATCCCAGTGCGCCATTACTTTTGTTTTTGTTGTGGATATTCTTCCGTTGTATTTTGTTACCACTTTATCTAACAGAAATACCATCCTTTGTAGGTCATCCTCGGTCGGGGCTATTAATACGATGTCATCTGCAAGAGTAGTATATTAAGGCAGTAGTTTGCATTTATGTTTATTCCTTTTGGAGCTACTTCTTTCCATTCCCTTGTTACTTGGTCAATATATATATATGTTAAAAAGTTCGGATGAGAGTGGACACCCTTGTCTCAAACCTCTATTTGTAATTTCGTGTTTTTCCCCTCTAGCTATTTTAAAACTTATAGTGTTATAGTAACATCTTTCTATCATTTTTATTAAGTGTATAGGTAATCCTTTGTTTTTGAGTATACTCCATAATTTGTTTCTATTTACATAGTCGAACGCCTTTTCTAGATCGACAAAAGCAAAATGCGTTTCTTGATTTTTTTTCTCTTCTTTTTTCTATTAATTGCTGTAATATGAATGTATTATCTATTGTGGATCTCCTTTTTCTGAATTTTGTTCTTTAATCAGTTTCGTTTCTGCTATTGTCTGTACTCGTTTAGTTATTATTTTGGAAAATATCTTATATTCAGCATTGAGTAGGCTTATGCCTCTATAATTATTAGTGTTGTCTCTATCACCTTTTTTATGTATTGGTTGTACTATACTAATATTCCAGCTTGATGGTGTTCTTGCTTGTTGCCAACACATATAGAATAGGTGTAGTAGTCGGTATTTTAGGAGTAGGCCTCCATACTTGTATAATTCTACACTTATCCCATCTGTTCCCGTGGCCTTTCTGTTTTTGCTGTTATTTAGTGCTTCGTCTAGCTCTTCTTTTGTAAAGAGATCTACACATGCCCTGTACGGTTCTTCTTTTTTTGTTTTTCCAACTTTGTTTTCGTTATTATCTGTCCATAGTTCTTTATAGCATTCTAGCCATTCATTTTCGGTAATGTTATTGATATTCATTGTGTCTTTTTCTTCTTTGTTTAAGTGTCATATTACTTTATATACTGATTTTTGTTGATTGTACAAATCATGTTCTAGATCATTTACAAATTTATTCCAACTTTCTCTGTGTGCTTCTTGTGTTATTCCTTTAGCTATGTTTCAATTTGTTTTATAATTTTGATGTTTATCTTCATTTTCTTTGTCTTGAATCCACCTTAGATATGCGTCTTTCTTTTCTTTTATCGCTGTTTTCAGCTCGGCATTCCATATTCTTAATCCCTTTTTCTTTGTCGTTTTTAATCTTTTACTTAAGGCTTTTCTAGCTGCTTTCTTTATAGCATCTTGTACGTTTCTTGTTTCTATTTCTATGTCTTCGATTGTATTTTGTTGCATTAGATGTTGATTCAATCGGTTTTGGTATAGCTGTCTTATGCTTTCGTCTCTTAGGAGGTCTCTTTTGTATTTGTATTCTTGTTTGTCTATGTTCCTTTATTTTGGTCTGTTATTTATTTTTATTTGTATTTTACCAACTACTAAATAGTGGTCAGTGCGTAACTCCGGTCCTCTGTATACATGGACATCTTGTACCTTGTTTGCTAGTCTTTTATTTGTTATAATATAGTCAATCAGAGATCTTATGTCTCTTACACTCCAGGTATATTTGTTAATCCACTTCTTCTTGAAGAAAGTATTCGTAATTTTTAGCTTATTTTGAAGGCATAGATCTATTAAATGTTGTCCATTTCTGTTTAATGTTGGCTCGCCGTACAGTCCTATTGTATTATCTATGGGCCGATCTCCAACTATTGCATTCAAGTCTCCTGCTACAATTAGTTGGTCGTTCTTGTTAACTTTATTTAATGTTTTTTGTAGCTTTTTGTAAAATATTTCACTTTCTTCTTTTCTGCCTTCTTCTGGGGCATATACTCCACAAATGGTCATATATTCGTTCTTTGTTCTGATTCTTAACGTTATTATTCTTTCATTTTCGTATGTGTAGCTTTTTATTTTAGCTTTTAATTTCTTATGTACTAGTATTGCTACTCCCTCTCGAGCTCTTATTTTTTCTGATACACCGCTGTAAATCAGTATATACTTGTTCATCTCTTCTTCCTTTTAGTTTCTTTTTAGTTTCTGATATTATTGCAATATCAATTTGTTTTTTATTAAGTTCTCTTCTAGCTCTTGTTCTTTCAGTCTAATGCTCCTAAAGTTCCATGTTGCTATATTCATTACAATTTTATTTCTTTTTAATTTTTTAGTAGTATTGTTTTTATGTGGCTGAGGTACTAGTCCACGCGCACAATCCTCCTCTTTTACCCGGGCTTGGGACCGGCAGTGGCAGCTGCTGGGCTACTCAATCCACCCAGCAATTTTTATTTTAGCGCGATAACAGTTACTGTAGTATGAAAAGTAGTTCTGTACCATAACACGTATACCATAGCATTGCTTTTTCAAAATAATCTATAAACAATGAAAAACGGTGCCATGTATTATGGTTATCAGTATATTATCAAAACAACACTTTAGGCGCTGTTTACTAAAACCCTTTACACCGAACCACCCTGTATGTGCAGGTGCTGCTCGTTACTTTCCATTAAAACATATCGTAACATTCGTTTTTTATTGATGCTTATTGTTTATAAGTAAATTAAAACCGTAACGACAGCGTTAAAACAGTACATGAAAGTTAATTAAAATAGTAAAGGGTGGGTTGATTATTGTAGGTTTAATATTACAAAATTTACATTTCTTAAATTAATCTTTTGAGGAATAACTAAGCATGTGCGGATTTTTTTAAGTCTTTCACGAGTTATTCGTTATATTCAGTGTGCGCCAATTTATACACCCCCAGTATAAATCAAAAGTGTTAATATAATCAAGTGCTCTAATCACTCTAATGATGCAAGCTGCTATGTCTTGCGTAACGTTAGTTTGTATGGGTTCACAAACAGCTAACAGGCATAAGCCGATTAAGTATTACTGTCCTGGTTAACAGTAGTGTATTACGGACCTAGTACAGAAAAGTGAAATTTTACTTGAAGAGTTTGGCAAGTTTGAGTACAGGCGCTAGCGAGTACTTAAAATGACATACGAGTCAAGTAAAATTTCACTTTTCTGACGTGGTGCGTATACTATTTTTTGGCATTTTTATTAAATTTTGAAAATTTTTAATAAAAAGTTATTCAGCCTTATTAATTTTGACATTTGTCATTTCAAAGTAGTATAGCAACATCTGATCGCATTGCCAATAAGGTGAAAAAGTCAAAAAAGATATTTGGTCAAGCACAACCAGAAACAACCGAAGAAGGTAGTTCAGAAATCGTATTGGACCAAACCAGTTTTCAATAACAGGTTGGCGCAGTAAGATCAGGCAATGTAACATTTTCCCATTTCAATAATTGTGTTTTTAAAATTTATAATAGTAACACCATGTAAATAAACATTGTGTTTTAATGACAGTCACGTTACTATGCAGTAATAGTTGCTATGCTGTAAAGTGGCCCATTACTGTACGATTTTCATAACTGTAATATGTCACATTACTGTCAAAAATGCGTAAAAAAAAAATTAAGATCAAATTCTTGTCCGCCTCAAGGTTTAAATAATCTAAGCACACGGTTCTTGTTAGGCAACCAGGGCCTACGAACAACTATGGCTCAAACTTTTAGACCAAATGCTTGTAAAGGCAGACAAGCTACAGGTCGGTCCTTGCCTGATTATGCTGTATGTAATACCCAAATAACGACGCGGTCTTAGCTAAAAGTAAATATTGTAATATAGACAGTTCGAGAAACCGCGAAAGCCTCAATTTTACATTCACCTACTATCATCTGCTTACAATAACACATTATTATTTTTCTTGCTTTCAAGGTAACTAACTAGATGTCGCGTATTTATTTGACAACTTAATCTAACTGGGCAAAATGTACATTTTATAAATCCTCTCTATACTAATTTCTGATTCTTTGCCGTGAACTACTCAAACACGAGCGAAAATATACGGTATTAATAGTTGTAGGATTCAGACGTGGAAATAAAATAAATAGTATATTAATCCAAAGAAGAAAATAAGAGATGTAAGTCTGTACGAATAAAAGCAGCATACTAAAAATATAAAAAGCATTTGGAATCTGAGCAATACGTTGGATGAGAAAGGTAAAGGGACCGTATAGGTTAAGAAGTACGAAGAAGGAGAAGAGGAAGAGGAATTAAATTAGGAAAAGTTATATCTACTGTTATAAGAAATATTATTTATTTTTATTATATTACGTTGTATAATGCATTGTACTCTACTGTGTGTGGTATAATCAAAGTTCTTTCTAAGCCGCAAGGCAATATATTTAATGTATCTCCAAACTGAATCGTTTCCAGACAAATGTTCAAAAGCCCTTTACGTTTATCCCTGGAACACACTTTATAAATTTGGCCAATGAATATCCGAGCATCATTCATAAAATGAAATTATAATTAAACTGCCTAATGAACACTAAATTGAATTCTTGAGTATGGAAAGCCTTACAAATCTCTACTAATAAACCTTAAAATGTTAAAGCGATAATTTTTGTAATAAATGAGAAGGGTAGAAGCACAGGTTGAGGGCAAGTGCTTGATACACATACACCGGCAGACACGATCCCTGTTTATCCTCCATTTTATTGCTTCACAGACCTGAGAGTTAGTGCGATGCACCGGCGTAAAGGGGGATTTGTAACACTTGTTTCATAACCCGCTATCGCGGTTGTCCCATAAACCCTCCTTAGTTCGCCCTCTTTCAACTTCCCTTACCTGTCCCATAAATCAGATACGCTCCCGGAGCTGGGCTGAGACTGCCGTGACGAAATTAGCAAGAACAAATTGAGTTGTCCATAAAATTTATTCAGGAGTATCGAGATTTATGAAGAGTGTTCGTGAATTAAAATGCACAAGAGGCGATGTACGTAGTTCTATCTACTTCACTGCAGTATAACCTGTCCATAAAAGAGAATTATTACCTTAGCAGAATAGCAGATTATATTGCTTTGTAGTGCAATATAATACGAGCATGCTTGAATTAACAGGTCTCGGTTTTATTTTCGCAAATTTTCTTCTGGAATATGAGGTACTTCATAAAGAGATGTAAAGTGAGTTCATTGGACGTACAAAAACAACTTACTTATTCCAATCTAATTTAACGTAAATTGAAGTAAAATGTTTTTAATTCAACAAGAATTGTTTGCCCATGGTGATTATGCGTCTGATATCCGGACAACTTCGATACAAACAACGCCACAACATTTTTCTTAACAAAAAGTTATCTAATGAGTATCTGTATATAAAATACTTAAATACTTTAACAATATCTATTTATTTTAACCTTATACGTATCTCGGCATGTTTACATGCCATTGTCAAAGGTTATATAACCTTTGACAATGGCATGTAAACATGCCGAAATACGTATAAGGTTAAAATAAATAGATATTGTTAAAGTAATTAAGTATTTTATATACAGATACTCATTAAATACTTTAACGAAGTAAAGCTGGAAATTATAAATAAAAAGTTATCTAACTACATGTTCGGTACATTCGAGATTAAAGCCGATTGTAAAATAATTTTAACTGATCTAGCAAGGCCACCAGAACTCGCTTATCTTGCAAAAAGTTCCTTTAACATTTGCACAGACTTCAGCTATTTGAAACAATGCTGATATTTACTTAAGTTTGTGAAAACAAAAGGGAGAAAGTTACCCTAGATGAACGTTCACGCAAGACTATTCAAGCAGAATTAGTTAACCTAAACAAAACCAAAGGTTCAATTGTTGACAAGTTGAGAATTCGGTTAAATACAAAATTTTTGTATTGAAATTACAAAGAGAAAATTGTTCTTGTTCTTGTTAGAGAAATACTTACGTTACTTTATGATAATGCGGAAGAATCATATCTAATGATATCTAATATTTAGACTATGATAATTGATTTTTGGAAGCTGCATGTAAGTGCTATAATCGTATATACATTCCGCCAGTTAATTTTTCCAAGCAAATAGGAAGCAGAGATCCCTTTTTGAGTAAGCACGCCTTGTTTATCTAATTGCATTTTACATCTCGATACAGTTTATCGATTGTATTTTTGCAATAAATTGTGTTTATCGGCCGTGTTTTAGTAGTAACTTCTTTGTTGCTAAACGTTCATAAAAAAATATTTATTGGTATTATTGTAACATAATCTGCTGATAGCTTTCATACAGCAAGGCAGAGCCACGACGGATGTCCGGCCACGTAAGCTAACCCAGCAAGCAGCTGCTGTGATGTCGTTCTTACACATTGCGTTAGTTTACACTATTAGTACATAGACACTACAAACACGCATTCTTTATTGCTGGGACGTGCGGTTTCGTACACCCCTTTGTGGAAAGGCGAACTCTTTCTCTAAGAAGTAGGCTCCCATGCACGCACTATTCCCTGAGGAATTACTAGCAACGAATCCTCGATTATTACGGATGATGATTGTTTATAAATACCTGCTGGTGGATCGTGGCATAATTAGGAAAGAGCTTTCCCTTAAAAAGAATTTTGTTCCGTACTTATCATTTTCTATGAATAAGGGCGAATTTCATTTTGAAATTAGATGAAAACGAACTTTTTTTCTGGGAACTTATTGCTTACAAAAACAATTAGAAAACCGCTGTTAAAGTAATCCCCTCGAACTGAGAAAAAGTGATTAGTTTAACTCATTTTTTCTTGTTTTCTTTTTAAAGAATTGTTCTGGGTCTATAATAGGATTTTTTCAAGGGATTTTTTCAAATCTGGTTATTCTATAGTGGTTTTTCTGTCGTCGCATTTTTTACGAAGTGTTTTTCTTTACTTTCCTCCCGGTTTATTTTCCGGGCCTGTTTTTTGGCGTTGTTTTCAATATTTCCACGGAATTTTCTCTTTGATTGTGGTTCTTAATTTTGAGACGAACTAGCTGAACCAGTACGCTTTTCTGTTCCCCTTACTTCCAGTATGGAAATATATTGTGATAGCGAAAATGTTCAAAAATGACATTTAGACGGAAGTACATGTTTTGGGCCTTCAGGAACACAAAGCAGTGGTTTAAAACAAATGACCATCTGTGCGTGTGCGACACACGAAATCTTGTACCAATTTTAATAAAGTTTGGTACAGCTAAAAGTTGTCGAGCTATTAAGTTTTATTTTACGAATCGGAACAGGGCAGGGAAGTTGCACATATTTCTAGTAGCATTTATTTCACAAACAGAATTTCAGAATATGATAGAGAGCGTCAAGACTAATCTAAAGTTTTTTTCTGAGCACTCTAGCTTTAAAATGACTGCCGGTATGGTGTTTGTAAATTTTCGACTTTAACGCCTATTTACTCAAAAACGAGTTGACAGATCGGTTTAATTTTGATGTTAAAATAGCCCTAGATGAACACAATGTTACAGACCTGACTTGTTGTAGCGGGAGCCTGGCGGCAGTGAATGGTAAGACAGGTGACGGGATCTGGTTTTGGTATATAAAAGAAGAAGCTAGAAAATAGATACATATTTAGGTAAATCGTGGTAGCATACGAACAAGACTACTAAGTGAAGGTTATTTACTATTTGACAGGATAAAAATATGTAATGAAATTCCTGTTCTAGTGACGTTGATGTAATCATTCCTGTAGAAGAAGCTAAAATTCGTTGCTTTCATATCTGAAAAATATTGATGCTTATCCGACTTTGAACATCATATTAGTTTGCTGTTACATAACTTTGTATAAACGATATTATCGACTCGTTATCGTTGACGTTGACGTTTTACTTTCAAAAACTTTTAAAGCGCATTTACGAGTTGTGGAATAAATAGCGCGGTAGACACGTTTTATAAGTATTTGTCGTTTTTGTGAGTTTGCAATGTAAAGTGTTATTTCTGTTTTAATTAAAAGTTTGAGAAATTTTCAGTGCGTTGTAATTAATAATTCTGCTTAACACTTTCTGAGTAAATAAACAACACTTCTCACATAAGCAAACATTTCTCAATATTTCTTATTAAGCAGTTCTAAATATATTTCTTTCTCAAAAATGTTTTTAATTTGTTCATCAATTTTTGCTATTACAGTTTTTAGTAGTTCTAATGGCTAGCCCGTTCGTGATGTAACTTAATTTAATTGTATTTTGGTATGTATTATACTGGTATTGCTCATTATTTTGTACTGGTTTAAATTTACGATTTGTTTCCTTGCACGCTAGCGTTAGAATAATATACCACTACTCGTACCTTATGGCGTCATGTTCGTATATTTAAAGAAATACCGATTTCAAACGTATTTGTGCAACGATTTTCAGTGGTACATGGTGAAATGCTGTTGCGTGTGCTCTCTGAGATGGTTTTAATAGAAAGGCCATGTTCACAAGGGCTCAAGCTATTAGTGACCAACCATGTCGATCCACTGACGGCCAGTAAAAAATTTAGTTATCTGAATGTAAACTGTAACTCTGCTCACCATTGGTATCGCGGAAACGGTAAGAGATAAAAGGTCCGTTAAATAAAGAAAACGTTGCCTACTTAGGTAACCAGTTTAGTGCCATTTTTGAAAGTTTCGAACAAATTAGCCTACTAGATACAGCCAAAAAACTAAAATTTGACTCTTTCTTCTTCTGCTAGTAGCTTTTTATTTATAAATGTTAACAATTCAATTTTGCAGTGATCGTGTAACACATACGTAAGAAGTAATAGTGTAACTAGATTTTTTACGACCTTCCTGATAGCTTTAGCCAAAAAACATATTCCTAGAGGATATAAAAAAGAATATATCCCTGGTTGGAGCCCAGAATGCACATGTCTATACGAGGAATATGAAAACACTCAGGATCCAGAAATAGGCGATGAACTGATGTCAGTCCTACATACGACAAGAAAAGAAAAATGGAGAGCCTTTATGGAAGAAATGAACTTGCAGCACTCCAGTAAAAAGGCATGGGGACTTCTCAAAAAACTAGACAACAGCTCTACCAATACAACTATAAAAAATAACGAAATTCATCCTAATAGAATTGCCAACAGAATAAAAAATCTAACGAGAAAGCCTTTAAACGACGACAAAACTATATTTAGAAGAATACAAAATGAACTCAAACTGCACATGGCTGAATTCCAGCAAATTACGGACACCGCCAGAGAATTCACCACAACAGATATCGAAACAGCCGTAAAAGAAACAAAAACAAGTAAAGCAGCAGGCCTAGATGGGGTCTACCCAGAATTTCTCAAGCACTGCGGCCCTCGTACGATAGTATGGTTAACTAGCTTTTTTAATAACATTCTACAGACAAACAGGCTGCCAACACCATTCAGAAAAACAAAAATAATAGCAATACTAAAACCTGGGAAAAGTGGCCAGAGTGAAGAAGACTATAGGCCAATTGCACTACTAAGCGCTTGCTATAAGCTACTAGAGAGAGTAATATACAAAAGGATCTTACCCAAAGTACTGGAACATATCCCCGTTGAACAGGCCGGTTTTAGACCAGGCCGCAGCTGCTGCGATCAGGTGCTCTCACTGACGACCCACATCGAAAAAGGCTTTTAAGACAAGAAGAAGACCGTAGCTGTATTCATCGATTTAAGCTCCGCCTACGAGACCGTCTGGAGAAAAGGAATGATTCTTAAATTCCTAAGAAATATATCATGTAAGCCCCTTGCTATGTTGCTAAACAACATGTTTTCGAATAGATTTATTGAAGTCCACCTGGACGGCAAGAAAAGCAAGCAAGTTAAATTAAATGACGGGCTCCCGCAGGGATCAGTCCTTGCACCCCTACTGTTTAATATCTATGTTGCGGACCTGCCACAAACTACTGCAAGAAAATTTATCTACGCCGACGATATAGCTTTAACGAATCAGTCCACGGACTTTTGCCACATCAGAAGCTGTCCTGACAGAGGACCTGCGTAAACTAGATAACTATTTTAATGAGTGGCGCTTACGACCTAACATAAACAAAACAGAGGCAACCTGCTTTCACCTTCATAACAGATATGCTAGATACACCCCACAAATCGGGTTCAGAAACCAACAACTATGCTTTAACCCACACCCAAAATACCTTGGCGTAACCTTAGACCGATCTCTGACATATAAACAACACCTGTCTAAAACAACCGCGAAAGTCCAAACCAGAAACAGTATCTTACACAAACTCACGGGCACCGGATGGTGAGCGATTGCAAGTGTTCTGAAGACCACAGCTCTTGCCTTAGTATATCCGGTTGCAGAATATTGTTGCCCGATATGGCTAAATAGCTCACATACTAACATGATCGACGTGCAGTTGAATGACATTGTGAGAACCATATCAGGTGCAGTAAAAACCACCCCACTCAAATGGCTACCAGTATTATCAAATATTCCGCCTACCCACATCCGCCGGAAAACAGCGCTGAAAAGAGAATGGCAAAAATGTCTAAATAACACAGACCTACCTATACATCAAGACTGTGGTGATCACTACAGAACTAGATTAATATCAAGGACCCTTGCCTGGAAACTGGGAGAAACACTAACACAGACGAATGGGAACTATTTAACCCAGACAGCCTCGGTCTCATCCAAGACCCCACTAGTACCCCTCCTGGATTTAACCTCCCTAGGAAAACGTGGACAGCACTAAATCGAGCCCGCACCAACCATGGCAGATGCCAATACAGGTTAAATAAATGGGGAATATCTGAAGATGCCAGCTGCGACTGTGGACACCCAAGACAGACCATCCACCACATCGTCTTAGAGTGCCCATTGAGAAAATTTGATGCCCCCATCAGAAACCTGCACGAGGCCACCAATGACGGAGTGAACTGGCTAACAACCTTAGGCATTCAACTTTAAACTCCTAGACACTCTTATTCCACATATATATTGCCATGTTATCTATACATAATATCTTACCTATTCCTAATATTCTATTATATCTATTACACGTGTACGTGTTATATTTGCTCATTTTGTTATGTTTGTTATGCATATGTTTATTTTGTCTCTATTATGCCTTCAAAAATGATGTATTCTCACGCCATACGAAATGTATATATATACGACCTTCCATTTCCAAAAGGCGATGGTAAAGTTGTTTTTTACTTATGGCCGCTGTATCAAATTTTTGCAAATTTTAGCTCATTGAGAAAATTCACTTCTACTCTTGGTTATGTACAATCAAGGCTTCTACTACCAAATGCAGAAACTGTTAATTTTTTTTGAAACGGAAACTGAACTAGTTATTTCTAAATTCAACTATTTAGTTATTTCGTGCTGTGTCCGTTTCGTGCTGCACATTTGTTCGCGGGAAGATGACAGCAGACTGCATCCGTTAAACGATCTCAAGATCGCATGTTACACCCGCCGGCAAAGAAGTTTAATTTCAAAAATATTAATTTACGATTAAGATTATGTAGTGGCGTTTTTTATACTTGGATTTCGCAGTATGCCTTTTATAAATTGCTAGCCGCATTATTATGTATTAAATAGAATAGCAGGTAGAGAAAATTATGATGGTAAGCCAGTCCCCGGTCATAACATGGGATTTTAGTGTAATTGCGACTTTAGAATTTGTGAAACTTGTGGAAATACATTACGCAAACTGTTGAACACACTTAGCTTTTGAGACATCCCTAAACCTGAATTTGTTTTTCATTAAACGTTTAATTTTTATTTACCTGTTACATAAGCTTTTCAAAGCTAGTCATTAAAGTGGTATTTTTATCGCTTAATTTAAACTTTTTATAAAAAATATTTTGTGTACGAAATACTCTCGCAAATTTAAGAAAAAGAAACCTAAAAACAACACACAATTTTGCTCATGTATTTTTAAAATAGCAAACATACAAGATCCAATTTAAAGTGTTGCTTTTATGTCTTCGTCGGTTCTAAACCTGGCAAAAGAGAGTTTGTGTCATAAAACACAGCGGGGTGCGTGGAATATGCATCCTGTGCTTTACAGCTACGCCTTGTCAACAAATTGTAACACAGTAAGGGGCGCCGCTTTCGTTATAAAACTTTGTTGTATTTTAAATTCAGAAAACAACTTTTTCATGCAACTGTTTTCCCTCTTAAATATGTATGAAACGGCACCGCAAGCCCGGTTTTTAATTATACTTTGATGTCTAAGGCGACGCCTAAAAATTAATTAACACTTGTTCAGGTTTATTTCTACTATAAAAAGCTTTCATTTTCTGAGTTTTCTTGCAAATTTATGCAACTCCCATAGAGGAATTACTGATCTCGTCCGGTTGCTTTAACTTTTCACTAACCATTATCATTGCTTCGTGCATTCAACAAGTTTATAATGGGCTTTATCCTTCCCACGACATGAATTTAATGGCATAACGATAATTTTGGTACAGAAGACAAAGAAACCTTGTTGAAGTACACTAGACCTATTTAGACTTGTTTTTCAGCTCTAGTTTACTTGGAACAAAGGGCGTGTGATAGTTAAGGACTGGACGAATAGCGTTGCTCGTCCTCAGTCAACACCAGTATTTTTCAACATCACTAAACCTTCGTAACGAGCTTATGTGGAGCTTTGCAAACAAGGACTTGTTTCATACTGATAACAAAGTTTAACTTGGACCCTTTTGACCACATCAAATTGCTGTGTTAATCCTTTAATGTGTTTTTAAACTTATCTATTCTATTCCGACGCTTGTTTCAGGTTAACCAGGGAAATCTGGACCTTCCTTGGATAAACGTCTGCCTGAAAAGGTGAGTGATTGTATTAAATTTTTAAAAATGTCTTCATTTTACTCTGAAATTTGATGCCTTGAAAGGATTAGCTTTTTTAAGGAATTGTTTGGTTTTAATAAAATATTGGAGCGACTCGTTCAACAAAATAGTAATAAAATTCTTTTGCTTTCTGTTTAGCGCTGATAGATATTGAAATATATGCTGAAATGTAAAATAAGGTATGATTTAAATTAATTTGAATTTTAGAAAAGGAAACCGGTCGTTATGTAAATCTTGGCGACGACAGTACAGTATTTCTGCGAAATATTCTTCAATTTGTAAATATCTCACTTGTTGCTAACTTGATGTTTGACTTTTCAGTTTTTATGCAATGTAATAAAATAAATTAATTTCGGAAAAACTACTGCCCGCAGATGAATATCGGTAGTTTTGTTAATTTTTATCAACATCATTGTTTGGAAATTAAAGCTGCTACATCTAACGTAATGGTTTTTGGCAATCGAATATTGAGATCGGAGGTAGCGTTCCAACTGGAACATCGTTGTTGATGGAAATTTTATAAATTGTCTCTGATAGGAATGCAGTTAATATGACTATGAAGCAATAATGACCTTCAACGCTTTAACACCCATATTTCTAAATTTATTCAGAAAATTTACGCGGGCCTAAAAGTTTGCACTCAAATAAAGCAGTTTTGGGTAGGATCTGAAATACATTGTTTTGTACGTCACTGGTTCTTTCACATTTTAATTACTGTAAACTATATTACAACTGTCTACATCCTAGTAGACTGAATACAATTCTGAGGGTTTAAAAATAGTGTCTGTGTTTTATTCATGTTATAAAGGAACAAAGCAGAGTAACATATAAATGAAAAGAAATGGTTAAAAATTACTAGTAAACGACAACCCCATGCTATTTTTTTTTATTATTACCTGATGAGAGTATAATTGCACCAAAGTTCAATTAGGATTGCACAAGTTTATTTACTCCTCTAATGCACAGAACAATTTCATCGAAAGGTCGTTTTCATATAACATTAGTCTAAAGACCGGACTTTTAGTCGCAGAAGAAGAAAAAATTTTGTTAAAATTCAGAAAGTAAAGGAAAAGCGTGGGCGTACTCAAATCCATTAAGTTGTACGTGAAACATATTGGATAAGAGAACTAATTTTTCGGTTGAAAATTTAGAAAAAGTTGTTGTTGTGTACTGCACTTAAGTTTTATATTCAACAGTGGTTTTCAGTCTCTTATGAATGTTGATCTTCCAAACTTTTTTCTTCGTAGAACTTTCTCGTCGTATTAATGAATTTACACGTTCTATTTTTATTAAATTGTGGTTGCTATTTTACAATTCAATTTAAAAAAAATATTTTTGCAGTTTTTAAAATTGTTTCGTGAAGTACTTTTAAAACTCATGACCATTCATATTCTACGCTTATGAGCCCTGTTTTATTTTATTTTGCTGTTAAATAGGCTTCAATTCCAGTTGACCAAATAAATAATAACTACATGCGCAACCTAGAATAAGGTCAAACATCTGGATGTGTTACCATTCTAAGCTCGTAGATAATTCTTTTAAAAGGTTAGGAATGCGCCAACCATACATTTGAAGAAATTATGGCAGAAATTATTATTTATTCATTGCCTTATAATTTAAATACTGACGAAATACTAGACTAGAAATCCGGACTATAAACATTACGCAGGAATGTAATGGTGAACTTGATTGTAGCAAAGCAACATTTCACAGCATCTTTAAAAACAAATTTAAGGATCTGTTGGAGCTAAAAAAATCATCACAGTTTTGTTACATGAAGTTATTCTGTAAATGTTAGGTTTATAAATTGTTTCTACTATGTCTACTTTTGATTAGTACTTTAAAGTTTAAGAAGTTTTGCCTGGACTTTCCTATACTCAAAAAAATTACTTTTTTGTTTCTAAAATACACTTCTACTACGAAATACAAAAAAATAGAATGATGATAAGTATTAAAGTATGTAAAAATTAAAATTGTATTATAATTTTTTTTTAAATTATAAGTAATGTTACTGAATTACGAAATTCTAGCTTTACTTCGTTGAAGTTTATTTTAATTTATTGTAAATAAAACAATTCTTAACTTCAACAAGTTTTTAATTGTAGACTTATACGTATTTAGATATGTTAGCATGTCATTTTCAGAGGCAAGATGAAAAGTAAACATTTGATGTTGCTATAGGAACAATAAATCTTCATAACTTGATCTTGGTTTTCTATATCTGCGTTCAGATGACTTGATGTCTTATTCCATAACGTCCAATAATAGTGAGCTTAAGAGATCATATCATAATTGAATTTATGCTGGTATTTATATTTGTAACGACGTACGTGTTATAGAAATTTCAATTATTAAACAAATTGCATACAATAATGATGATCATTCCTAACTTACTAATACACTAATTATAGAGAAAAATTATAAATTAGCTATTCAGAAAATTTATGTAACTACTACGCGTCAATTCCATATTTTGGAAATAAATTTAAAAAAAATGCTTAAATTATGAAAAAAACAAACAAATGTAAAAAATTTTTAAAAGAACAAAAACCAGTTTAAATACTTTGTTTAATGCTAAAGAAAAAACAGACAGTTACTAAAATCAGGCATTTACAAATTAAATTGCTCGCACTGTAACTCGGTTTATATAGGACAAACAATTAAATATTTTGATAATAGCTATAATGAACACGTACGTTGTTACAAATATAAACATCCGCATAAATACAATTACGCTAAACACGTAATAGAACATCTAACAACACGATAAAGATCTTACATTTTTGTGATGATAAACGTAAGTTGGTTATACAAGGAGCATTTGAAGTTCACGAACATTTAAAAACTGTACCTTTAACAAATGAGCAAATTGCTCTCTTAAATTCCTTATTATTGGATGTTTTGAAATGAGAAATCAAATCATCTGGACGCAGATATATAACCAAGATCAAGCTATGAAGATTTATTTTTTCTATAGCAACACCAACCGTTTACTTCTAATCTTCCGTCTGAAAATGACATGTCGACATTTCGAAATACGCGTAAGGCTAAAACTAAAGTAAAAAAACTGCTGAAGTTGAGAATTGTTTTATTTACAATAAATTTAGCTTAAACAGAAATGTTTTATTAGCCCCCGTTCATTAAATAAAGTAGTATAAATATTGGTGTTTTTCAAAAATTTATACAAGGCGTAACAGAGAAATTATCTGGTTGGTACATCAACCAAAGTGTAATCCATCCCTAGCTCTATGACCCTACAAAATAATATAAAAACGTGTAGGCAGTTTTTAAGCAATTTTCTTTTAAATGTCAAAGATTTTGAAATTATTCCTCTTATCGCTCGCCATAGTTTAAAAAAATGTTTGCAGATAATGATGTTGTGTAACCTAAGACCTAGGGGTAACTAGACTTCAAAGCCAATATTTTCTAAAAAAATCATAGGAAACATCAACAATTCGCGGATTGGGCCAACAACCAATCAAATTCTAGCTACTTCCTAAATCTATTAGTCTACAAATTAAAAAAAATCGTGTGAACAGTTTTGAGCAATTTTTTTAAATTAAATGAAGTTTTGGTTTTTCAAAAATTTATAGAAACCGCTGCAGAGAATTGAGTGGATTGGAACGTCAACCAAATTGTAACTTATCTTTATCTCTATGGACCCATAGAATTCAAAAGGAATGTGTTTATGAGCAATATGTTTTTATTGTTTAAATATCTTAAATTTTGAAAATGATTTAATATTAGTTTTGATCTTTTGAAAAATTGTCGTGCAATAACATTGCATTTCTATAGATCTATTACAATACCAAGTTTAATCCCGAAAACTTGCCACCGACGCCCTTTTAAAGGTAAAGAGTTCAGAGAAAAAAAAAATGGTCTTAAGGTCTTCTATTAGATTCTGTTTTCAGATTTTGAAGAAGAAAATGATTACTAAAAACTTTTCTAATTTTCACTTTAAGTTTCGAATTTTTTTAAGCTTATTTTATCGAGAAAAATTTGGTCTGCTCCGGTATTCCACAGCCCACCCTGATCGTAGATCTGGAGATGCGAGGCAACGAACAAACGTACCAACACACAGTCACATACAAACATTTTTAAAAACACATTTGAGGTCCTGATTGTTCAAACATGTATTTTCGTTAAAATCCAGAAAGCGAAAATTTTCCTAAAAGAAAAGTAAAACGGCCGCAAGGAATAGCAGAAGGCTTGTATTTTGGTATTTAGTTACTTACAACGCTTAACAAAGCAATTGGTATTTATTATTATTATTATTGTTACTATGTTGCAACAGTAGAGCTTGCGGTGAGTTTTCTTCAAGTTTACGGCTCAAGAAATAAAAAAAAATGTTTTTAAAAATGTCTATACATGGTAGCTACGTGTGTGGTTACGCCTCCTCACTCTAGAACAGATTTTGATAAACTTCAGAAAGTTGTACATCAAAAATTCATCGACAATGTTGAACGAAAAAAATCTGAAAACGCGAGCGGGAATTGGACTTTGTTTTTGGTAGCATTTTTTTTTTCAGAAATTGAGTTTTCTATATTTGCAAACGGGATCTGATAGAAAACCTTAGGGCATATCGAATGCTATTTTTCAAGCTTTCTAGCTTTAAAGTGGGGGTCACTACCATTTTCTTTTAATTTTACTTCCGCCTTATTACTAAAAAACTAGTTGACAAATTGGGATGAAATTTGGTATTATATTAGCTGTAGGAAAACCTAATAAGAATTTTGGTACAACCTAAATTGTGAACTGAAAATCATTTTTTAAATTTAGAAAATTTTCAAATAACAGTTGCCCAAAAACTGCCTACACGTTTTTTTTTTTAAATTTTGTAAGTTTATAAAGCTTGACAAGCGAGAGCCTACCCGGAGTGAAAGTCCTCGACACCTTCGGGTATAAGAGGTGAAAGATAAAGAAGAAGAAGTTTATAAAGCGTAATAAACCGGGTACGATAACAATTATGTTTAAACCAAACTGCTCGGAAGTGATAGTAGAATAACATTCACAACTTAATTCTAAAGTGCAGCAATATTTAGAAGGTTTAATTTTCTTCCAAAAATTCAATTGTAGGTAGACGAAACTTTCCTTTCGTTTTTCCCAAATAAAAAAAACGTGGAAAAATTTTCAGTTTCTGAATATAATAAGACGTAACTACCAACACAGTACATATATACTAAAAATCTACAAACACGTTTTATTTATTTTATTGTTATTTAATCAATCAATGAAATCGAGCCAGTACAATACCCACTATGAATTAAAATTTTAGGGGTACTCACTTTTCCTTCCCCCTCCTATGTTTAGCTAACTAGGTTTCTTACTTTCGTTCTCTTTCGTGTTCTTCAATTCAAAAGTTTTTCTGTTTTGTTTATTTTTAGTGTCTTTATTTGCGAGGGACTGTTTCAATAAACGTCAAGTCAAAGTGATTGCTGCTGTTTTGGGTTTTATCTACACTGGTAAAAATGTGTGCAACAGTTTTTATAGTTTTTGAAGGAATGCGTCATCGATATCTTATCTAATTTCTTAACATCTGAGAATTTTAATTATTTTTTTAACTTAACTAATATTAAAATAATAATAATCCATGAATAACTTATACTTTTCAATCGCAAAGTGAATTCTGGGCTTCGTTTTACCTTATGTCTTATAAGTTTAACTAAATATGTTTTATTTGGGTATAAATATCAAAATTTACAGTTATTATGTAAATTGTAATTAAAGCAAAAGACTTTTAGGTCTCCGGAAAGATCAAAGAACAAGCTTTTGAAACAAAGGACTGGTTTCAAATAGAGAGCCGGGTGGCAACCGTAGATTTTGGGATACAGATAAACTTAATAATAAATTTTTATACCCTCTCGTAAATTTGGGAAGAAAAATCTAGTCATGTTTGAGCGAATTCAGCAGAAATTCGGAATTTTCCTTCATCCAAATTATTTGCCCACCACATTTCGTTTGCTTAGTTATCTCCACATGAGCATAATAAACGTTTTCTGTCCTATTTTATGCATACAAACTAATCCTGGGGGAAATAGGAATTCATGGTTGTAGACGCTGTCGCCGGAGTGCGTGTCGCGCAAATGGAGTACGTGCGAGGAGCGCGACGACCCTTGCACGTATTAGCAGATAGGTCAGGATACGGTCGCAGGACCGTAGGATATCGTTTGGCCCATCAGCTTTTGTGTGATATTTGCGCTCATTTCCGAGTTCCCCTCGTCCTCGTCGTAATTCTGTCGCAATTTTCTATCTTGCTATGATAAATGAATATGAGAAAATGTATACGTACCTCCATAAAATGGTAGCCTGCGGGATCCTTACGTGTTTCATAAAATTTTCACTGTATTAAATACCGCCCGACTTCCATATTTCCGTGGGACTATTAGAACGCAGAGAACGTGAGACGACTGTGTTAATTATACATCTTTATCGCGAATAGCTTTACAAGGAAAAAAGGTTTTGATTTTAAGTTACCTTTGCCTTTCATTAAGATGTTCATGTTTCCAGGTCAAAAAGACCTCATGCATTTTGTCAAGTCTGCGACGTTGATTAGTCTCCGCTTCTAGCACACATTTCTCTAATTAGTCATGATGCAACTGCAGGTTGCCTTTGAGAAATTCGTTTCAGGTACCTACAGTCCGTTTGTGAGTTTTGGTCTTTGTGCATATCTCCAGATGAGCAGGTATGCAAATTATATGAACGTGGGGGTTTTGATATGGTTCAAAAGCCTCGAAAGTGCTTAATCAACTAGAATTTGCCATAGAACATTGAGATTTACAGACAGTGAGTTGCATATTCAATAGTTGAACTGAAAACTGCACCAAAAATAAAATTACGCATTGAAAAAAATTTTAAACAATAGCTCAAATTGTATGAGTGAATATAACACGTTGTAGTCAATTTATTTAAGAACAAACCCGTATTTTCTAAACATAGTAAACGAAAAAGAAAATACTTTCACGCTATTTTTACGATGTGCAGTGTGAGATACACGAAGTGCATTTATGAATTTACTGAAATATTCAATTAGCAAAAAGGGAATAGTTACACCAGGGTTATGCCTTCCAAGCATATGTACACTGTACAATGTTTACGGAAATGATGCTAATAATTATATAATTCAAGAGATGTGCTATTTGCTGTTTACTTTGAACCTGTTTTTCAACGTACACTACCAGTGAAAATTCAAACTACACCCGGAAATTGCGCATTTAACAAATTGGTTACATTATCAAATAAACATGATAAAATTAAAAAGAAGTATTGTTTATTAACAAATTGAATAATTGCGCAAATTGATGTCTTAAATTTGCCATCATTAGAAGTTTTGGAATAGAAATCAAGTCATCTGCAGACAAAGATAACCAATATCGGTTCTACTGTTCCTAGAGCAACAGCAACTGTTTTTTTATTTCGCATTGATAATAATTATGTTTAAATACGTTAAAACACGTATATGGTTAAAATACTAAAATTGTGTTGAATATAATAATTATTTTATTTATAAGTTAATATAAATGTCAACGAAATAAAGTTAAGTAAACCTAAACAAATTTGCTAGAACTATAAACTAATTTACAGTTTATTTCAGGATTAAATTCAAAGAATTATATATTTTTTATTGTACGGTTATTTCTTGCAAAAGATTTACAACAAACGTGCCACTCTTGTTTTCGTATATGTACAGATATGTTGTATAGCACTAAACAGGGCCGGGTTAGCCATTAAGCAGAGTAAGCAAATTAAATTATTAAGGTATTTGTACTTCCGTTTAGGTGAAAAATTATTTAAACTAAGCACGACGCGCATGACGCTTATGATAAACATTTTTGTATAAATAAGTTTATGTTAAATTTTGTCGAATTTTTATTCAATATAGGTATGCCATGATACAGCCTGTCCAAAACTTTTATGTGGCTAACAAATTATCTAGTAAAATGAGTGACGTCGTACGTCTTGTCTGGCTTTCACTCAGTACAGTAGTTACATTTTGAACCTACTGTACAAATGTAAGTCATTAATACTGTTTGTATTTTGCTCTTTGTTTAACCTACGTCGCAAAAAAACAAGACGGAAATGAGATTTATGCGGTATTCTTTATCCTTAAATTCAGTCGCGCACCGTTTTATGCTGTTGTGACTCCATGTCAGCAATTTCAAGTTAGAGTTTGCATTCATAAAACCAGCGACAACTAGATTTGTAAAATTTATTAGATTTTAAAAATGCAAAACAAACATATTAAGAGCAGTCACAATAATTTTAGAAGCAATTATTATTACGTCTGAATAATATGTCGGCAATCCATGAAGGTGCGTTGTATTTGTTATTTGCGCAAGCTAAATATTGAAGAAAACTACTTGAGTAACCAGACTAAAATACGTTCTATGTATGTCTTAAATTATCTTTTTAAATTACTCAAATATGTGGGTTCTCGTGATGGTAACCCCTCAACACTTAAACCTAGGACAGGTGGGAAAAACTCTGGATTTCATATATAGATAATTGTAAAATTACTATTAAATATATATAGGTATATATAGTTACGCTTTAAATACTTTTGTCTTTGTAATTTAAATATAGTCTGAATTAAAAAGTCGGGGGGAATTTTAAAGTTAAAGTTCCATGAGGCGTAAGTGCTCTAGCCGAGTGCTGAAGTGACCTAAATTGTATTTTTGGAACAAATAAATACGCACTAAAACATCCCGTGAGACGTTTGCATATAGTTCCAAAATAAAATTCGCTTTTATTTACATAAATCGATCTTGAGGACACGTATCAGTTTTAGGGAATATACAGTGGTCCAGTGTTTTTTCATCATTATTGTCCCCTGGAGTTTTTCAGGGACGTTGTCTTCCTAAAGCAAAACAAAATCAAAGTTAGACGCCACGAATGTATAAACAACTGATTGTTATCTTTATAATCTATGGGAGTTTTCCGCCGCTAAGAGCTGAGACGAAAAAAAGGGCTCCGGATTTAATATAAAAATAAATAGATGCTGTTCACAGCGAAAAAGTGGGACTCGATAATGGGCTCCGATGAGCTGTCTGAAACGGAGGTTTTACTGAGTAGACATTACCCAGTGGCGTCACTACTATTCGGACAGGCTAGATTATTTTCTGTATATACAGGGTGTTGCAAAATTACACCATCCTAAAGTGATTCCTTGAGGAGCTACAGACTAAAAGTTAGTTTATAATTAATATATCAAAAACACTTTAATACGAAGTAATAAAACGTGGCATACGTTTTAGTAATAGTAGATACTATTATTTAATAAAATTTAAATAAACTTATTTAAGCCAGAGGCGTCTCAAACTAAGTGGCACCGTTTTTTCTAAATAACTTTTTTTTCAATGTTACAATTTTGTCGGCTTGGCGCAAGTTCTTATGAAGCATGCAAATAAAAATTACTATGGCATCTAAGCTTCCGTGTTGGAGCCGCGTCATCGGTGAATACACTGCGGTGTACGTGGTCTTCTGACTGAAAACGCAATCTGTTGATGCACTCACGGTCTACCATAAACTTTTTATCTTCAAAAATAAGATTTGGTAAAAAGACGTTATTTAAATGTATTTAATTTAATGTATTCTTATATGTCTCTCATAGAAACTGTTTGAAAATGGTGACTATAAGCCTTCAGAAAAAAACATAATTTAATTTTATTTAAGGAAAATTGCCACCTCAAAAACACAAAGATCACACAAACATTCGCTTCTCTAATCTTGACAGATTCGTAACCTTCACACTACATCTTAATGGGGTCATTTTAGTGAATTGTAGTTAGGTTGTACCCCCCTACTTCTTTATTTGGTAACGAAACTAATGAAAGGATGTTTTTAGTGTTTGATCCTGAACGTCTTGCCAGCCACAACGCGAAACATCGGGCGTACGAGGAAATATATGTTTTACTTCTAAATATCTACAAAATAGGGTGTAATTTACTTATGGTTAGTTAAAGTAGAGTACCATGATTTAAAACCTTTGATATTGCAGCTTAAATGTGTTTTATGGATTTACCGTTCAAATTTCAAGTGCGTTTCCCATAGTGTTTCTGACCAACGTTAGCTCACTAGGGTGTAATCCCCACCATTTCAAAACGATACCATTGGTACTATCTTAACGATTTTTTCATAAATATTCTGTGAACACCAGAATAAATAGAAAGCATACAGGATGTTTCAAAAATGCATGGCAGAAATTTTGAAGCGTATTCCTGACGTTAATATAACAAAATAGTTTTTATAAACATAGGTCCGACAACGCTTCGTTTCCGACGTTGAAGGTTTATCAAAAATTAAAAAAAAACAGTTTGTTTTAATTTTACGATATTTGGTAGAATGTTAGGGGATCATGACCAATAATTTGGTATACAGCTTGTCTCCCTCCATATCTGCAAGGGGCGGTGCTACGGGGTATGAGAAGGATTTTTCATCAGAGAAAAATTCTGCGTAAGATTTTTGTAAAACTAATAAGATATTCCGAAGAAGGTGTAAAAAATACACAAATAAGGTACTCTTGTTGCTTATCACTAGGACCTACAGTTTTCGATAAAATTGGGAGTATGTGCGTGACAATAAAAAAGTATTTATTATGAAGTACAAAATAACTTATCGATAAATTTAATTTTTATAGTAAGTATTCTAAAAGGCCACCCTCCACCCTCAATACATCTGTAAATTCTTCAATACAATGATTGCCGAACCTGTTCAAAAAGACTTGGGGTATTTTGAATCTAATCGCAGCCATTAATAACTTTTGTTCATCGACGTCAGGAACTCGAGTTGCGTAGACAATTGATTTCAGGTGTCTCCATAAGTAAAGCTCTAAAGGATTCAAGTCTGGGAAACGGGATGGTCACGGCTGAGGTTCTCCTCGTCTGATCCATTTTTGCTCAAACGTCGTGGGAGGTAGTCAAATGGTTCCTGACAGTTTGTTTAAAGTGTGGCGGCCTTTTATCGTGCATAACCCATAGACCATTTCTTACAAGAAGAGGTACATCGTCTAGTAAAGCTGGCACATACTGTCAAAGAGTTCGGATTACAGGCATTTGTTTTGTTTCGACACATGCTTGTTAAATTTTTTTAATATCCGATCGTTCGAGAACACATTTTCCCAATTTCATCTAAAACTGTATTTTTTGTGGTTCTTCCAGAATATTTTATTGGTTGTTCAGAAATTTTACGCAGAATTTTGTTTTGAAGTCAAAATCCCTCAGATACCCCCGTAGTACTGCTCCTGTTGCAGAAATGGAAACAAGCTCTATGCCACATTATTGGTCCACTATAACATTCTACTAAATATCGTATAATTAAAACAAACTGTTTCTTTTGGGAGAGTACAAAACTGTTAATTTTTTTTATGAAGCTTTCACAACCTGTATGTCGGAGACGAAGCGCTTCCGGACCCATGTTTATTGTTTATAGCAACTTTTTTTTATATTTATACCTTAGGAAAACGCCTCAGATGTTTTAGAAAGGATTTTAAAAACATCTTGTATTAGCTATACTTATAGCTCTAAAAGTAGAACGATTTATCTAGACGGTTAAACTAGACTGGTAAGGGAATTAGAAAGTTAAATTGATATTGGCTGCAACATTCTGAATAACTAATTTTTAAAAAGCTTTACGCTGCTCAATGAACTTTTATAGCTATTAGAAAGTTGAGAAACTAAAACGTGCTTCATTTGTAAATTCATTTGAAACTGCCAGGAAAATTTAAACCTGTTTGACAAATGGCAATAATAAAATAGTAATTAACTGCCAATCGTAGTTTAAAAATGTTTATTAAATTGTACTATTGCTTCGCTTCTATGGAAGTAATTTTAAAATTAAGAAGTTGCATATTTAGAGTATGATGAAATTCTTTGAACTCTTACACGCCTGAAATATTTTGACAAATGTATCTTCATTTTTGCATACGTTCTCAAGTTTTATTATTGTTCCGACATATGACGTTTACCTAAATTCCGTTGAATACAAAATTTGTCTATTTTTTACAATTAGGAAACATTTTAACTACTTCACGTGGAGGTTTGACATGTAAAATTGATACGTTTTGTAGAGAGCAATTTCAATTATGTATTAAAACGATTCCTACGGTAATGGAACGTATTGCTTTGTGTTTCGATGGAATTCTAAAACTTCATTAAAACAAACGGAAACAGAAACTATTTATTTTTGCAAAACCCTAAAATAAACCCATGCAATTAACTCAGGGAAACCGATCTCACTTTTCCTTGGTGTGTGTCCTGCGGTGTCCGATGATGAACTTTTCCTGTTTCGCATGCAAACCCAATTTGCTGCTCTCGACCTATTTGCCCTGAATTTAAAAGGAGTTGTAACCTTTTAATGATTTGGTTTTGTTTGACCAGTTTGGAGGAGAATTTAAATTGTGTATTTAGACTTCCGCCTTCCGTACAATTGAAACAGCAAAGCAATCGAGTATTTCGTACAACAGAAATCTAAGTTAACGTTATGTTGAACTTCTACATAAAACAATAAACAAGAACAGTTTCCAAGTTCGTCCATGAACTGATTTGAATAAACTGGCAAATTAAATTAGAACTTAGGCTAAGTTACTAAAGTAGATGTTTGTATTCAATAATTTCATTACAGAGAAACATCTGAAGTTGCTATAATAATTTCAAGTTACTTTGTCTTCGCCAGAATGTTATGAAAGAGATAGAAATTTAGCGAACTCGATTCAGGAAAGTGAGGGGGTTTATTCTCTATTTCTCTGGGACTTTTGTTACGAAACTCTCGGATAATAAACTGGCTGTTGTTTTACACAAAACTTTAAACATTCAACTAACGTATATGAACGAGTAAAAGAGCTCAAACTTAGGAGTTTCGTTTGTGTAATAATCTCATCCCACAGCTTTCAAGAGCATTACATTTGCGTGATTTTGTGGTCAAGTTGAATTGTAACACTTTAAGCAACTACAGAAAGGTAATTCAGAGACTACACTTTAATAAGCCCTGTCTTGTTTAAATTACTCAGATTTGTTACGTCAAGTACGGCGTGATAGGACAGAAAATCATTAGAGTTTAGCACAGTGGGATTTTGTAGGCTTTACTTAAATAACAATTCGAGCGAACTCGCTTTTTACTGAGAATTCAATACCATAATTAGAAATGTTGTTAATTCCTAAGTGTAACGTACATTTCAATTAACATTTTTGATACAGAATTAGATTTAATCTAATTTATCTATATTTGTAAATATTCTGAACTACCCTAGAAGATTCAGAATGTGGTTTTCGAGCTAACAGGGGCACCCACATTTACATTAGAAAACATCAGCGAGAAAGTAATTTAACAAAACAAACAGGTACACATTTGATATTTAGACTTAAAAAAGGGGATTGATAAAATAATAGGTCAGAATGTATGAGATTGCTTCAAGATAGAAAAACTATATAGGAAGATCTAATAGAATCAACAAAACACTTTTTTAGGAAATATTATTCCCACGTGCGCATGCCCATGGAAGGCGGATGAATCGTGCCACTATGTGACGGTACGAACGCGCAGTCAAACGGAACGCATTGCAACAAATTCTTATGGTCGAAAAAAATCGTCGGTATTATCGCACAACTGCACTTTCGTGCAGAAAACAGGAAATGTATGGAACTCACACTTTTTTAAAAAGATCGATAAAATATTGCAGTAAAATTGCGCCCTCTAAATCGTTACGCTTGGGGCAGAAGCCCGCTCGCCCCATCCTAGTTATGGCACTAGAAATGTTTCAAATTATGTAAAAACTGAAAATACGCTCTTTGACATGTTCCAGACAAAAATAAAAATAAGACAAGGCTGTATGTTGAGCCCGTTATTATACACATTGGTATTTGATGACGCAAACACAATACAACTATGGAAATTACGAACTGTCTGAGCTGCGGAGCTGGCATTTGCGGGCGACGCGGCGATCCTGAGGACTTCAGAACAATATTTGCAACACAATATATTAGTTTATGTTGGAGAGATGAAGAAAAGAAAGGTGGTAATAAATACAAAATAAGGAAAACAAGACTATGGTAATTGGTACTGAAATGAGACACCCCCATTCGGACAGAAAACACATATCTAAAACAAGTCGAACAATTTAATATCGACAACAATTTTAAAATTTAACAAAAATATTTTGTTTTGTTAATTTTCTGCAGAAGTGCAAGTGGCGAAAGACCGACTAGCCGACTGTTCACCTCGAAGCCTATTTCTTCAAATAATCGCACATCAGCTTATCCTTCCAGCAAATTTTATTTCTGCAGTATAAATACGGGATCCTTGCCCAGAAAAGATCAGAGAATTCTGGTTATTCTTTTTGATAGAACCTGACTATAATTTCGGTTTTTGTTGAGGTCCTGTAGTTTATTTTAGTTCAACGACGAGGGTAAACCGCAGTTTTAACAAACCGTTTTTTCATATTTTAGTTTACTTTGGTTCGACGACGGGAGAAATTTCCTGTTAAGCTTAAACCGTTTATTGTTCTGATTTTAGTTCACTTTGGTTCGACGACGGGAGAAATCCCCAATTGGGCTTATTAATCCCTGTAATTACAGAGCCTGATTCTATATCATTTTGAATGTCTATTTTACTACAACTCTTATTTCATAGGAAAAATCTTGAAATGGAAAAGAATAGTTGCAAAATTTATGCTGTTCCTGTGAGCGTGCAATTTTACATAAATACTCAGACACACTCGTACATGGGGTTTCATAATCGTTTCTGAAAATGGTTTTGCGATACATGTATGCCAACAGAGAAAACTGGAAAGACATGAAAGAGGCCTACATCGAATCGATGGAGAGAGGCTAACTGAAGAAGAGAAGAAGTATGCCAAAATAACAGATGTATATTAAGTGTTGGACAAATGCCTGAGAAATTATGCTACTGCAGCAAGAGTGTAGGGGAAGGAGTATCCAGTTCGCCGTATACCTGATCGCAAAACTTGATGATGTAGCGGTATTAGATTTTGTTTATCAAACCTAACTTATTATTTATGCTCCAAATTAAAAAAAACTATCAAACTGTTCTCAACCTACATGTCACTTTTGACGGCTGTAGCTGTGCTGTGAGAGATTTTCGTTGCTATGTCGCATTAAAGTATTTATGCTCCTTGACATAAGTAGGTTACCTTTAGCAACCGTACTTGTTTATAATAGCGTCTAGTGTCTTCGCCAACAATCGATCCCACCAAGGTCAGACTTTTTATTTGTGCATTTCTATTGCGCACGCATTCAATAGGCACTTATTTAGCGATAACGGGCAGGTTCGTAGTAGCGCAGATGAATATGCGGGTGTGTTCGGGTGTACTGCCGTTTTACTGCATAAGTAGTTGTTGGGTCGAGTCTCGTTTGGGCCCAAAATTTGTTTTTTATTTTATAGTTTTTTTTAAAAGTTTTGAGAAATAGAGAAAAGTGAGCTTCGGTGTACTTTTAGAAACAAGGTTTAACAACTACAAGAAACTCACGAAAATATGTTATGGGGTGTTGTAAGATGCTGTTCTTTCATATGAGGGTGTAAAAATTGGTCGCTGCAGTTTAAATGTGAATGTGGTAGAACAACTGCAAACGTGCAAAAAAGTGTTGATCGGCGCCGACAGTGTTTACACAAAAAAAGGTTAACCGCATCTCTGACATGATTACGACTAACAGTCGGTTGACCACTAGACAAATGGGTAACACAACAGTTTTTTTTAAATGGTACCATTGGAACCATTTTCTATGTTTCGAATTCCTCAGAAATCAATTTGATTTCTTGTTTGTTTGCTTTGTCACGAACATGGGAATATTACTTACATACTGTGTCAGAGCGACAAAGTATGGCGACAATTTTTTGAATGTTGAAGGAATCTTAACGACAGATTACTTGAAACGTGATCACATAACTACAAGCCACTATTTTTTAATATTAATTACAAAGCTTCGCAAGTGTATTATAGAAAAAATAAGAGGAAAGTTAGCGCGTCGAATTCGCTTCTATCACAACAACGTTCCTGACAAAAAAAAGCGTGTGACGTATTTTCTGACCAAAACAGGCCATTTTGTTGTCCAAAAACTTAAATTTTAGGAAAATTAAGAATAAACAAAAACAATTAATACTTCTTAGGTTCATCAAATTAATTTTGCTGAATACAAGACCGTAAGCAAGTTTAATAAAACTCGGTAGATGAACAAATCTTTTTAATTTTCTCACGGGTTTGTATAACATCTAAATTTGAAATGACTAACTTAGAAACTCTAAATATGAAGTGAAATTGATTGTTACGGGGTTTAAATATTTTTAGTCTGGGTCTATTTTATGAATTGAGATTTCCATAACTGACGATTAGGCGTATGGTTATTCGCTCTAAGTAGTGTTTCCAAGGAACAGTGATATTCTGTATAGTTCACTTTACAAACAAACTCAAATCTTTGGTGTTTGAATAATATTACAAACAAACTATGGACGCTATAGTATTCAAATTAGCAATAAAATAAGCAAGGGTGGTCGGATAAGTTTAACTTTCGGTTTGAATAAACAGTTCAAATGGTTTGACGGGTTTTCGGGAATTATTACAAACGAACATTAATTTCTCCAACGGTCAAATGTGAAATTCTGATTTTTTGACGGTAAAGCTCGTTTTAAAGAGCAATGGTCTGGAGCGGACTAATTAGGGAATGCGCGATACGGTGCAAAAAAACTCGAAAGGGAGAGTTTAACGAAATTGGTTTTGAATTAAATTCTGAGGGTTACTGAACTGACTATAAAAGTATTTTAACAGCTCAAAATAAGTTTGTTACATGCTGCGTTGTCATGAGTATAATTTATGCTGATTTGAAGTAATGGAACATCTAACCTATTGTTTTGACCTAGCTCTTACTGGTTTTTATTTATTTCTAACACAAACAATGTCTTCAAGGAAACAAATTTGCATACGATGATGCTGTTATGACAGCAGTAGAGGAATTCCTTGGTTACTAATAGTTTTCTAAAACTGGTGTTACATTACTGGAACATACATCACGGTAGTATGTTAGTGCAAAGAGATTATGTGGAAAAGTAAATATTCGCTTCATGTTAGAGACTATAAAAACTATACGGCTTTCGTATATTTATAGGAACTTATTCAATTATCTATCTCGGTTCTCTGCCTATTGTCTAGTGTTATTTTAATGTACATCATTTAAAGAATATTAAAATTCGGATCACGTGATTAACGCATTGCAACACAAATGTTCAATCATTTCAAAAATAGTTCGATTAAGCAACTTGGAGAAAAGGTACCGTTGTTGTCTATATTGTATGGTGAAACTAGAATTGAATATCAAATTACTCAAAGCAGTGGTATTGTTAATCAAATACATAAAAGCGTATGACCTGACGACCCGCATGGGCTATCTTTAGTTTCTATATTTACTGAAAATTGTATGACAAATAATCCCTAATTAGCGTTCCTCACACACAAAGTTGCGCAAACGGTGTTTGAGTATTCGTTTGAAACGTGTTTGAAGTGCAGGCCTATTAGGGGTGCTTTTTGAATCAGTTGTAGAAAAATCCTCGAGATTCTTACTTTTCAACAAATTTGAAATTAGAAAAAATATACAAAAATTGACTTTACTTAATAAAGAGCTTTACAGAAAATGCTATATTTACCTAATCAATTAACTTGAATATGTATGCCTTTAATTACGTGATTCACATCAAATCTGTATTTGTTCTCTTTTCATACTTATTCAAACACATCAGCAGTAATTAACGTCAAAACATTTTAGATTTTTCGTCTTCCTGGTTATATAAACCTGACTTTTATAAAACGCCGCAGAAAAATAATTTAACGGGGTAAGGTCTGGTTATCGTTGCGGCCAAGTAATAGAACCCCCCCCCCCCCACACAGAAACCCGCGGACTTTTTCTTATTATTGGTTTTCTATAATCCAAACTTTCACGATACGCGAAAAATAGCTTCGTAGCGGGATATACTGCGGCTGATAAACATTCTGTCATTTTTAATGTATTTCATTATTTCCACAAGACACGATAGTCGCTTTAAGTTTACTGTTTTGTATAAGCGCCTATGCTACGTGGAGCCTGTATACATATGAACAATGCTCTTAACACAAGTCTTTCGTCTAGTCGGGAATGGTAACTGCGAATTTCCTAGCTAATATATTTCTTTAGAATAAGTTTGAGTTTTTATGAATTTCTTTTGGTAAATGCAGATACTAATTTGAGGCGAGGAATCCGTATTGTATCTTGTAAAAATGTTCTTTTAGTGGCAATCACTGACTTTGGTTTTAGTAAACTACAGAAAATACTAAGGTTTTTGCTACAGAGTCGTAACTTTAAAAATAATTGAGGTGAGGTCTACAGATCTTTCCATAACAACCAACAAAAAAATATACACAGGATGTTCTGAAAAAATTGTAGTTATAAATGAAACCATGAATTTTTATTTTAGCTTATGGATTGGTTTGGAGATTTAGAAACGACAAGCTTAGTAATTTGATCTGTTTAAATTTTTCTTTCAGCTCTGTTTATGCATTTTGAGGTCAACTCTGTAACGGTTGGTTTGACAAAGAAATAGATATAACAATTTTTGTGTATTTTGTACAAGTTATGCAAATCTGTTAGCAGTTTTAGAAAATAGTTACAGCTCCTCCATGTTTCTACGCCACTGATTCGTAATCTTTTCTTTGAAACTAATAGTACTACGGCTTGTGTACATTTAGTTAGATCGACATATTTTTACAACAGAGTCTACGGTATTTGTGAAGACTTTCACACACTGCGTAAAACTGCATTATTAAAAACCGTTTGCTTCTGTCGCATTCCGTTTGGAGTTTTCTAAACAGTCAAGTCAATCAAATTTTAATATATGTATTACATCTTGTAAATAAATTAAATCAAATTGCTCTAAATTGTGGTTAAATTTATGCTAGACTTTTTAGAGGCACCTTGTATAATACTAGCGGAACCCGTGGTCTATGCATCGCGTTATTTGGTACTTTTCTTAAAAATGTAATAAATAAACTTTGTCGAGACGCAAGACATGTACCGTATGCCAACCGCAGTAATGTATATTCTCAAATACGCAAAATCAGCGACTGAACTGAACTAAGTAATCATGCGAATGTTTATTATTTTGTAGTTACATCTCTACCCAGCGTGATCGACATCAATTAATCTTTCAAACAATGGTACCTACTTTTCCTTCAGATTGGCCTCGTTCATTCGTGTTTTCAATTTAAAATTTTACATTAAAAACTTCTAACGTCTAACTGCACAAATGAATGTATGTTCTTGATTTCAAATAATAGTGATTTTGTTTGGTAGATAGGGTTAGTCTTATCTGAAATTTTGTTGTTTTAAGAGTAATTTATAATCCAGTACTCGAAAGTGATAAAATAATTATAAGGAATAAGACAACATTTCCGGATATCTGCTCTCTTGAAATCTCAGCTGCAATGCAATTTGTAAACTTGATTTAAGTTATTTATGAGTATCTTTGCGCGCGGCATCGTTCGCATGATTTGATTTTGATCTCTCTTAGGAGTCGTTTTTGGTATTGATCTGTTCCGGATCCTACTCTATGTAAAAGTCTAGCTCGATGGAAGAGAACCGTAGGCCCAAAATGTGTTTTTCCGAGGAGTCTGATACGAGAATGCCAGCTATCAACAGATTGTGTCCCAATCATACACTCAAATTGTAGACATTTAATTTTGCTTATCTTGTTCGAAAATTGTAGCTGCTCGCTGTATTAACGAATATGCGTCTTATATCATGTGAGGGCTACTCAAAACCAAAAGTTGCGACAATTTGAAGGAATCCGAGCTAAATATATAGGTAGATAGATATAGATAGTGGAACCCGGGGGCTATGCTTTCCGCTTTTTTCCATTAACAGTAAATTAGCGAATGCAGTTGCGAATGAAAATCGTAGTTTAGTTTAGTCTGGACAGTAAATACGAATCCCTTCCCACTGTCTCAACATTTAGTGACGACGCATTCAGTAACATTCTACAGATACCTTATTTATTAAGTTTAGAGATTTCGATGTGTATGTAACAGTTCACGCAGGGTAATCGGAACCATAAAACTGCCATACTAGCGCAATGTATTAATTACATCGTTATATTACTTTTAATAAATTAGCTAGCATTTGTTCGTAAAGAAAAGCGTGGGGCCTAGAGTACAGGTTCTGCTAATTTTATAAATTAATTTGCTATTGATTTAATTTTTGTAGATACGCTAACGTTTACTATTGATCATAATATTTGGGTTGGTGAAGTGTTGTCTCTACTTAGAAATTCCTAGCTTGTGTATTTGTAAATCGTCAAAACAAAACAACATAAACAAAATGATAAAGTAAACTCAATTTGGTTGTATTTAAAATATCAAGTTCAATGTCTATTTGTCCAATTTTAGCTTTGACCTGTTCGTATTTCCGGATGTAATGTTGAGAATGAATTAGTACTCAGTATGTAAAACTATACTAAACTGCTCAATGGGTGGGTTAAGAATATACAGCTGACCACTACCGCTTTGTTAATATGTTTGACTAATCATTTTAATACACTCTCCCCGGGCTCGATGTGATTTTCACGGGATTTGTTTCTGTATTGACGCTTTCGCTTTGAATAGATTCTGTTAGAATAAGTCAACGGAGTAATCCACGCCTTGCGAGTTTGTTTTACTGTAATATTGCAGCGATATACTTTACAAAGGAAAATCGTTTGTATGTACGGGCCTCGTAAATGTTTGGGTTTTCGTGGTGGGACACTCTCACCGCATAAAAGCTGAGACAGATGGAAGAGTTCCGGATTTACTATATAAATTATATGTTCAGCTTTTGTATGAAATGGAAAATGACAACTTACAAGAGACAATTTTGTTTAACCAGCGATTTCCTACTACTTTGTTAGAAAAATTTTTGACGAGGTATTGAGTGCATTTATAAAGGATTTTGGATGTGGGTGTTTATTTGCAGTTTTCAAGTGACATTTGAATACAACTTCTGAGTAAAATTAATCGTCGTCTCCTGATAATATTTCCAATATTCGTCATCCGAGTTAGGGGAAATTGCTTAACAGTTCTTTTATTTTTAATCGTAAAACGTTTTAAAATTAAATCATAATTTTAAAATGTTTAGATGCAAATATTTCACACATTCTCTAAATGTTATATTAAAGAAGACGTTATTTAGTTTTGCTGGCGTTTGAATTTGTTTTAGTACAGCTTTTTAAATGTGAAAGCTTTGAAGTGGTCGTAAACCGTAGCAACCATGGAACTAGAAGTGGGCTTAAGGATGTTAAGGTCCTTCAAATGTATGATTAGCAAAATTACATTTACCTTATTTTAGATATATTTTCCTTTGAGTGATTTAATCTGCATAACTTACATTTTTTTAACGTAGAAAGCTCACAAATAAATTAATACTTACTGATGCTTTTTTTAAATAATGAATTACCTACTGAAGTGGCTAGTGTAGCGGGCCGTGGACCATAGTCCTAAATTTATTAGTTTTACAGAAAAATTGCTTTAAATCTATATTAATCGATTTTGTCAAATTTGTTTGCCAAAATTGGGGCGGAAGGGAGAAAGATAATTGCTGAACCTAAAAATTAAATTCTAAATCTTATTCTACTAATAATCATGAACAGTTTAGCCGTAACAAAAATTTTTAACTGTCCTCCGCTTACTAAAGATAGAGCTATGAATTTACGCATTTCAAAAATTCGTAGTAGGCGTCGTAGAGAAATTAGTGGACTAAAGCGCGAAACAAATAGTAGCCATCCCTGCTTACAAAGTTCAAAAATCGTGAATAACTAAAACATTTTGGATTCTGCGTTGTTGCCAGTACTTTAATTTAATTTTTCTTTATTAAAGCGCCATCTCTTGACCGCCGCAAGAAAAGTGGCCGGGGTTTTCCTAGCCACTCTGTATTAGTTTATTAAAAAGTATATCAACTTACAATATAATGTGCTTAAACGATACATATTTTGTGTAAAATGGTTCTGCAGTTGTAAAAAGGAAGTTTACTTAACACCTACGCCTTTCAGCACAATTTTGTTCAAAGTAACATGTGTTTACTATTTCGTAAATCACGTAGACATGGTATGAAAATTATTATAATATTTGCAAAACTCCATTATGAATGTGGACAAATAATCTCTTTGGGTTACGGCTGTGTTGCCACCTGGCTCTTATTCTTCATTCCTCGCTACAAAGTCTCTTATTTCTATTACATACAATCGGATTATGAACAAACTGAAAACTAAACTAAACGCAGGAAAGAATAAGACATTCGTAACTGTGTAGAAATCGTTTACACAAGGACTACTCTATTTAAAGAGCTACCAAGGGATTTAAACGGCCTCAAGACTCCTTTCCCATACTTCGAAACAATGATCGCTACTGGGCAAGATCCGATTGTAAAAGAGCTGGTTTGTTTGCACCTCACCTTCCGGAAATCTTTGAACCACACTCAAACGAATGCAACGCAGAGATTGAGCAGTTTCTCGAAGGACCACTACCATTATTTGCACCAATCGCCAACCCCACTGCCAACAAACAAAAAAACAAATAACATTTTTAAACGAAAATAAAGCTCTAAATTGCGATCTGATAATGGGTAAGGTGTCAGCTGGACTACTAAACACGGGAGTGTCATTCTAACATTATTTACGTCACTATTGCGACTAATACAATGGCCATCCCAGTTTAAGTTTGCTTATGTAATACTAATCTTTAAACATGGTAAACCACCCAGAAAAGTTACATCTTATCAACCCATAAGTCTGTTACCACTGTTATCTAAGTTCGTGAAGAAACAATCAGTGCCGTCGCGTTGTAGAATTCTATATATTAAATGCAAAGCCTCATCCTCTGTCTCAGCTTTTAGTAGCTGGAAATCCCCGCCACCAAAACCCTCATATTTAGGCGCCCTTTACAGAAAATACAAATTAGTTTGTTTCATATCCCGCTACATTATAACACAAAACAGGGTTCCATACTATGCAATATTAAGTTCCGATGCTGTAACGTAATCTGCTGATACCTCATTGCCAAAAAGAGCGCGGAGAACGCAGCAGCGCTTCTCGATCACGAGCTGCAAATATCAGCGGCTTAACTTTAGTTGCACAAGAATGTGTTGCAACATGTCATATTACTGAAATTATTCGTTAAGATATGAAAAGTAAAGGCAATTTTTAAACAAACAGATAATTACTCTTGCGCACGCAATAAATACAATTAGAATCTATATACACTACATCAACTACGACTACATTTTAATAAGAACAACATTTATAATAGCCAAAGTAGATTTTTAGTAAAGAAACATAGCACCTAGCTGATGACGCTATTTTAACTAACATACGCTGGCCTCATCGCGGACAAAGCACGCCAGTATTTTGATAACTTGTGGTGTATATTTGATTACAATTTTTTATAATAATCAAAAATATTCAAAATTTATAAAAAAAATGCTAAACTTTTAAAATTAAAAAAAAAACATCCGTTATAAAATATAGTCAAAATATTTTTGAGAATATTTAAAATATTCGAAATTTCCATAAAATTGTCCAAATCGTCGAAATATTTTAAAAAGTTTCCAAAGCTATTCAAATTTTGAAAAAATGCCATAAATGCGAAGGTTCCGTGGCGGATACCCGGCCGTTTTTTTTTTGTTTTTACTCTTGTAATAATCTATACCTTGTAGGTTTTTATAAGTAATTTTTCTTTTATTGAAAGAGCGTTAGGGCTATCACGCTTGCATAGCTCAGCTATTTGAAGTAGAGCATCCCTTTACCCCACCTTTATTATTTTTGATCATCTGGTTTTGTGATATCAAATATTTTCTAATTGCAATCAGTCTTTACCCGTTTAAATTCAGATTTTTTTAATTTGCCGCTAATACAATTTAAAAGTTTAGGTAAGCGACCAAAATTAAAACTTGCCGAGGTTTTTCTAAGTATAAAGTTGTTCCGATTCACATTTACCACGTTCATACCGACTTTGAAACCGAAATTAGTAAACACAAAACTTCTCAAGTTATAATTAATCCATTTGCGGTTATGACACTGTTGAAACTCTTGTTATTCACACAATCAATATAAACAAGTATTGGTTAGCCTGTGGTTTACCTACAAAATAACATCCAGGTTGATGAGTTTGTTTCAGGATAAATTAAAATATTTTGAATGCAATAGCAAACAACAATTTCAACTGTTTCCCTTCATGCAATTTGTATTTTAATTTACAAAACACATCATAATGAATTAGCGAAATAACAATTGCTTTATATTGTTTCGTTTGTAATAAGTTTTAAAATAATGAACACGAAAATTATTTTTACAAATCCGCAGAAATGGCGGTATTCCAAATTTTAAATTTTGTTGAAAATAGCAACCTACAACGACTTATTTCTCGGGAGTTTTATAACAACAGATAAAGTTTCCCTAATGTAATTATTTATAAATTACAGATCTCTACAATGACATACAAACGCAAAACAGCAGTTATATTTTTAAGGCACTTCAATTTGAAATTTGAACTCAAACAATTCTGACTAAATCAGAATATTATATTAAATCCGTAACTGCCTCACCATAACAAAACGACTCAATATTACATTTATGAAAAATGTATCACTATAAAACAAATGCGGTCGTTTACATGCTGGGTAAGTTTATTGATTGTTTTCAGTTAAAGTTTATGTTTTCTGTCACTTCTGTTGGTATAAATTAGTTATTTTTAATTCTAGCGGGTCGGAAATTTGTATATATCCTACCGACGCGGCATCTTACGCAGCATATTTTATATATGTTCTTTCAATACAGACAAACAAATTTTATTACCAAAGCTGGTATTTTTGCCACTTTAATTATAAAAAAACCTGTACAGAACCGCCACAAAATAAACAAATATGCGCTGCGCGTTCCACACTCCATTGCCTAACATATTGAGAACTAAATTAACCATAACATTTATTTTAGCATAAAAAAACCGCCGCGTGTACATTACTAGCTGTTGTTTAAAAATAACTAGCCGAATCCATACGCTTTTGTACTTTTCCAGACTTCCAGTATGCAAATGCACTATGAACACAAAAGTTTTCAAATATGACATTTTGACGGAAACACATGTTTTGGCCCTCCAGAACACAAAACAGTGGATTTTAAAAAATGACGGTCTGTATGTGCATGTGTGTGTAACGCGAAATCTCAGGAACTATTAGACCGATTTTAATGAAATTTGGTGTACCTACATATACTAAAAAAACGCAAGTTAGACATGTTTTTTAGTATCATTTCTTTTACAAGCGGGATTTGATAAATGTAAGAACAAACTAGGATAGAGGGCATTAAGACAATCTTAAAGATTTGTCTGAGCACTCTAACTTTAAGATTGCTACGGTGTTGGTAAATGTTCCGTTTTTAACGCTTATTTACTCAAAAACGAGTTTAGGAATCAGGATTAATTTTGGTATTAGAACAGCCCCAGAACACAATGTTACTTACTATACAAAACATTTTGTTTACAAACAAAAACTGGTAAGTGAAAATATTTTCAAAGTTTGAACATTGCCAAAAAACTATTTCTCAAAAACTTCCCAAATACGCCCCATATTAAATCAAAACAACTAAAACGTCTTGGATTCTGCGTTGTTGCCAGTATTTTAATTTAACTTTTCTTTACTAAAGCGCCATCTCTTGACCGCCGCAAGAAAAGTGGCCGGGGTTTTCATAGCCACTGTGCATATTAAAAAAATAAACATGATTTAGCTGATATATTAATGGTATCATACAAATCTTACAAATAAGTTACACAAGCAAAAGGAACCACCACATAGGAAAAGTATTCATCAATGCTTAGTTCGTCTTCAAGTTTTCAATCATTAAAATTCCCCATTAGTTTCTTCCTCCAGCTCTATAAGGGTTGTGCTGTAGTGAAGAACGGTGCACTACCGCATTAAATCCGGTATGAGGATCAGAACTATAATCTACAGTGCGTCTGGTGCCATCAGGATCTGTCAGGCTGTATTGCCCTTGGACAACATCCCCATGACGAGTCTCGTGCTGACTCTTGGAGTCTCCAGTGTGGAAGTCGTTTACGTCGTATGAATAAACATAATGGGGATGAGGGTCGTAGGGCTCTACTCGTGTGTGCGTGACGGGGATTGCAACTGGCACCACGTGAGCTGAGGGGGCAGGTGCTGGTGCTGGGGATGCTGGGTGGTGTTGGACTGTTGAATAGCTGGTGGCTTGTGGGTACCCGTTACCACCACTTCCAACGGTAGATTGTGATTGGACCGTTGCAATTATGGCCACTGCGATGATGATCTAAAAATAAATAGAAATAATAAGGTAACAATAAATAAATCTGAAATTGGTTCTATCAATTTTAACCATCTACTTGTTTTACTATACCAAAAAATTGTCGGATTATTATTTATGTATGCGGTGTTTGATGGAGTATGGGCTATCGCATTTTAACAATGTTGTAATTTGCTTGTGATTAAAGTAGGTTGCTTGAATAATTTTATCACATTACATGATTGTCATAATATCCTAAAAATAAGAGCAAATTACGTTGTTGAAAGAGGTGGTCTTGATGTAGAGCATTTGCTTACCAATGCGCAAATTGCAGGTTTAATTTCCATAAAGTTTTTTTTTTTCAAAAAAATTTTCATCTAAAATTTAAGTGTTTTGACATTTATATTAAATACCAAGTATTTTTAAAATTACCTGTAACGCCATTCGTAACAAACTTTATTACGTGTTGTAAATAATACCAGCGGATACGTAATAAAGAGATTGCTCATTTTTCAAGCAATTCAAAAATATACCTCAATGGTCGATTACTTGGTATATAATATAAATATCGTGATAACATAAATATGAAAATTAAAAAATAACCAAAAATCAAATTTTATGGGAATTGAACCCGGTATCTTCGCATTGGTAAGCGAGTGCTCTAGTACCTATCACGCAATCAGTTCTTATTTCATGGATATTAAAACGAGCATGTAATGATATCAAATTCTGGAGATAAAATACTTTAATGCTTACCAAATTACATCATGGTTATAATTGCATTGCCCGTACGCTGTGAAACACCCCGTATATTAAACCACAGCATTCTAACTGCAACAATCATCTACATCAGAATATCTCTAACATGTTCAGCTATGTTATGCATCTACGAAAAATAATCAACGTCTGTGCATTGACTTAGAGCTCAAATTTTCTATATTCCTCACAAAAAATTCGTTATTAAAAACAAAACAGTTTTTTTATTGCCACATAAGAAGCTAGACGACAAAGTAATATGCCGACTAAAAGGTAGGGACAAAGGAAAAGACCTATTTTGAGTTTAGAACTCAGCAGTGGCGTAGTCAAAGGGGGGTACAAGACTAAAGTCTTCCTCTCCCCATACCTTACTTGAGAACATAGATTTGTATTTACAACACATTTTCTAATAGTTTGATATTAATTAAGTAATGTTAATGGGATAGATTAGACATGGTTTCAAAATTTGAATCTGAATATTGCAATTTTGACATGCACTGAAACTCAGTGTATACATCGCAATCACAATCAGCCTTTACGTCCCACTACTGGGTTCTGTCACTCTTCTCTGCCACGTACTCTTCTTAGCGCTAAGGTGGAGTACGGTGGACCTACAGTTTAACGTCGAATCCGAACGACTAAATATCAGAGAAGGTTTCAGGCATTAAGACCCCACAGCTGCCTACATCGGATTGGGAAATGTGAGTGGCGGGTTGCGGCATAGATTTTTATTGTTGCATGGCTTTGGCCGGGAATTAAACCCTAGACCTTTAGCGTTAGAGGCTAAGCGCCTAACCTCTGAGCTACCACCACTCAGTGTATACATAGTTTTCGAAAATTTTTAACCACTCATTCTGAAACCCTGGAACCATTTAGTGTAAAAACTTGTGCAATAAGTTAAAAAATGTGGTTATTTTCCTACACACCAAAACCTTCATTAAAAGTAACGTTAATTCAAATCTCGGTATTAAAACTTTTAGCACTAATGTCTTCTACTTTTAATATTATGTTTCCTGTTTAAGAAATATTTTATTGAACAAACTAATTTTAGAAAATTTAAAAATAACGAACATATTCAATTATTCGTGCCTCGGGACTTGTTTAACAATACTTTTTCGGTTTGAGCGCATTTCGATCGTGATTTATTTTTACACGCGAGTATGAAATAATTACAGAAAAATTTGAATACGCACCCCAGTGCATCATTAATAAAGAGATATATGAAAAACTAAACATAAACATGTAAGTGTAAGTGTAGAAGCAATTTAAACAATATTCATTACTTGCATTATCAAAATTTCTCATTATTTAAATGATACCGCATCAAAATACGAGCTACTTAAAAAAATTAGTGTTATGCATTACGAATATGTGATGTATACGTAAATGCACTTCTACTGAATAAATTTTGCTTTGCTAAAATTCAAACTGGATAAGAGTAAAATTAATGAACCAAATATTAAATTTTGTGATTCTGGTAGATGTTACTCTGTTTTGCATTTTATTAAAACTTTTTACGTAGTAGCAGCACTTGAATTAAAATCTAAACTTAGACATTCTTGGATTAAAAAGTTAAATTAAAATATTTTTTTTTAAATTGGGGTTTACTCACGGCGAGAGAATTATTGCAAGATTTGTTGAAAATAAGTGTTTTAAACAAAACAAAAGAGGTGTAGTACAACTGAATGTTTAAGATAATTTAATTTAGCTTCCTCCAACGCCGTCCCTGCGTCTCTTTTCGTTTTCTATTTTTTTCTATCTCCTTTTCGCCCTTTTCTTGCCCTTACTTACTTCTCTCTTTTGCCCTCATTTGCTCTCTTTTTTCCCTCTTTTTATCTATTTCTTTTCCCTAATTTTTCCTTTTATCCCTATCTTAGCCCCTTTATCTGTAACCCTTTTTTTCTGTCTCTCGCACACGCAAACAATGTTAAGAATAAGTACACGATACAAATACAATACCTTCCTCTTTTCGGGATATTTCGTGTTTATATACTGACGACGAAAGTAAAACGCGGAGAATAATTTATGTTAAATTAGAAGTGTTACATGCAAATTATCCTGAAACTGGCAAAAGCTCACTGAACAATTAATAGTGTCATTTAGAATAATAGTTCTCCTCATACCGGGTGGTGACTTAGAAACGCGCCATAGGGATTTCAGTGGTAAACTTTTAATGTTTCTTTGTTTGCTTTTCTAATTATTTAAACTGTAATTAAAATTTTTCTAGGGAAAAATACACTGAATACGAGAAAATTGTAACACAATAAAGTTGTTACATTTATTAGAAAAATCGTGATGTTATAGAATTTTAACTTACTATTTTAAACAGATTAATAATACACTGTAAGGTATTTTTTGGTACGTTAAAAACAGCAGATTATTACATAAGGTTTTCATCATTTAATGACCATTTTGTATAAACTTAAATCCAAATCACGTTTGTTTTTCATATGAAACATCTAGAATGATTAACACCGTCAAATCTATATATTAAGGGCTGACTTTCGGATTGACTAAGCTTTTGGCGGTCTACGTACGCGGTCGACCTTTCCTTCATTAATTTTCTTCCGCTTACGCCCGCCCTTTCTTAATCTAAACTTGGACGCGTCTGCGGAGAGACTGTGTTACAAAGTGTCATCACATGTTACTGAAACATGACATTCTCCAAAATATATATAATTATAATCAGTTAAATAGGGCTATCTTAGGTTTGCGTGCAGCTGACATCAATTTTAGTTAGTTTAAAACAAAAATGGTCAAGTAACAATAACAAATAAAAAACTGCTGCGTGTACAGTTACTACCTTATATTTAAGACGAACTAGCTGAATTTGTACGCTTGTTTTACTTTCTTATGCTTCCGGCATGGGAATGTATTGGGATCGCAAAAATGTTCGATTTTGACGTTTCGACGAAAAGAAATATGTGATTTGGACCTTCGAGAACCCAAACAAGTGGTTCTTAAAAATTGTAGGTTTGTATGTGTGTGGGGGGAGGGTAACGCAAAATCTCAGGGACTACTGGACGGATTTTAATAAAATTTGATATACTTATGTACAACAAAATGTTGTCGGACTCTTCAGTTTTATCATACGAACCGGAACCGGAACCGGAAACAGAAGTTAGACATGTTTTTTTGTTCGCATTGTTTTCACAAAGAGAATTCTAGAAATGTAAGAACGGAATAAGATAAAGAGCGTTAAGACAAATCCAAAGTTTTTTTCCGAGCACTTGAGCATTAAAATAGCGGCCGCTACGATTTTTTTTACATTTTCGGTTTTAACGACCGTTTACTCAAAAACGAAATGACAGATCAGGATTAATCTTTGTATTTGCCCTAGAGGAACACAATTTTACTCTACAGGGTTGGGCAAAAGTATCGAGCAATGCAAATAACTCTAACGGAAATTGTATCAAGTTTTTTATTTTAAATAGAACACCCTGTATATTTTTTGATATATTGATAGACTGAACGGCCATATAATTTGGAGGAATTAAGACTTAGAACGGTTGGTGAAATAAGAAAAATTCTTGCAAAGCATCTTGTTAATGTAACTGAAGGATTTGTACATACACTTGGTTATTGCGAAAAAGTTAATAGTGGTCATTTTGAACATCTTCTTAAGTGATGTTATTTGTATTTTTTATTAGTTTGTTTTTTAATTTTGTTGTCATGTGTTGCTAGGTAATAAAACAAATTACGAATCATTATTGTTGAGTGTTTCGTTCAATATCTATAGAATTATTAAAAATAAAGGCGTTAAACCTTGTATCACTGAATTCGCAAAAAAGAGTTTTATCAATATATCAAAAAATATACAAAGTGTTCTATTTAAAATAAAAAAGTTGATATAATTTCCGGCTAAACCGGAAGTTATTTTTAATTTCCAACGCTTTCATTGCATCCGCCGTATATCGAAACCTTCATGTAGAAAATTTTGTCGAAATTGCGGTTGCTGTATAGAGATGTAGAGATATTTGCATTTTTCCGTACTTTTGCCCAACCCTGTATAGGAGAATTTTTGTATAAAGGAAAATTGCAAAGTGAAAATATTTGGACACAGCCAAATAAATATTGTTAAAAAACTGGCCACACGATTTATTTATAATTTGTAAGCAGAGCTACGAATGCGGAGCAATATTTGGGGCGGTTAATTTTCCGTTTTCCTCCCTACTGTTGGCAAACAAATGTGTCCTTGCTTTTTTCTCTTTATTTGAATCGGGATAAATCTGTTTCCAAAAAGAAAACTGATTCATGTTTAATTGAAGCAATTGAGATATAATTAAAAAACTAGGACTTAGATCTACGGCCCGCCACACTACCAACGTAAATAGCTTATTTATTATTGAAAGAAAGCCTAGGGCGTAGCTCTCGGGTATGCTAATATAGAATTAAATTCAATTTGACAAAACAAAAACTATATTGTTTTGTTATATTTGAAAAGTGCGCCTCCCCTTACTATTTCCTAAACTATTGAAAATATGTCTTAATTAAGATTGTTTGTTGCCTAATGCCTAATGAGCTACTTCATTGCGAAATTGTGCTGTTACGTGAGCGAACGGTGACGTCATCGACAATTTACTTAAATCAAAAGATTTTTTCTAGTTTTTCTTGTGTTACGGATATTTCGACAAAAATATACAAAACTGATTTAAGTAAGCAAGCCATAGATTTAAACAAAAACACTTCAACTACTACGATAGCAACTATTATTTACAACGAACAAAAACATAACGTACGTTAATTCATTAATAATTATTGATGACTACGTAATTCATCATTCATTGGTTTTTGTAAAAAATTTCCTGAAATTTTCACATACGTTTGATGTATCTAACCGGCAAAGTAAATAGAAGCAATGTTTAGTTTTACTTCTATTCGTTCATGGCCTACTCGAATTTTTCTAAAACAAATTAAATGACGTGGTCTTTCCATGGTACTCTTATAAATTTTATATATTTTGTAATAAAATGCTGAAAACTTAAACAAAATGCAAAGTGTGACACATCGTTAAAATCAGAATTTTTATAAGAAAAAAATTGCCAGTCAAAAATTAAAATTGTAGCAGTTATACCAAACCTGATACAAAATTATGATTTAGCATAAAAACATATCCAAATAGTGCGTTAACTAGAAATATGTAGTAAAAAAAAACCAAATGAGTTATAGTCAAATACAGAAAATTCAAAATTTTAGTATTTTTCAGTTCTTTCAGAAACTAAGCAAGATAGCTCTAATTTCTTTTTAGATTATTAATGGGCATAAAATTCCACAACTTTTCTCTAATTTAATCCTTGTCGTATCTCTTCAAATAAGTGAGGTCTCACTAGTTAATTTGATACATTCTGTATAGTAACTTAACACTCTTATATCTAAAATTAACTGTAAAATATAAAAATGCAATAATATAGATATTTAAAAAAAACCAAATTAAGATGCTGTACAGGCATAACTAAACACTCGGTATAATTGGTAATTATTAATTTTAGATTCTGCAACAGTTAATTATCAACAACTTTTATAAGAAATGAAAAACTGATATTCTCAATAGCTTAATCACTTAAATAATAGTGGGGTGACACTTTATAGTGAAACACCCTGTTAGTAAACGTTGCTCAAAGAATCCAAAACACAAAATTCCGTTTCTTACACAAATGATGCACCGACACAATTTAATGTAACCAAATTTTTACAATCTTAATATAATACAGTCATTTTTAAGCAAAGCACTCTTTTCATCCCCTAAAATAAGATTCAAATAATATTTTTTTAGCCCCACTAGAAAGTGGTATTTTAAATGCATCTAGCAGAATTTGATGAAAAATTTATGAGACCCACGACGCATTTGAAAGTTTTCGAATTTAAAGTTCCCCCAATATATGCCCGTGTTGAATAACATTTAATCCAGTTTCCTCAACTTTGCATTCATATTTTTGATGTCGCCGCGTTTAATTTAATCGTGTTGCATTTCCATCCCTCTTTCCATGAAAATATTTTAATTTTTTTTTTCTAATTGTACTCTAATTTGAAGGGATTTATTTCTTTTGTGGTTTCGTAATGTTATAGCATATAAAAATCATATTTAACGTAAGGGTTAATATAAGTTGCGTTGGTTTTACGAGCCAATTAACTAAAACTAGGGTCTATGAAGCTAAAGTAAGTGAGTTCTTACCTTTGATGCCATACTTGCTGCTAGATTGTATCCGATTTGATCGCTTTACCGGGACTGATAACGGTGTGGGGTGGCCCGGCGCTTTTATAGCCCCTTCACGTATCTCTACTGAAGTTTGATATGCCTTATGCAACCTGTCCTAGATGTAGATAGCAACTCGTTTCAAGGAGCATATGATACCTCTGGGAATTGGATACTGGAATACTTAGATTTTGTAATGCCTGTTTTATATTTTTCGCTTACTATTGTACGTACGGTCTAGACTGATTGTCGAGTCGAGATATACGTATAAAATTTCCGCTGCGTTTTTCAGTAACGTAACATATATCTTAACTCTACGAACCGTGAAAATACGACTTCAATTTTTTTTTCTTCTAAGCTGCGTTAAGAATTAAATTTATTTATTTCATAAAATGGCATCAAAGTTACTATTTTTGTAATTTTGAAGATAAATTGATTAAATCGTGATCGTGAGAATATACAGTTTAGTTGAATGATTGTCCCAACACGTTTATTTTTGGTCTTTAGAGGGGTTTAGGAAAGATATTTTCTGTTACTTGTTTCCTTCACCTTTGAACTTTTAAAGCTGTGATGTTACCCTTTCGATGAAGCAAGCGATAACTGTCACAGGTGTTTTATCGCGTTATCTAATTCTGTGATATCAGAGCATGTTTATGTCGCTTATAAAGTCACAATGGGTAGCTTTATGTGTTCCTTAACAATGTCGTATGTGACATAGAAAGTAAATAAATGGAATAGAGATCTTAATAATCTAATCGGAAAATTTATGCTGCTACTTCAGTACATTTTATGTTGATGCTTGTCCGCCTATTTAATTTCTTCAACAAACAAAAATAACTTTTATTGGTATAAGTTATTGTTAACTTGTTGCTAACAAAACTGACGTAAGAGACTTGTATTAGACTGCTGCAGGATACGTAGGCGTAGAAGGGACATGATTGTTTTTTTAATATATAAAATAGAAAACTTCGCTTACGTTGAAAACCTTTTTATTTTCGAAATTTTGACTTTACAATTTCAAACTTTCTACTTTTTAATCTCGTAATTTGAACTTGTTATTATCAGATGATCAACTTTCTAATCTCAGTATTACTAAAATTTCGAAATTTTGCTTTTTGTGTCTCCTTTCTACTGTCTAATCCCGAAATTTCGGCGTTCTACTTCGTAATTTTGACTTTAAAATATCAAAATTTCTATTTTTATTCTTCATTTTAATTTCTGAATTTTGATTTTTTAATCTCAGTATTTCGGCTTGATAATCTCGAAATTTTGATTACTTAATTGAGAAATCTCTATTTTTCATTCTCGAAGCTTCTGTTTTTTATTCTCAGAATTTCGAGTCTCTAATCTCGAAACTGTCACGATAATTTCGAAATTTTGAATTGATCTATTTTTGAATCTTTGAGCTTTCTACTTTCAAAATGTTACCTTTTATTCTTGAAATTTCGACTTTATTCGCAACATTACGATTTTTTTAATTTTGAAATTTGTACTTTTTTCACTCCAAATTGTGACTTTATAGTCGCAAAATTTCTATTTTTAGTTTCAGAATTTCTTAGTCTTGGTAATTTTTGTGTATTCAACTTTTTCTTAATATGCAAATTAGGGTGGTCCTTATTTATGAAAGTCTGAATTTTTACCCAGTTTTGTTCCATTACACAAAGAAATGAACCTGTAAAAATTTCAGCAAAAAAAATAATATTAAAACGTGCCTCTTTTGGCTCAAACATTTTTGATTTTACAATTTTTCGTTTATTTTAATTTTTTATGAATCCTTGAAAATAAAAATAACTATTTAACTAACATTTTGTTATTGTTGAAACAATTATGAATATTTTCATTCATATTTCATCAAAATCGAACGAACATATCAAAACTTATTGTATTTTGAATGTAAAAGCACATTACCGATGTTACATAGGTATAATTTGTAGATAATGGAGAAAATACAGATCCGGATGCAATTCATTTTTAAATAAAAATACTGTTTAAAGCTTTAAATTTAAAAAAAAATTAAATTTACTATCTAATGCAAAAAGTAAGGAAAATGAGACAAACTAACAAATAAACTTAATATAAAAAGAAATTGTTTTTCTTTTTGATACGTTTTTTATTCGAAAGATTGTGATATCGTTTCGCAGCTATGTCCCGCATATCTTTTTCTATAGTCTTGAATAACCTGCATTACAAAAATCAGAAGGTTTATTAACATTAATAGTTGAAAATAAAGATAAATAAATACTAAATATAATAGTATTAATTACTTGTAAACGGTGTTGTTGATAAAATGTTTAGGTAATTACATTATTAAAATCCAAAACTAATTTTATTTCCTGCTCAGCAGTATCGTTAGCTACCTTCAGAGATTTTATTATTTTAAGACCTTTAGGCTACTTTTATCTATGTTTCAATTCTTCTGGATGACAATGAAGAAAGTCTGTTTCTATTTTAAAACGGCGAAAAAGTTTATTACATTGGCAGATCTAAACAAATGTATTTAAATCTTCTGATTTCATTAATAGCCCTTTTTCAAGTTCTTCTTTTTTAATATCTGCTTTATCATGTTGCTAATTAATCTTTACGGCCATATGCTGCTGTTTCTGTATTTAGGTACCACAAATGATTTGTAAACTTATTAGTAGTAACAGTTGCAGGATTTTTTAGATTTTTTTTAAATCCGCAACGTAGATAAAAAAATAAAATAAAAAATAAAGAAAAATTTATTTCTTATAATATTAATTAAATAATTGTTGATGACGTCTCTTCACTATGTTTTTGTCTTTGTTGTATTTCTTTGTCTTCCCTCTTCATTCTTCGCACTTCATTTCCTTCTAAAAAAATTTCCACGCCGAGCACAGCTTGGTCGTTCTCTTTTCTCTGTTAAAGTAAGAATTCCTTGTCTTCATTTATTGTAATCATATTTAGAGCGTTTTCTCCAGTCTTTGTATAATTTTTCTAATAATTGAACGCATGGTTGTTGTAATGTTGTTGGTATTCGGGCTGTTTTCCAAAATATAGTACATTCTTGTACAGTAAAAGTAGCACTCTCTTAAACACATAGTTTTATCACCCGTAAGTTAAAAAATAAAAACTTTAAGAACGTCCTTATTAGAAGACAATTTAGATCCTGTAATTTGGCTTTTCGTATTTCCAATTAAAATGATTTTGTTTCTCTAATCGATACTCTTTGAAGAAGACATTTTCAGCGTATATAAATTAGCCAAAAACCAGAAATTAAATATTAAAATACTGGATAATAAAATTACCGAGGTATTCTTAGTCTGCCAGATGTTACCCAGCGCAGTACTGCCAACAACTGCAAAATTGATTACCTAAACGTAATATTAGTAATCTTGAATAACAAAATGTATATTAATTTTTTACTTGGAAAAATTAATAAAAAATGAAAGGAAACAAAAATTGTAAAATTTTGATTTCTTCGATTTTTAAGCTCGAAGAGGCACGTGTTAGGGCCGGTTCTACAATACATATTTATCCGGGGAATAACTTTATCCTTGGTATAAATTCAGAATCTTGGTTCTACCATTACACTTATGCGCGGAATAGATAAACTGTTGGTATAACTAGCGGGTTAAGTTATTCGGTGGCTTCGCGGCGGAATAAGGCGCTATTCCACTGATTTGGCAAATAGTGAGGTTATACGTGCGTGCTTGTTTTTATGTCAAAGTTATTTTCGTGACGATTATTTGGTTATTGCAAGTTTATAATGGCTGTGAATAATGTAGATCTGGATGTATTTGAATCAGACGATGACGAGGAGATAATCAACTATGTTGCAAGACCAAGAAGTCCAAAAATATATGGCGAAAGATACAATTATTTCGACGAACTCAATGATGGACAATTTTTTATTAGGTTTAGATTACAAAAGCCAACTGTTTTACGACTATTGGTTGAAATCGAATATTTAATTGAGTCTCCCACTGACAGGTAAGAGCTTTTCCACTCAATGAATTTCCCAAGAAACTAAAAATGTTTATTTTTTACAGAAATCGTTCCATATCCCCAATAACAAAACTTCTCCTAGCACTAAGGTTTTATGCTGTCGGCACAATGCTTCTTGCTATTGGAGATTTTTCTGGAGTCAGCAAAACTACAGCTTGCATGATGGTTAGGCATGTGTCGGAGGCAATCGCATTACAATTACAACGATACGTATTCTTACCTAGAACGCAGCACGAAAAAGAAGAGGTTGTTCTGCGGTTTTATGAAATGGCACGATTTCCTAATGTTATAGGTGCATTAGATTGTACTCATGTGAAAATACAATCGCCAGGAGGAGATGATGCTGAATATTACAAAATCGAAAAGGTTATTTTTCTTGGAATGTTCAGACAATATGCGATGGCAATCTTCGAATTTTAGACATAGTTGCTAGATGGCCAGGATCCACACATGACCAAACTGTTTTTAACAATTCTACATTAAAAGCAAAATTTGAGAATGGCGAAATGGGAAATTTGGTGTTAGTTGGAGACAGCGGGTATGGCGTGACAAATTATTTACTGACTCCACTTGGAGCTCCTGCAACTCCTGCTGAGGTTCTGTATAATGAATCGCAAATTAGAACAAGGAATGCAGTAGAAAGAAGTTATGGGGTGTGGAAAAGACGTTTTCCTGTATTGTCATTGGGGATGCGGTTATCAACTGAAAGATCAAAAACGATCATTGTAGCAACAGCAGTTTTACATAACTTGGCTATTGAAGAAAAGGAAGTTGTTCCTCCTATTGATCCCGTTCTTGGCATCGATGATGCTTTTTTCAATGGAGATGTAGATGCATTACCTCAACTAATTAATCAAGAAAATGCAACGAGAAGGAGTAATCTAATACAAAATTATTTTTCCAATTTATTATAATTTGCACAGGAATGCATCATTTAGAAGTACGGTACAGTTTACTGATTTCATTGTTGTAATGTAAGTTTATCAAAAAAATGGATATTAATGTATTTGTAATAAATCAAGAAAAAGTTAACATGCTGCTTGTTAAGTTTAATTATTATTCAAGTTATTTACCATTGTGGAATGATTTCCATGTTATCACAATTATTTTTATAAAATTGTTCCTGTCACATGCTTTGTTTTATTTCAAAAGTAATTTAATAGCTATTTATGTAATAAGTACATAATGTAGGTCTTTTGGACGAGTAACTTTATTTTACTTGTACTATAAAGAGCTACTTTACGGTTGCAGAACTAAGTAGTAATCAGTCATTTAAATTTTTGTGTAATAATATACAATTTTCATTAAAATATTTATTAATTGTTTTTATTTAACATGTGTTCCTTAAGTTTTAATTCTGCTTCTAAAATTTTCATTTGAAGCACGTGTTTTTCTTCCTCCATTTTCATCCGTGCTTCCGATTCCTTTTTGGCAAGTTCAATTTGAATCTTGACTAATTCTAGCTTTGCATCGGCTAAAGCTGAAAACTTTTTATTTGTGTCCGCTGCCGGTGAATTGCTGCTCCGTTTCTTTAAAGTCGGGCGAAATAATGAAAACGAGGTTATGTTTATGTAAAAACAATGTCATCAGATCTAAAAATTTTAGGTCAGATAACAACTGTCACGATACAGTGCAGCCAACGTTAAACTTTTGGAGCTTATACGACGAATAACTAATCCAAGAATAAAAGTACCTGGTAGAACGTATAAAAACTTATTCCAAGTATAACTTATAGAATAAGAATATTCTAAGAATAGCTACACCCCGGTTTATACTAGCATTGTAGAACCGGCCCTTAATATTATTTTTTGGAGCTGAAATTTTTACAGGATTATTTTCTCATATAAATGAACAAAACTAGGGGGCGTATGTAGAACGAATCAAAAATTTTTTTTTCATATATAAATAAGGACCATCCTAATGCAAATCTTAAGTTTTTGATCTAGAAATCTTAACATTACAATCTCAAAAGTTCGACTTTATTTAATCTCGAAATTTTAACTTGTTATTCTCAGAACTTTGACTTACTAATCTGAAAATTTTCACTATTTAATACCAAAATCTCTATCTTCTAATCTCGACATTTCTGTCTTCTTATGATAATTTCGAAATTTTGACTAGATCTGCTTTCGCATCTGGGAACTTCGGTTTTTTAGACTCAAAATTTTGACGTACCTACTGTCAAAATTTCGATTTTATTAATTTTCGAGTTTCGGCTTTTTACCCAGAATTTCGATTTTTTATTGTCGAAATTTGGAATTTTTACACTGGAAATTACGACTTTTCTACTTCCAATGCTTCAATTTTTGATGTCGAAAATTCAACTTTTTATTTGTAGAATTACGATTTTTTAATCTCGAAATTTGGCCTTTTTGCACTCGAAATTTTAATTTTATAATCTCAAATTATCTACTTTTAATTTTTAGAATTTGAACTGTTTACTCTTAAAGCTTTGACCTTTTCGAATCTCGATATTTAGTGTTGATAATTTTTGTATCTAAATTGTTTTAAATTTCTTTCTAGAAATTTCAAAATTTTGATGTTATTTAACCTCGAAATGCTTACTTTTTAATTTCAAAATGTTGACTTTATAATCTTAAAATTTCAACTTGTGATTCTCAAAGTTTTGACTTTGTAATCTCGAAATTTTTACTATCTGCAAATTTCTCTTATTTCATCTCGACATTTCGGCTTTTGAATCTCAATTTTTTTACTGTTTATTCACAAAGTTTCTACTTTTTTAATCTCGAAAGATTGTTTTTTATTCTCACAATTTCGATGTTTTAATCTCGAAATTTAGATTTTCCACACTTGATATTTCAATTTTATATCAAAATTATTATTTTTAATTAAAAAAATTTCAACATTTTAAACCAAAAATTTTGAATTTGTTAATCTCGAAGTTTTTAATTTTTATTCTTAAAACAGTGCCTTTATAATCGCGACATTTTAACATTTTAATATCGAAATGTTTTTTTTAATCTCGATATTTCGACTTTTTATTCTCAGAATTTCGACTTTTAACACATTTTAACTTTTTGACTCTTAAATTTCGGCTTTGTATTGTGATTTTTATTCGTGAAATTTCTACTTTTACTTTCTAAACTTTGACATTACAATCTCAAATTTCAATTTTTAGTTTTCAGAATTTCAACATTCTAATCGCGAAGTTTTAATTTGTTATTCTCAGAATTTTGTTTTGTTAATATCAAAATTTTTACAATAATATCGAAATTTTGATTGTACTATCTCCAAATTTCTACTTTAAATCACGATTTTTCGACGTTTTACTATCGAAATATTGACTTTCTAATTTTCTAATTTCGATTTTAATTTTTAGAACTTCGACGCTTTAATCTCTCCAGAATTTCGGCTTTTTAATACGTATCATAACTATTACTTTAATATCGAATTTTCACTTTTTAATTCCGAAATTTTGATCTTGAAGTTATGCCTTTTAGTTTCAAAGTTTCTATTGTTTAATCTCTAAATTTACACTTTTTACACCCGAAGTTTAAAGTTTTTATCAATATTTTAAAAGATATTGAGACAGCAATTTTTTTACTGTTTAGACCTCGACGCTTCTACTTTTTTATCTGAAAATTTAGATATTTGTTTAATTCTTAGAATTTATTTTTTTAACCTGGTAATTGGACATTCATACTAGAAAGTTTGACTTTATAATCGCGAAATTTCCATTTTCTTGTCTCGAAATTTCTATTTTGTCTTCTCAGAATTTCGAGAATATCGAAACTTTTACGATAATTTCGAAACTTTGACTAGACCTACTTTTTATAATCTTTTAGACTCGAAATTTTTGACTTTTTTACTGCCAAAATTTCGATGTTTAATATCGAAATTTCGGTTGTTTATTCTCAGAATTTCGAATTTTTAATGTCGAAATTTGGAGTTTTGCACTTGAAATGATGACATTCTAATCTCAAAATTTCTTTTTTTAATTTTCAAAACTTTGACTTTACTTGATCTCGAAATTTCTTATTATTAATCTCGAACTGTTGGCTTTATAACCTCGAAAGTGTAATTTGTTATTCTCAGAATTTTAACTTTTTAATCTCGAAATATTTACAATAATTTCGTCACTTTGATCTTCGTATCTGGAAATTTCTCCTATTTCATCTCTCAAATTTTTTGGCCTTCCTGTTTTTTTTTAAGTTTCTACTTTTTTAATCTCAACAGTTTGACTTTTTATTCTCGATATTTCGAATTCTTTAACGCGGAATTTTAACTTTTTAGTCTCGAAAGTTTTACTGCAGTTTAAACTCTAAATTTCGATATTCTGAGAATTTCGATTGATAGTTTCGAACTTTGGGCTTTTTACATTGCAATCTTAAAATTCTTACTTTTTATCTCAAAGTTTCTACTTTTTAAACTGGAAATTTCGATTTTTTCATTCGAAGAACTTCGACTTTTTACTTTGGAAATTTGAACTTTTTTACACTCGAAAAAATTTTTACTTTATAATTTCAAAATTTTGGTTTTTAGTTTTTAGAGTTTCAACATTTCAATCATGAAATTTAGACTTCTTAATCTCAAATTATTTACTTTTTTAATATTAAAGTTTCTATTTCTAAATCTCAAAATTTTTACTTTTTAATCTCATAATTTCTACTTTAATCTCGATATTTTGACAATTTAATCTCAGAATTTCAATTATTGTTCTGTAAATTTCAATTTTTTGATTCGTAATTTCAGGTTGTATAATTTCGAAATTTTGTCTGTTTATTCTCAGAATTTTGACTCTTGCATTTCAAAATTTGTATTTTTGACACTCGAAATTTTGATTTTATAATCTCATTTCGTTTTTAATTTACAAAATCTTAACATTCTAATCTCGAAACTTAGGCTTTTTAGTCTCAAAATTTTAACTTTTTAATTTAGAAATTTCTAATTTTTGTTCTCGAAATTTCGATTTTTTAAATTCGGAATTTTGACATTTTAATCTTGAAATTTCTAAATTATAAAACCAATATTACAAATTCAAAGGCCCAGATTTCTAGATTATAAGTCGGAATTAGAAAATCGAAGTTTCCGTATTATAAAGTCCTAATTCCGCGATTAAAAATTTAAGATTTTGATTAAAGTTAAAGGCGAATTACAACAGTAAAGCCCTCTATAGTGCAGCGAGGAAACGTTGCAAAGCAAAGCAATGAACGCATATAACCGGCCAGTTTAGATCGGAACCATAAATAGGTGACACGACCGTACCGCCCTCTGGGCACAATTCTTAAAACACGGTAGCCCGTGTAGTAAATTTCTTACTTTCTTAATTAAGATTTTGATATTATAAAGCCGTAAAATCGAGATATAATAAATGAAATTTTTAGATCACAAAGTCGAAATTGCTAGATTGCAAAACTCTGAGATTAAAAAGTCGAAATTTTGGAAATCGAGTGTCCAATTTTTGAAACTAGAAATATTAGACAATCGGAATGTCAAAATTGAAAAACCCAAAATTCGAGATTAAATATAGAAATTTCAAAATTATAAAAACCAAAAATCGAGATTGATAAGCCGAAATTTTGAGATTATAAAGTCGAAATTTGACGGTTGAACTTTCGAGATTAGAAAGCCCAAGTTATAAAATTAAAAATCGAAATCTTAAGATTATGAGACCAGCAGGTGGTCCAGTTAAAGTCCCAGGCTTTGAAGCTAGACTTCCAATGGCAGTAGGTTCGAGTCCTCTGCCCGTCGGAAATTTTTCTGAATAAGTTAAATCCGGCGTGTGCATGGATGGTGTGTGTGGTGTGTATGTTGGGTTGCATGTCTTTCAGGGGTGGGGCATGTTAGACCGGTGAATAGCGCTGAAAGTGAAAGTCCGGGTAAGGGGGTGGGATGGGAATCATGGAGTCGTGCTCACGCACGGACTCATGATTCTTTAGAAGAAAAAAAAGATTATGAAGACAAAAAATTGAGATTGAAAATTGTAATTCAATATTATGTCGGGATTAAACTATCGAAGCCTTAAACCTAAAACCAATATTTGTTATTTTCATTGTAACCCAAGCTTTTATTGTATATTGTGACCGTGCAATTGTGATTCTTCATACAAGTGTACTGAGGAAAATGAGTTGCTTTCTAATTTTCTTTAAATCAATCTAAACTGTTTTCGGATCACTCAAAATATCTAAAATCTAAGAAATATAAATAAAACACCTATTGCAACACCTTTAACATTTACAGTTACATTTTTATTTTTAGTTCATTAAAATAGGGTAATAATACGTGCTTTAAATTTAAAATGTGAAATTACAATATTTAGCCTGAGTTTTAGTCTTTATAATATGAAACCTCCAGTTTTCTGCAATTTAATTACAAATACGTCATTAATCCAATACTGAAACAATTAAAATCTAGCTTTCGTTGCAGTTGTCATTTACACAGTTTCTATAAATATATCTGACTTCTGCTACTACCCTTGCTAGTTTCAAACAATTAACAGACTTTGAAAGAGGTTGCATAATCCGCTTTTGTCGAGTTTATCATTTTGTGAAATTGCTAGTCGTGTAAGTCGAAATGAAGCAACAGTGTTGAGATGTTGGGGTACGTAGACGAACAAAGGTACTATTCAGCGCAAAAACAATACAGGTGTTATGTGAAGATACCCTACCTTCACGTTTTGACCCTTAGACGACCAATGAATGTGACAAAGAAGCAATTAATAAGTGCAACGAATAAGGGAGATGGGCGGGCCAAGTAATTCACGTTTCTATTGACACTTTTAAATTTAGGTTATTAAATTTAAAGGGATCCGTGGATACGCGAATCCCTACTTGGCGCGTCCGCGATTTCTCTTTCACATTGCGCTCATTAGTTATTTATGTTTTCAGTAAAATAATGTATCAATGCAAACTATATCTTAAAAATTAGATTTTTTGGCACCAAATCTTGTTATTGTTTTTATCTGAATAGCAATTCATCGAACTGTCCGTCTTCAAGGGTGTGTAGAAAGACAACACTAGAATGAAGAATGGTACCATGTTGTTTTCAGCAAGCAATCGCGATTTTGTGACAATAGAACATGTAGGATATTCCAACATCGCAAAGGGTGTCAAAATCCTAGCATGCTTTAAGGGTTCATACTGCTGTTACACCTGACGTTATGGTCTTGGGGGGATATTTGCTACTCAGTATGTAAATGACTGGTCCAAGCAAGTAGCAGTACCATATTTAAAAAACGTTCAAGAAGACATTTTTAGCAAAACAATGCAAGGATTACAACAACCTTTGCAGAAGGGAACGACATAAGCGTCTTACCATGGGCTGCTAGATCGCCCGACTTAAAACCTATTGATGAACATACTTAAGATATTATGGGTAGACATATAAGCAAGTTACGTCGTCCTCTAAAAACAGTTAAACATATTCGTGATGCGGTACAAGAAGATGGGATGAGATACCACAAAATAAAATCGACAAATTTATCAATTCAATGTCAAACCGCTTAAATCAATGTACAAATCGAAGAAACGAATTCATAATTTTTTTTCTTTCATTATTTGATCATTTGTTACAATTGCTTAATACAACACCATTTTCAATGTGAATATGTTCAATTAATTCTTATATTGCATTTTTAATGAAAACCGGCATATTTTCTGTTTTCTAAAAACTGGCTTTTTATAAAAACAAATGAATGGGTATTAGGTACGGTATACAAATTCATTCTCTGTTTGGATGATGAAAATGGGAGCATACAATTGCAGGATTTATGAAAAACTAATCTTGCATTTAAGCTGCTACGGTTTCTCCTATATTAAAGTCATGCCTACAGGGTATTCTCTTTTTAAATGAAAAATACTAAAGGTCGCAAAGACAAAAGAAGTAATAAATCTTAATTTAAGGATGTATTTCGCCTTTTCTTAACTGGCCAGGAGTGTTAAATTCTAAATTATACTAAGGAAAAATAGAAAAACTCGACTCTCATGTTTAAATGATAAGGCAGGTGTAAAAAGTTAAAAATAATTATTTGGTTTTAGTTTTTTTGTAACTCTACAATTCTTTGCGGGTTGTATAACGGTTTTTATCGTTGAATTATAAAATGTCCGGTTGTGTACATGTTTAACGTTTAGGCGCCGACGTAGAGCTATTAATTTTTATGTTTTTACAGCTTTTACGGTTTTTTAGATGTTTGCTTTTTGCGTCCTCTGTTTTGCACATTTTTCACCACTTTGTTGTATTTTCAAATATTTATTTGCCTGTTTGTAGCTATAAATAGTAAAGGTGTTTCTTGTTTTATGATTATATTATTATTTATGCTATTCTGGTTTCCTACTGCAATACAGAACAAATATTTTAAGCTCTCGAATGGAAAATACAGTTTTAAATGTTTTTTATTAAAGGAAATTGTGTGCTAATAAATGCTGTATTTAAAATAGTAAAATGTTATTTGACTATATGGGAAAGGTATGTAGGATGGGTAAAAACCTATTTACTTAAACACAGCGGTGCAATATATAAATTAATTTTCACTTATCGACGTCTTTAACAGATTGGCCGATGCAACCAGGTCGTATTCTCGAAAAACACAGTGCAGGTCTAGTCTAACTACGCACTTCTCTCAGTCGCATCGAACATTCATTATTAGAACATCACCAGCTTTAACATAAAAACGAAAACAATTATACATCACTACATCAGCAAAGCATGATCAAAATTTGTTACTTACGGGGGAGGTATTTTCCTCCGTGGAAATCCTACATAGCCTCTAGTAGTTAACTTTGAGCAGCGCTGGATTACCCTATACGCAGGATACGCACGTGCGTATAGCGGCAGATTTCTAGAGGCGGCAAAATCTGAGACTTTAATTTAATAAAAGGCCAGAGTTTTAAATTTTTCTCAGATATTATTTACAACTCCCATAAAATGCATATCATGACTATATGAGTCATATAGTAATATGAGATGCGAGCAAGAAATAAGAAAATATCGACGGTGCACCTGCATTTCACTTGAAACGTAAACAAACTATAACTATATACTGTCGCAGTAAGTAAACCATAGACTACAAAGAAAACAAAATAAAATTCGTAATATCTAAGCTTTAAGTTAGCTCAGCTCTGTTTGTTTGAATATATCGTCGCGTCCATGTCGGGATCGGGATACTTTATATAATTTAAAAATTGTAATTTTTAATTATTAACTATGAGTGACGGTCGTAAAAGGTTGAGTGGTGCTCAATATAAAGCACTTTCAGAAAAAAAAAAGCGAAGGGCACAACGAAGTGTTTTGGACAACACTTACAAACGTTTTAATTTTAGTCTTTTCGTTTCGGGGCGGCAATTTTAATGTGCGTAAAGCGGCAAATTCTTTAATCCGGCACTGACTTTGAGTATACTACAGCATTATCTTCAACGCACCAATTCAACATATGTAAAAACTTATAATAGAAGAGAATACCCACTATCTTCTCGGCCTCCCTAGGGTATACGTTCTGGAGTCACTAGTTAATTCTTTTTCAATTAACCAGGCCGAGGGACTCGATCCCAGTAATACAAATATTTGTCTGCACGAGCTAAATAAATTATCTGCAACAACAGACAACAACAACAACAATCAACAATTATTGTATTAACACATCAACAACTCAACATCAAACAGTGGTACTACACCACTGCTTTATACATTGGTACTTACAGGTATCTTCAAACAATTAAAAACAACCACAGAATTTGTTATTTGCATTCTCGCAACACTTTTTAACTCTAAGCGAAGCACCCGCAAACTTACAGACTGATTTTTATGAACATTTTAGAAATTTTTGAAACTGTAAAGTTTTGAAAAATTTTAAATTTGAATAGTTTAGAAAATTTGAGAATTTTGGAAATATTAATAATTTTGAAGTTTTGAAAATTTTTAAGATTTAAATGCAGAATTTATATAATTTGTGAAAAAATTTAGAATTCTGAAATTTGAGAGAAATATTAAAAATATTAAAAAGTTTTGAAAAGTTTTGAAATTTAGAGTTTTAAGAAAATTTAAAATTTTGAGCAATTGGGGTGCCTCATGGGTCTGTTCTTGGCCCCTTACTATTTTCAATACTTGTAAATGATCTTACGTATAATTTTCAGCACTTAAACAACAAAGTAGTGATGTACGCCGACAACACAAGTTTCATTGTTTGTGAGGGAAACAGAAAGAGAAACGTTACGTCAAGCTCAACACTGGTTTTTGAGTAATAAACTTCAATTGAATATACAAAAAACAAATATAATTAACTTCAATTTTAATAAATCAGATTTTGATAATTTTCAGTTTTGAAATACTTTTTGTTCTTCTTTAGCCATCCCATATGCCCTTAGGGTGTCGGGTTAAACATGGCATACAAAAATCGAAATTGTTAAATCGTGCAGGGTATTTGGTCTTGAAATTGACGATGGTTTGAAGTGGGCACAGTTACAAAACTAGAGGTATAGTGGAGTTATAAGACTGCCATTTTTAAATTGTAATACTTTTTATAAATTTCACATAATCACTGCAATCAAATTATACTTTTTGAATATTTTAAATTTTAACTAATTTTATATGTTATATTTTAAACTACTGATTGTTAATTTAATGTACTTATGTATCCACTGTTGTGTTTTGTTCTTCTTATTATTGTGTTTATGTATGCCTGCCTACATCATCTGTATTGATGTTTGGCTAATATACTACTACTACGTCTTTTTTTAATTTAATTTATAATTTTCTTATTTTATTTACATCGGTGTCGCTAATGCTTTTTCAGAACATAGTTTTACTTTCAGTTTTTATTTCATGAACATGTTTAATTTCCACATTATGACAAAACAAGTGTTTTAAAACTGAAAAACAATTATATGAAAAATTTCTGTTTCATGTCTTCGGAATTGTTAGCTTCATTTTTAATAAATCGAGATATATACAAAAAATTTCGTTTACACTCGGTATAGTTTCCACGTCTATTTACTGTATCCGCATGAGTAATTATCCGTTTGTCCAATTATTGCCTTCATTTTCATATCTTAAAGGCCGCTGGTATTTGTAGCTCATGGTGGAGAAGCGCTGTTTCGTTCTCCGCGTCTCTTTCGGCAGTGAGGTATCAGCAGATTATGTTACAGCATCGCAACCGATTATTGCACATGGAAGCCTACTTCTGTCTTATGTTGTAGCGCGATATTGTACAAGCAAATTTGTATCTTCCGTAATGAGCGTCTAAATATGCCAAGAGTCTCCTGCTACTAAAATCTGAGACAGAGAGTACTACTACTACTGCTTTATTACTATATAAAATATATTCTAAAATATAAAAATTAGAATGATTCAACTGAAAAGTTTCAGGCCAAATGCTTTGATTAGAAAAAAAAATAAAACTGAGAACTGCATTTATTTTCATTATATCCATCTTAAAAAAGAAGAGGTTACATTCATGATCTTTGTCTAACGTTGCTCGTTATAGCCAACAGAGATTTTGGTCATGGTCCGAATACTGAATATTTCGGCCAATTACCGTTTATTAGACCACTTATTCGACCAAATATTTGACTAAGTACCCAATAATAAGCAACTAGTGCCAATTATTCGACGAAGTGCTTAATACTAAGTGGTAATCAAGGTGTGCGCTAGTTGCGTCGAATAAGCGGATAGCGTCCCAGTTTTGCTGCAGAAACATCTTTTACCCTTAATTATTATAACAGCACATTTAGCAACAATTTGGAATTTAGTATTGTTTTCATGTAGTGCAAAAAAAAGGTCATATCATATTCTCAAGTTTTATATTATATTCAACTCTTTTATGTTTTGCTACTTCACCAAATACTGAATTCTTAACATTGACTCCTTTTTGCTCTTCGACAGTGGTACGAAAAAGCATTATCCCAAAGCTCTCTTAAACTTGGAGTTCATTTCAGCTTATGTCAAGTGCAAACAATAAGAAAACCAACTACGCAGAGTTTCTTACAGTGCAATAAAAAGATTATGGCCTTTCTTGCGACCGTGTAGAACAAAATGAAATATACTTTGACGGGACGAGGAACGAATTAACCGAAACGACATTTAAAATAGAGTAATTGCTATAACACGTTTAGTCTAATTATCTTCATGACTTTGCGAGCTTTGAGTAGAGAAGCAAAATGATAATGGGGGCGCAGAAATGCGTTTTAGATAAGAAATTCGTATAATTTGCGCGTCAGGGTTTTAGGACTCACATTAGGAGTTATATGACATCACATTAGTGGGCCTAGAGATGGGAATGACTGTGTGTGCCTGCCTTCCTTACAAACTTCCTGTTACAAATGCAAAACGGGGATCCTTCATCTCTGCGGTTGAGAACTTTAGATTCGCAAAAAGACGAAAATTGCCCTGTTACCAACCAACACCTACGTTTCGGGATAGGTCGATTAATGCTCTGGAAAAAGTGTGGGTGTAAATTTATTTTTGGGTAATTATGTTTCAACCTTCCTATTTATTTATAAAATTTACCAAATCTCTCTAATGAAGATTTTAGAGAGCTTCGATTATTCACAACTTTGATATTTCGAGCTTATACAATGCAATATTAAAAAGCTTATCATTGATCTGAAAAAGATTTTTGGCGTCTATAAAGTTGTTTAAATATAGAAAACTTTTGCAGAATTGTATTAAAAATGCATATCGGATAATATTACATCTCAATTCGTTAATCATTAAATAACAATTAGTTAGGTTATTTCCGGAAGATAATGAAATTAGTTAATTATAAAATGATCCAGCAATTAAGACTTTTTGTGTCTAACTTTAATACTTGCTGAATCAAATATAAATATTTGATGACCCCATAGGTTGTCGTTCTCTATCACACCATCGTATTATTCTGGGGAAAATCTAAAATAGAATTTGTGACTTATAATAATGGAACGCCCATGTGTTCATTTCAGGGTTCAACGTTACGCTCCATATCTCCGGAACGGCTGGACCGATTTTGATGTGCTTTGGAATGAGGGGATATATCAAAAATTCACCGACAAAATCAGCTTTTAAAAAAAACCGAAACGGGAAGCGGAAGTTAGACATGTTTTTTGGTAGCATTTTTTTCAGAAACTGAATTTTTGGAAATTTTAATAGTGGAGATTAAAGAAGGCCTTAGGGCAAATCAAACGATTTTTTACCGAACTCTCTAGCTTTAAAATGGCGGCCGCTACGAATTTTTGAGCATTTCGACTTTAACGCCCATTTACTCAAAAACGAGTTATCTGATTGGAATCAACTACATCTTGTTTGGTAGCCCTTCAAGGGTACTATACGATGAAATATAATTAATTTTGAAAATATAAAAACGATCGCAATGACATCACACCAAAATTTTGGAACTTTTCAAAAAAATATTTCTCAAAAACTGCCACACGTTTTTGTTTAAACTTTTTAAGCTGATATAGCTGGGAATCTTGCACAATTTGCTTTTTTGCGCATTGCTATAATTTCACTGTGACGCCCTCTATGAATTTTTGAAAATTGAAAATTGGTACCGTTTTATTTATTTAACGGGGGGCAATCAAATATTTCTGTTAATGTGAAATAGCTCACCATTGATAGCAAAATTCGAATATAATAATATTTTTTCGATAATTTCATATTTAGGGGGGCTACTGTTCCCCCTACCCCCAAATTTTTTCGATAAAAAATTAAAAATTTGGTTTTTTGTTTTGTTTGCTCTAGGAGAATCTTTTTACAAAAAATCAAAAAATCGAATTTTTTGCCTCTTAATAATCTTTTTGTCCTTAGAAGAATTTCACATACTTTCTACAGCAGTTGTATTCTTGTAGGTACTAGTCGTTTAATGTTCAGTGTAGGCTAACTTTTTTATTTTAATAGATAGACTCGCAAACCCAAGAGCAAAGTTGTAGGGCAAATTCTTCTCGATTGTATTTAAGAAAAAAAACTTGAGTTTCCAATTTTAATATGGCGGCCACGGTAAAAAATAACTTTTTTTTAAATGGAAACGTGGCATTTTGGCTTTAAAATCAGAAAGGTTTTGAAATTCTAAATACAAATTAATAAGAGTAATTTCTTGCTAAAAATAATACTTCTCGAGTTATTAATATATTTTCAAATATTAATTTCCGCGCTTCCGTTGATTCAGTCCGAATATTTTACCCAACCTTATGCTTGCAGCGCAGCGGTCGGTCTTTCTTCAACCGCTTCAAGATGTTACAACTTACAAGAACTATTTACTTTAACTAGTCGTGTCTACACAGGTGTATATCGAAAGTGTTGGAAAATATAAAACAATATATTTAAATGTATAGGAAAGTCCAGGTTAATGTTTCGCTCATTTTTCATTTCTATAGTTATCCAGATCATTCCAAGTCTTTGGATATGTTTTTAAAAATCAGTTAAATTTCTTAATCTTTTGAAAGGTTTTTGGTGTTTTTTGAGAATAATTCTTCCAGAATAATAGAGTTATTTCTCTATAAATTGTTTTAAATATTACTGCTTCAGTATTAGTTTTCTTTTTTAACTCTTCTGCTTTGTTTTGCTATTTCTTCTTCATCATCCATTTCAAGAGTAATTTTTTAACCAGCTTTAATTTCTCCGTTAATTATGTCATCGAACAAAACGAAACCCACACACTCGCGTTCAAATAGTATTTAATGATTAATAAATTTTGAATTTGCCTTATCTGTAATTATTTTATTAATTGACTTGTAATTCACTAATTTTCTTAAGCACTTCAAATCATTTATTAGAGCTTGTAATGTGCTAAACCGCATTAAACCGAAAAAAAACGCATATTATTTAATTATAAATTCTGCCACTTTAATTAAGCCCCTTGCTACATTTTCGTTTAACTCAGGAAATTGTTTATTAAACATTAATAGTTATTTAAGTATCAAGGAATGTAAGGACGTAATAACATCCGAGGTAGGCGAATACGAGCTGAGGCGGAGCCGAAGCTTGTCGCCTGCCGAGGATGTTATTAGTCGATACATTCCGTGTTACTTATTAAATTTTTCACGCTACCGGCAATGTAAGTAGGCCTACAGGTAGAAATTTAATCATATTTTTAAAAGTTCGTTTCGACAGCTGTCATCGGAATTATTTTTTAAAAGCTCCATTATTCTAAGTTGTCTGTGTTTGTTACCATATCAACTAACAGTTAAAATCAACATTATTTTCCTAGGAACGTAAGTGACACTATTAAGTTCCGTCGTCAAGGGTAACTAGTACACGAATGTTATCAGCCACTTACGATCCCTGTAGCTATGGATGTAAGGCCTACTTACACTGCCGGGAGCGTGAAAATTTTTTTAACAATTGATAGCTTTGGCCATCCATTTGGCTAAGTGCATGGCTCCAGGTTTTTGAAAATTTTAATCCCCAAGGAGGAGCTTCATCTAAATAAATTACAACCAATTCAATAAATTCTTTATAATTATTTATTGGGAAATCTTCTCTAACGTTTTATTTGCAAAATTTAATATTTCCGCGCATTCGCCACCCAATATTTTTTTAATTCTTGGTTTTGATATACCTGTCATAAATTGATCTTGTTTTATTTTCGGTCTAAAACTTCATAACTTTTTTGAAAATGTCAATATCTGGGCCCGTAAATAACTTCAAGTTTGCTTCTGCGAAAACAGTGATAAATCAAATTCAAAAATATGTTGTCTGCAACCTAAGAATAGTATTTCTCGCCCGATTTTTCTTTAAAATTTTGTGGTTCTCATATTCTAAAACAGAGCTTTTAGTCTCTTTTTGATGGCAGTTTCTACCTGTTAGTTAATGTTTTGGATAACCAACGAGATAACTTACTTTTCTTAACGACAGAATTATTAAATTTTTGAAATATAAAATAAGATATACCAAAAAAGGAGCAATATAGTAAATAAAAGAAAATAATTTCAATGAATCCGTCTGTGAACTGAACCGCAATTCTACGATACTAAATGGTCAGAAGTATAGTTTTAAAACGTTAACATTATAGCTAAATATTTGTATATTCTCTATGCAGAAAATCTAGAATATAATAACGCTAAATGATCAATATTACAGAGTCATAGCTGTTAACTGTTGATTAAATAAATTGAAAATTCGATTACATTTCTCACTTACGCATTATTACTTGACAATCACATTTCATAATGAATGTTTTCTATAATTAGTTTTCAATCACATTATTGTGTCTGCAACAGATTGTCATTTCTACCCCGGCATACACTTGTAGGGACTGGAAAAACTGCACCTCCTTAACGTTATAACAGAGTTAAATTGAATTGTCCTTTCATCATATTCAAACTTGGGAAGATGGTCAGGGGAGAGTTTAGAATTGAAGCGAACTTCGCACAGACAGTCTGACAAGGTGGCCCGGAGAACGCAGGCGGACAAATCAAGTGTTAAAAACTAGGGGGAAACGCCCACATAGGCAACCAAAGAAGCTAAGCGCTAAAGAGCCGATAAACAGCTCGCATCGGTAGCCAAGTGCCAGATACGAACGGTAAAGGTAATCTGGAGAACGTAATCGGACAAGTGAAGCGCTGAAAACTAGGGAAAAAAGCGCTCAGAAGTAGTTAAACAAGCCAGGTGCGAACGGGAATAGTAGCCTGCAGAACGAAGCTGGGCAAACCAAGCGCTTAAAACAATAGATGCAAAAGCGCCCATATGCAACCGGACAAGACAAGCACTGTTAGTGTAAAGCACGTAGGCAAGCGCAGATCCAAGAGCCGGGTGCGAACAGGAAAAGTGACGTGCAGAACAAAACCGGATAAACCAAGAGCCAAAATGTAAGTAGAAGAGCTCGCATTGGGAGTCGCATAAGCCGAGTGCCAGATACCAACGGGAAAGGTAACCTGGAGAATAAAACCTGTCAAACCAACCGCTAAAAACTAGTTAAAAAGAACAAACCGGACAAGCAAAGCAACACGAGAGAACAAGAAAATTGACAGACAGGCATCCGGACGGCCAAGTCCCAGGTGCAAACAGAGAAAGTGACCTAGAGAACAAAGCTAGGCAAACCAAGCTCTAAATACAAGTTGAAAAAGAAAACAAACCGGACAAGCCAAGCAACTGGCGCAAACAGGAAAAGTGATATAGGCAGCCAGACAGCCAAGTTCCAGGTGCAAACAGGGAACGGGACCTGGAGAATGAAGTCGGACAAACCAAGCTGCAAGCGTTAAACACTAGTTGGAAAATTGAGCATGGGTAGCTGGACAAACCGTGCAACAGGTGCAAATATAAAAGGTGACAGGCAGCCGTACAGCCAAATGCCAGTTACGAATAGTGATCTGGAGGTAGAAGCCGAACAACCAACCGGTAGAAACAGGGTAGAAGAGACTCCATTGGCAGCCGGACAAGCTGCAAGATACGAAGGAGAAGGGGCGCCTGGAAAATGAAGCCCGAACAACGAAACGCTAAAAACTAGGTAAATCGCACATAACTACCCAGACAAGTCAAGCAACAGGTGCGATCAGGAAAGGTGACATAGACAGCTTGAAGTCAAGTGCCAGGTGCAAATAGGGAAGGTGACCTGGACAACGAATCTGGACGAACTAAACGCTAAAAACTAGGTAAAAAAGTTTGCATCGGCAGCCAGACAAGCCAGTGCCAGTTAAGAAAAAAAGAAGGCGGGCTGGAGAATGACGTTGAACAAATAAAGCGCTAAAACTAGTGTGAAAATCCTACATAGATAGTCGGACAAGCTAAACAACAGGTACGAACAAAGAAGGTGACAATAGCAAGTGGCAGCCAGTGCCACGTACAAACGAGGAAAGTGACCTCGTGTTTGAAGCCAAACAAGCCAAGCACTAATTTACAAAAACTAGTTTGAAAACCCGCATAGGCAGCCGAAAAGCGCTAGGTACAAACAAAAAAGGTGGCCTGGAGAAAAAAGCCGATAGGTAGGTGACAGCTAAGCATCAGGTGCAAATAGAGAAAGCGACCTGGAGAAGAACGCCAGATAAAGCAAGTGTTGAAAACTAGGTAGAATAGTCAGTCGAACAAGCTGTGCACCAGGTGCAAACAGGAATGGTGAGTTGGAGAACGATTCTGGACAAACCAAGCGCTAAAAACTAGTTGGAAAAGCTCACATAGGCAGCTAGACAAGCCAACCGTCAAAAATCAAGTAAGAGCCTGTCTAGGTAGTCGGACAAGCCAAGTGCCACATGCGAACGGAAAAGCTGACTTGGACTACCTAGCTGTATTTTGGGAGAGTAGAAAATTGTTAATATTTTGATGAACCTCCAACACCCTACCCCGTATGTCTAAAACGAAGCGTTTTCGGACGTCAGGAATAGTCTTTATAATTCCTGTCAAGAAATTTTTGAAACATCCTGTAGCTATTGGTCATGCTAGAATCTAAATCGTTAATATAGATTCAAAATAATACGGGGCCCAGCACTGAGCCTTGAGGAACACCACTGGCAGTACTTTTATGTACGGAGGTATCTGTAGTGTCAAGAGAAATATATTGGGTTATTTCGCTTGTGTTATAATGAGACAATTTAGTACGTAAAATATCATGTGCAACACAATCCAAAGCTTTGCTTAAGTCGCATAATGTTACAAATATATAATCCCCGTTTTTTAATTCATCTAAAATCCGCTTTATCAAGTCGGCTACCGCAAGCGGTGTAGACTTGTCTTTACGGAAGCCGAATTGATTGGAAGAAAATAGCTTATTTTTTTCAAAATAGTCAACTAGTTGGTTTTTTTATAATAGTTTCAATAATTACATAGACACTATGTTAAAAGTAGATTTGTCTGTATTCCGAGACCCTAAAACATTACATTACATTACAATCTCAAAATATTTTATTTTTTTATACTACGTATCGACATGAAAGCTGAAGAGCGTTTGAACAGAGGTTGAGGCAACCCATAAAAGAATTTTGTACATCAAAGCGATGTCCGTAGGGCATGGATAAGAACCCGATTTAATTGCTCAAATTTATAGAATCTTGAACCTGCAAAGAAAAACTTATTTTCTCTGTCCTAATTTGAAGGTTCGTAATTTCGTGCATTTCGTGATGTGTATTGGAAAATTATGTTACGTTATGAGAAGAGGATTATTATAAATAGAACTTTAACTTTATTTTACGAAAAGACCTCGAATACGCATAAAACCTCTTAGTATGATATCAAAGAAATGGGCGCACACGAACTGCACCACGGATAATCTCTTGTCCCAGTTTTCTGTTTAGGTATTTAAAATCCTCTACTCGAATTGCACCACGAACAAACTGCACAACGGTAATTTCTACCTGAACTGCACCACGGATTAAGACAACACCGCTTCGTTAATCCGTTACTGCTGATATGAAGCCGTGGTGCAGTTTATGTAGACAGAGGATTAAAGAGGCCAAAAATTTTGGTGGTGCAATTGAGGTAATGGATTAGGGGACTAATGGATTCGTAGTGCAGTTCGTGTGCTCCGCAAAGAAATATGGGTGCTTTTTTTGTATCAGTGAGATCTGGAACAATAGAGCATAGCATTTAATGATTTAACACTTTCGCTCACGTAAATTCTAAGTTACAAAACAAGCCAACAGCAGAAGCAACATTTGTAAAGAATAGAGTTGGAAACCATTTATCAAAAACATAATACAAAACTTTCGGTTACAGTGACAGTTACTACAATCTCAATAAAAAATAAGGAAGATAGACAGTGAAAGCAAATCCAACAAATCCGAAATTGAAGGGTTTTCAAAGTATGACGAAGTATCTTTTAGAGGGTGGCCACCAAACTACTAAGCAGATAAGAATTTTTGACCACAATTTCATTTTCTGGCCTTCTTTGATCAAAATTGGAAAAGAAATGTTATGTTGATCATAATTAGATAATTACAAATTTATTTTTTCAATACATTTAGATCTTAATTATTGAAAAAATTAAAAGCAAATTTTATACTTTATTTATAAGTTCGAGCTTTACTTCGTTGAAGTTCATTTTAATTTATTCTAAATAAAACAATTCTTAACTTCAACAGTTTTTTTATTTTAGCTTTATACGTATTTCAACGTGTTTACACGTCATTATCAAAAGCAATATTAAAAGTAAACAGTTGGTGTTGCTATAGGAACAATAAATCTTCATAACTTGATCTTGGTTTTCTATATCTGCGTTCAGATGACTTGCTTTCTCATTCCAAAACGTCTAATAACGGTGAATTTAAGAGATCAATTTGTTCATTCATTAAAGGTACAGATTTTAAATGTTTATGAATTTCAAATGCTTCTAGTATATCCAAGTTACGTTTGTCATCACAAAAGTGTAAACATTTTATAGTGTTATTAGATGTCTCTGAATAAGTGTTTAGCGTAATTGAATTTATGGGAGTTCCTATACTTGTAACAACGTACGTGTTCCTTGTACCTAATATATTAAACAAAGTGTTTAAAATACTTTTTGTTGTTTTAAAAATTATTTTGCATTTATTTGTTTTGTTTATAATTTTGCCATTTTTTTCTGATTGATTGCCAAAATATGGAATTGTGGCGTATTTTAATTTATCTGATAAAGTAGTTGAATAAATTTTCTGAATAGCTAATTTATCATTTTTTCTTTAATTAGTGTATCAATAAGTATTATAACCATTACTGTATGCAATTTGTTTAATAATCGAAATTTCTCTAATATAACTAATTTCACCTAAAGAAACCGTTAAAGCCCTATGTAACACGGACCTGTATGCTGCTAATTTATGTGTTTTAACACATACGTTGTTACAAGTACAAACACCCCTATAAATCCAATTACGCTAAACACTTATTAGAACACAATCATTCAATGACATCTAATAACACTGTAAAATTTCCACCCTTTTGTGTTGACAAACGTTAGTTGGATATACTAGAAGCATTTGAAATTAATAAACATTTAAAGTCTGTACCTTTATTGAATGAACAAATTGATCTCGTAAATTCACCGTTATTGGACGTTTTGGAATGAGAAATCAAGTCATCTGAACGCAGATATAGAAAACCAAGATCAAGTTATGAAGATTTATTGTTCGTATAGCAACACCAACTGTTTACTGTTAATCTTGCGTTTGATAATGACGTGTAAACATGTTGAAATACGTATAAAGCTAAAATACAATACTTGTTGAAGGTAAGAATTGTTTTATTTACAATAAATTAAAATTTATACTAACTCTATTTCCTGTATTATTTTAGTAGCATCGCAAAGTACGACAACAGGCTGTCAAGTCCAATCTTGTACAAGCCTTTTGATTAAGACCGGGCTCTATTGCAAATTCTTTGTAGTGCGAGGACTTTTTAATCTGTGCACTTTTTGCGCGCCGACTAAATATCGGGTTTCTTTTGAATTCCATTATAAAGCGAAGTGAGCTAATGGCTTGTGTATGACAGCACTGAGATTGCAGCTCCGGAGCTTGGAGGTACGGGTTAATCCAAGCCTCATTACACTCAGTCTCCTCCACCTCCTCTATCGTTCTAATTGCATTACATTAGAACGGCTCTTGGAGATGTGTGCGTGACGGGAATAAGGCCAATGTAAACTGATATTGTCTATTACAAAATTTAAAGCAACGAACCAGCGAAAATGATAAGACATTAAATCTATTTCAACACCTTTAAGCGTGAATAACAATTTGGTAGACGCCAGCCGAGAGCTAATGGAATTGTGAATTTTTTGAGGGAAAATTAAGGGCAGGTAATTTTGACATTCCCCTCTTAAGTCGATAAAATAATTTAAAATAGTCCCCTAGACATGCTTTCGTATACTGTTACTTGCGTTTTATTTTTGCGCGATTCGGTAAAAACGTTACGGTTTAGAAAATAAGGTTTCCAGTTGTTCTTATTCATTAGAATCTTAGAACGGAGAGAAAAATGTTCAACATGCAAAAACGGTATAAGGGATGCTAAAAAAACGTTTAGGAAACAAATTGCTTCCCTCGTAAAGTGCTGACTTGGGAAACACAGTTTTAGCTTACAGGAAAATATCGTCCCTTTAGAGCAGGAAGTTGATTAGAGTCGTCTGTGAAATTTGTTACATTAATTCAATTTAATTAGAAAATTGTCTTGTCGCAATTTTATTTAAATTAACATCCGAACGCTTTTCCACTTCTTGGTTTGTTTAGTTAAATTGCTTGTTTGTCGAAAAGGACCTCTTAAGTTGTTTACATTTTCGTCAAGGGAAATAAATATTTTCTTTGAACCTGTTTACCAAATGCAAAATGAAAATGTCTTTAGATGTAAGCCGAGTGGATTTAGTTATGTAATTAAGCAGGTTTGGCCCCGAAGTATTTTTCTGAATTATTTAGCAAACTCCTAGCCCGCCTAATTTTAATTCCCTGTAGTAGAATGTTTTAGAACAAAGTCATGTTAAAACTGTCTAAGTCAGACCTTGCCCGAGGCCAAGGAAGCAAGTATTCTTGTCTATGCGAAAAGCACGCTGAGATTGCTTAAAGACCCCTGGGCAGCAATGTAGGATGAGCTTAACGGACCACAAAAACGCTTTTTGCGAAATAGCTGAAACCCTAAATTTCTCCTCGGGCTTATGTTGCGCGGGAACGCCGAAACATCCTAATAATGGTTATTATTAAGAAAGAGCTCGTGCTCGAGTTTCCGCACAAAAAAATGTTTGATTGTCGTAGGTTGCGGACATAAATCCGCTTTCGGTTGTTCACAATGAAAAGTTCAGTTTAAATTCGGAATATTATTTCTCCTCTTTGTGATGTACGCCGGAAAATGATTTAGGGAAATATTTCGAGTTTGTTGGTACGACTTTATTCAGCATCTGGAGGCCTTAATTTAATAAACGTCAAATAACTGGCACTAATTGTGCTCTGACGGCCTGTTATAGCCCGCCTAATTTTTGCCTTTATTGTTTATCTTGTCTTTCATCCAGTGCATTATGAACGCGTTTTTAGGGATTAGTGAAAATCTCTACGCTTTAGCAACGAATACAGATGTTGGCTCGTTATTGGAGGAGTTTGGGAATTCTAAATATTTTTCGTTTTTTCTGCTCAGCAGCTTGCGTTTTATAATTGGAATGCGTTTGGAGTGACGCTCTTTCTACTGTTTTTCATTTTAAATTGATCAAAGAAGTATGGTGCTTGAGCAAGTTGTCTTGGAGAAGCGTTCGGGATAAAACAAAATGACATTTAATTTATTTCGCAAATATATCCGTGATTTTGCAACCATTTTTACTTTCTCATACTTCTACTGAAGTAAGGAAAGCTGTGTATTCATGCAAATTTTCGAATTTCTTATTTTAACGGTAATGTGCGTTTTGGGGTCCAAAAGGAACCCAATAAAGTGGTTTTAAAAAAATGTCTGTCCGTGGTTACGTGGGTGGGTGCGTGGGTGCGTTCGTTTTCCTATATCTCCGGAACCACTTGACCGATTTTTATAAGGTTTGGTGTGTGGAAGTTTTTCAATTGCAGTTATTTCTTTGCAGGGTCGTTAATCGGAACCGGAAACAGAAATTAGACCTGTTTTTTTGATATAGATTTTTTCTACACACTTTTTAAAATTTTAAATACATAGCATTGTAGTTCATTTAAAGACAAATTAAATGCTTTTTTTCCAAATGCGGAATCTTCAAAATGAAGACTGCTACGAATTTTTGAAAATTATAACTTTAATGCCCGATTACTCAAAAACAAAACATCCAATCAATACAAATTATCATATTATTTGATAGCTTTTAATGAGTATAATCAAGTGATATAAAAATAGTTTTGGAAATATGAAAATTGTAGAGATACTAACCAGGGTCTCAAAATTTTGGACAATTTCAAACAATGATTCTTCTAAAACTGCCCACACTATTTTTTTAAACTTTCTGAGCCGATAGAGCTTGCAATGAACTACAAATTTATTTTTTTATTAATCTTTCAAAATTTACAACGACGCAACGCCCTCGAGCAATTTTTGAATCTTTAGAATTTGACGCGGTTCCCGAAAGTTGCGTGATTTTAACTACGCCTATAAATTAGCTATAATAAAAAAATATTTTTCATTTTTTACATATTTATGATAACTCTATGAATAAAGTTGTTATAACCGTTTTTGATCCGCGCATTACCTATCGCCTTCAGTCTGGAGCGGGCGGCTAGTACCGACTGGAGACGACTAGATGTAAATTTCATTCTCTTCTTGATGCGAGAATATTTAAAAGGTAAAATGTGTGGGAAAGTACAAGCGACCTGTTTCGCCCATTTTTTCTTCATACGTTTATTTAATCGCATATCTGATATTTTTTTCTTGTAAACAACTCCCATTATCCTTAATCATTTTGCCTCGGAGCTTGGACTTTCCTAGTATTTTTTATTTTAAGTAATCATTTAGCTTTGAAATATTTGAAATTAGTTTTTTATTTGACACTCATGAATTGAATATTCTTAGTAGGACGAGTAGTGATTTACATTAAATTTTAAGACCTACATACCCAATAATAACTGTGAGAAGGGGTGAAATATGTCAAGTTTCTCATATTTTCACCATGTTTAATGTATATAAGTTCTTACTCACAAAATACAGGCAAGTCAGATGATGCAGTACTAGTTGTTGCTTAGACTAGAAACGGCTATAGTAATACAAGTGTAGTTGGAAGCCGAAAATATTGCAAACTATTCGAAATAGCCGCAAAAAAATTAAATTGTTTTTATTTTATTAAAATTTCGTAATCAGCTTGTCAGTTATCATTTTCAGGCCGTAATTTTATATGTGCTAGTCGAAAAAACTTTTTTTGCAATTATTCATATAAGCTGTTCAGGTAAACGACCAAAAGAAAAACTCCTATAGGTCTTTCCTCATTAGAAGGTTGTTTCTATTGTCATTTAATATGTGCATTCCGTATTTAAAGTTGAAATTTGTAACTTAAAAAAAAATAAAAAATTCTATGGTGGGGATGAGAGTGGGTGACAGAAAAATTGCGCTTGCGCAGATCGTATTTTTGATATACATAGAATATGAATCTGAGTTTCGTTTTCGAGCGCAACTAAATTGAAATAAATCACCCTTTCTCGTTGCCCTTATTTTTTGATGGGGTGATCGTGTCGTAAAAAATCTGGTATTTTCTCAATGGAAGGTTGCAGAAAACACGTTTTTTCACATTCTTTGCTGTCAAAAATAAGTGAACGCATCGACCACTACGAGAGATGGTTTTTTCATAGTTTGTAACGCTCGGAACCAATTTAAAGTCGAAATTCCTAACTTGTTCCAAAAAAAAATCAACGAGTGATCGGCGCGGCGGTAGGAAGATTATGCTTGCGCAGATCGGCTATTACATGCGTAGGATACGAATCTCGGCTTCTTTTTCGAGCGCGTATTTCTTGAAGTATAGCACACTTCTCCGCCACTCCTTTTTTTAGCTAGCAATCTCGTTTTGTTGCGGTTTCATTACAGTTCCACATCCACACCAATGCAATGTATTAAATCAACATTGGGATTTCTGCGTGAAGTCGTCTGGGCTATAAAAATGTATAGAAAATACTCCGATGTCATAACATTTTACCCAATTAGAACCATCTTCCTTTAAACTATTTTCTAAAGAGTTTGGTAAAAATTCATTTAGTTTGTCACTAAATAGCTTATTTAGTAATAAAAACTAATTAAAAATCTAGGTTTTCCTTACCCTTCGCAATCCATTTGAAAACCCCATTTCTTGATATTTTTTGATTTTTGATATGTTACATTCCATTAAAATCTGTGTAGAGAAGGATTGTAAAAAGTGATTTACATCAAGAAGGCGACGCAGCCAGGTAGTATTCTCGGAAAATTTTTAGGCACAGTAAACAAACAGCATTCAGAATATCATTAGTATTAACATGAAAACCAATCAGATATACATTACAGCGCTAGAAAAGCATGGTTGAAATATATTAGTAACGGGATAGGTACCTCCCTCATGGAAATCCCATGCAGCCTCTAGTAGTTCAAGTATGTTACAACATTATCTTTAGTGCACAAACTCGGCGTCTTTAAAAACCGATAAAAGAAGAATATAATGCTCGTCACGCCGGATCCATGTCTATGTGCTTACTAGTCGAAGGACCGCTCCTTCAAAAGTATGCACCATGCAAGGAAACTAATGGGAAAGATGACATCTTCTACCGCCACGTGATTTACGTTTAAGATGTTACTGGTTAATACGCTTCTAATTAATCAGTATTCACAACACTACTACTTTATATTTGTCACCATCTTTACACAAGTCTTCTTCTACTTCTTCTTTTGAGTAGGAATATCTTCCTGTTTGCTGGCCTTCCCTTCCATCGACGAAGAGATCCATGTTTTCAGTAGGCGTACTGTTTTTTTTTTCATTTGGATAATTAGTTTAGCTCTCTGTTCTCATTAGTTTCACGTAGTTGATCAAATTTGGCAGAGACATTCGTATAGAATTACTGTTCTTTTTCCTCTTTTTATAGGCATAGTGCCTGTTTAATAATGGTTTTGTTGTTGTTCCTGTGAGATGGATTGCCAACTGCCTTTCCATCTTTTCGGTGGTCTTCCGATAGGTCTTCTGCCATGTGGTTTATTATTTCTTGGCTAATCGGCCTTCTCCTTACATGCTGGTTCCACTCTCTTCTGCGTCTTCTTATCCAACGTACTGTGTCGTTAACTTTACACTTCTCTCTGATTTCAGTGTTTCTTTTCCTGTCTTGTATACTGTGTCCTGTTACTGTTCGAAGTATTTTCATTTCCATTAGTTCGTAGTAACCTCTTTAATACGGATGTTTCTGCGCTTGTTTCGGCATCGTAGGTCATCACTGGTCTAATGCATGTTTTTGTAAATTCTTGTCTTACAATCTATACTAAGGTGTTTGTTCCTCCAGATAGTGTGTTTAAGATGTCCCGATAAGACCGCTGTTTTATTGGTTTGTTGTTTGACCTTTTCTGTGAGATTTCCGGAGCTCGTGATTTTGCAACCAAGGTAATTAAAGCACATGACTTGTTCAATTGTGGTATTGCCTGTTGCAAGTCTGCATCGAAGCGGATTTTTCGATATTGTCATTGATTCTGTCTTGTTCGTAGAAATCTTTATGTTATATTTCCCTGCTTGAAGTTTGAAGGCGTGTAGCACTCGTTGCAAGTCGTGTTTGCTTTCTAATATGAGTGTGGCGTCATCTGCAAAGCACACAATTTGTATTTTGTTTTGTCCTAGTCCGAAAAGTCGGTATCCTGAGCCAGATTTCTTTGCTTCGTTTATGATTTTGTCTATTATAACGTTGAATAGAACTGGGCTAAGGCTGTCTCCTTGCCGTATTCAGGAAGTAGTTGTGATTTCTTTTGTTAGTGTTTTGTTTACTTTTAATTGTGTCGTGTTTCTTGTGTTCAAGTCTCTTATTAACTTTATGTATCCTCTGAATGAATGAAACAATAAGAAATACATACGCAACGCAGGATGTAGTCAGATGGGGTAGACAAAGGCGCAGAATGTGGAGAGAGCATGTCCAAAGAATGGAAAATGATCGAATTGCGAAAATATGCATGAATGGCAAACCATGTGGTTCCAGACCACCAGGACTGTAGTGTACGTGTAGAAGCGTAAGGAGAGTTGAGTTTAGAGCTAGCTGGCTACAAAGACACATGTACTGTAACGTACCATTGGAATAATAAATATATTTATAAACCCACGATACATGGTGTCAGGTGTTTCGTGTACGTATAGTGATAGTGTAAACAAACAGTCAGCAGAAAAAGTGAGTGTAAAAATTATCTGGAAAAATGCCGGACAAAGAAGATATAAAAGCTTTACAGGAGCAGAATAAAAAGTTACAAGAAGAAGTTAATAAAATTACTCAGGTCCTACAACAAATTAAAACCGAAGAGGACACTGAAACACGACAAACGGTAAGCACAACTTCAAGTGTAAATTCGGTACCGGCACCGGAGCGTTTTTCTTTCGAAAAAGAGGACTGGACGATATGGATCACCCAATACGAAAGATTTCGCATTGCTACTAAACTTAATTTACTCCCAGATAAAGTGCAAATTAATAACCTATTATTGCATATGGGTCAAAAAGTGAATAAAGTAATGGATATTTTACAAATTTCTGAAACAGAATTTGATAACTATAAAGAATTTTTGGATAAATTTAATGAACATTACGTGCAAAAAATGAATATAATATATCAACGTGCGAAGTTCAATATGCGGATACAAAAAGAAAATGAGTTAGCACGATACAAGGACGACCACCAAAAAGGTGGAAAGACAGCTGGACATCTGAATCTCAAGAGAATATAAACTGAATCCTCAAATAAACAGGTATGTGACCTACATGAAAGAAGAAGAAGAAAATGTATCCTCTGGGAGAATTCTTCTTTTGTAGTAGGTACGTCGATGGCGTCATTTAATGGTATCCGATAAAAAGCTTTCGTTAAGTCTGTGAAGCAGAAATATGCCGGGGTATTGTATTCTATAGCTTTTTCTGTAATCTGTCTTATGTTGAGCGAGTTTTCATAAAACCTTGCTGTTCTTTATTATGCGTATTTTGAAGCTTATTTCGTTTGCAATGATGCTGGTTAGTAGTTTTAGGGATGTGCTTAAAAGGGCAATTCTTCGATAGTTAGCGGGGCCTGTCTTGTCCCTTTTCTTGAAGATGTGCATGGTGGTGATTTTTCTCCATTCTTTAGACATTTTCCCTTCTTTCAAGATTTTGTTGAATAGCTTTGTGTGTTTCTGAGCGATGTGTTTTTCTATTTAACTCTTGAAAGTGTAAAAATTTCAGAAAAATTGAAGATGGGTAAAAGCCGTCATCTTGTAAAAAGTGTGCATTTTTACAGTTTTTTGCATATATCTTGATAATTATCGAGTTTATCAACAAAATGTTTATAACAAAAATGAAATATTATTAATTTTTTTATGAGAACGGTAGAATTAATTTTTGATATGATAGTTTTTTACTAAGTGGTCGGTGAATGTTAAGTTTGGTTATTAGCTCCAACAACGTTCTTTATAGACACTGCCGAGGTAATACTTGCAACCCTAACAAATTTGCGAGAGGTAGGAAGAAACATCATCCATTTCTTCTGTTAAGGACTCACTATACCTACCATTGAATGATACGTGATACCTACTATGGCAGTTTGTAGAGAAAAGGAGACACGTAAACCATCCTAAACTGGATGGAATTCATTTCTACCTGAGCAACAGATAGGCATAATGGTAGTCAATCAAAGAAGCTTTAAAGCTTATACATGTCTAAGCGTTTTCTTACAAGATTCATGGTACCACTGAGCCATACCAAAAGTAGGTGAGCCGCTCTTGGCCTTAAAACAAATTATAGGTAATAACGTAATTTACGTTAGTTATCTCTAATATGTTATTTTGTATGGGTACCCTGCGTTTTTTGTGTGCCGCGTCAAATTCGACATTGCCTTTGCTATTGCGAAACACATCTGCTTTTATGTAAGGCATACCAGGTTAGTTTAAACAGCAATATTTTGTCTTCTCTCATTTATTAAATTTTCGATTTTCTAAAATCCATTGAAGGTGTCACCAAGAAGTTAGCGGACTAGGACACCAACCAAATTGTGGTACCATTGGTACCAACTTACAAAAATAAAATTAAAAATTAAGTAGTGCGTTTTTGAGCAACCCTTTTAAGAAAATTACTAAAATTTGGAAAATATTTTTCACTTGTGATTAAAACTAATTGGTAGAAAAATTTTGTTGTACAGTAATATTGTGTTCCTCTAGGGCTATTGTGCTAACTAAAGTTCATGCCAATCTGGCAACTCGTTTTTGAGTAATAAAGCGTTAAATTTAAAATATTAAAAAAATTGTGGGTTTCGCCATTTTGAAGATAGAAAGTTCAGGAAAAAGCGTTGGATTTTGCCTAAGGTATTCTATCCGATCTTTTTATAAATTCACAAAATTCATTTACTGAAAAGGGGTTCCTGAAGGTCCAAAACATTGTTAATTGTTTTTTTTGATTTTTCGTTCAAATACACTACCTTTTTTTAGTTTTTTAAAGTCATGTTTGTATAAAAAATTGTCATTGTTTAAAAAAAAGGGGGCACATAAAAACTTTCTCCAAGAAAAAAAGAAATAACTTTTAATTTTCCGAAAACATCCTTAAGATTTTTGCTTTTTTTTAAATTAAATATAACATCTAGTCCTAATTTCTTATGGGCAATTTGATATAATAAAGTAGCACTAAAAAATTGAAAATTATGCTTTAAACTCAAGAAAGAAACTCATTGTTCCTCGTGTATAAAGCAAATAAAACCGCGCTTGCATGGTGAATTTTTATAGCACTGTAGACGGTTGTTAGTAGCTTTTTTTTATTTACACTGCTATTTACTAAAAACCCATCAAACTAACGAAATATTTGAATTTTATTTTTTTGTAAAAAATTTAAAGGTTTTTGTTTTTTTATAGCCTTCTTATTGATAAATTTGATAATTCACAAGATATATCCCGTAAATCCCGTAAAAGTACAGTCATTCTTTAAGATGGCGGCATTTTTGCGTTTTTTATTTTTCTCTAGTTTTTACACGTTCAACAGTACGCCCACATGAACGTTATTTGTTTTATTCTCCTAAAAAGAGTTTAATTTGACTGGCCTATATCTCGCAATGTTATACCTAATATTGATTTTAATACCCTCAGTTCTGCCGTTCTCATTTCTTGTTTTGTTGCTTTTGTCTCAGTTCGAGTTATTTCGTTAGCATAATATGTTAATACTTGACAAACCATTTCTTTATAATATTATTTTGGATCTCGTTCTCTACATACATATACTTATTGCGCCATATCATGCTCTTTAGGCAGCCTACTGTTTGCGCTGCCTTAATTGCTCGCGTCCTAGTTTCCCTTAAATTTCTGCTGCCTGATATTTCAACCGTTAGATATTTAGAGGCTGTGTTCTACCATCGTTCTTTCGAGAGGTTAAGCTTTAATTTAAAAATCATGAGATCTTTTGATACTACCATCGCTTTAGTTTTTGTTTAAGATATTACCATTTTATAGCGTTTTTCAGTTTTATGGAACTTGTGAAGTAACCTTTGTAGGTCGTTTTTATTATTAGCTATTAACACAGCGTCGCCGTCGTCTGGATATCACAACATATTATTTTTTTTTTGTTTGCTACTGTGTATCCTCCTTCTTCTTTAAAAAAGTATCAACAGTTTATCGTTAAACAATTAAATACAACAAACACGACATTCTTGGACTGACATCATATCACAGAACAAAACTGTCTAAGATTTTTTCGTATGTATTGACTAACCTTTTACGTTTAGGGGCCAGCGTCCGCTTTCCTTTTCTCAAAGCTGGTCACATCCATGGAGTTTGATTAAATTTAACATTCTCATCAATGAAGTGTAACTGTTTTGCAGTCGGCCAATTAAGCATTTGACACATGCCATATTTATTTAATAAGACTACGAAACTAATAGAAAAAGTACAATGTAATAAATTATTTCATCTTTAAAAAAAAGCATATTATTTTTTAGCCTACGTACATATAAACATCTTCCAAAAACTTTTCGTTTAAGATAACTAGTGGTTCAATATGTACATTTTTTTGAAAATGTTGCTACGATCATAAGCATAACACATACTGGAAATATGGGAAAGTCAATATAACAACAAAAAAACACCTAAGTATGTTAAGAACTTATTTTTACGATTATTTTCCCTTATAGCTTTTTGGCTGTCAAAACTTTTAGAGCATATTGAACCCTCGTCCGAATAATTTTCTTTGATTTTTTTACAAACTTGTTAGCCTATACCATTTTAATAAATAAATACTTGAGCGTGTTTCTAATAGAAATTGTTTTTTAACCTTTAAACCTTTTAGTAAACTTTTCACAAACTTCTCACATAAATGTTTAAAACTTTGAAATTCACAAATATTTGAAAGTGTTCGTTTTAAAATACGTACTTTCTTTTAGGGGCTGTTTTTATAACCAATCTGAAAAAGTTTTCTTAGTTTAGTTTTCTCATATTTTTCTTTGAAGATTCTGAACGTTCTATTTAATCAATAAAAATATTTTACGTAAAGTAAATTCGCATCCGAAGCTTCCGTATAGTTGATGTAGTTGTTTTAAAAGCTTTTTTACCTTTTTTCATAATGCAGGAAGTATATTTTCAACATATAAAGGAAAACTAAAATGAAACATAATATAGAAATATTTGCTTGAAAATGATAAGTCTGTGAAAGGGGATATATGTACAGGGTGATGTGGAACACACTTTCAGGATAAATTCAGAATCTGAAAGCACAGAAAACAGTTTGTGTAAGCAATGGTTTTTTGTCGTTAACTTTCGCAGTAGTTTCACTAAAAAATTTTTATTATGTATCTGATCATTTAGTTTAGTTGAATATTTTACCTCTTTACAGTTTTTTAAGTTTTGGTTTTAAAATCATAATCTAAATGAAAAAAAAACATCCACAAAAAGATACTCTTGTTGAGTGTCGCCAAATTCAACACTTTTATAAATGATTTGATTTTTGCGAAAAATCGAGTTGCCATCAAGGTCTGAGTATTTCATGACGATAGGAAAAAAATTCGTACAAGCAAGTTCTACACATCACAGCAATACAAACAGTTCCCACCAACATTGGGCCGCAAACGCTTCCTCTGGAAGAGGCAATAATCTGAATACTGTTGCAACTGTTTCTACTTCTGGAGGCTGTAGCTCCGTAACAAAGTTTTATCGGGCCCAAGTGTATTTTTACGTTTTTATGAGAATTTAGAAATTTTGATAAAAATTTTGGAACTTTTGAAATTTGTTAATATATGAAAATCTCAAAATATGAATATTTTCAATTTTTAATAAAACTGAAAATTTTCATCATTTATGAAACTTTTTGAAAATCTTGAAAATGTTTGAAAATTACGGAAATTTTTTTAAATTTTGATAATTTTTGACAGTTTTGAAAATTGTTGCAATGTTAGAAATTTAAATTTCTTCTCTTTCTCGCCTACGCGAAAAACTACTGGGCAAAGTTTACTTTTCTCTTTCCTATTCGTTTGAGAGCCTTGTTGTGCAATTCATTAGTGGCGATTTTGGGTCGCCTGGTGTCAGAGTAGAAGTTTTGTTGCTCTAGTAACCGATACCGTTTCGACCGTATTTACCGAACCGTACCGACTTCTCGTGACTACTACATGTATATTTGCTGTTATTTGCTGCTGTATTGCTACCGTATTTGCTACCGTATTTGCTACTGTATTGCTTCCGTATTTGCTGAATATTTCTGTATTGCTACCGCATTTGCTACCGTATTTACTACTGTATTGCTACCGAACTGCTACCGATTGTAAATAATTTATTTTGCTTTTGCTATACTACCGTCTGTGCGTGTCATCCGCTTTACCGTTTTGCCATTTATTTGTGTTGGTTATTGTTTAATAGACGTATTATAAACATATTACGTTGTTGCTTCATTTGTCGAATAAACCTGGGTTAAGCTGTCTTTCCATCAAACAGACCCCTGAAGACCGACTTCTTCAACTGCAGTTACCCAGGTTTTCGCTAAGCTTTTTCATTACAGCGAAGCCGACCGTTCTGGAGATTAAACTCCATATAATATCTGGCGCCGAAGAATTTTCCAGTGATTATACGAATAAGCAGCCGTACAATCCCGCCCGCGCCAAAAACATCAGGTACACACCGGACTACAGAGTTGCCAAACAGGCAACCGGGGAACAGAGCGTCGCAAATTTGGCCAACCCTTTTGTGAGCAGACCAATCTTCCCACTTTGCGGTTTTATTCCAGTGTGATTACCAATGTTTTAAATCTAAATTTGGGTTTCTGCGTTATTTAAGGCCTCTGGCCTCTAAAGTGTATACAAACACACACACACAGACAACACGGTGAAACCTGTTTTTTCGGGATTCTCAAACCATACAAAGAACACATCCGCCAAAATCTCAATTTCCAAAATTTTGTCCAATACAATACTTCCTCTAGCTATATTCCATATAGCGAGGAAGGTAAAAAAGTTATTAGTGGTCCATTTTCAGGAGGCTGTAACTCCGCAATGACACGCTTTCGATGTGATGTTCATAGGTATTGCTATCATTGTTTTCAGTTTTTTAATCCATCCTGAAAGGGTGTTCTACGTGTTATGAATCACCATCTATATTGATTTAATTAATTGAATACGTTTTATTAGCAATCTCCAGTTTACCATGTGGTATTGCATTATTAATTTAAAATTCAATTTACAATCTTTGTTTAATTCTTGGCTGTTTGGAGAATTTTGAGTCTGCTACGACACAAACACTTCGGAAGATTAATGAATAAGCAGCTTAAATACATAGATCAAGAAAATATCAAAATCACACACTAATTTTTATGAAAAAAAAAATGAAAAATGAGATCTTTGTGAACGACAAGTAATAAATTAAGCGAAACACAAAAATTACTGTTCTACGTTTCAAAACTTCTGTAAACTGTTTTAAGAAACATTTAACTATTAAATAATTTAAAATATTTTAAATAAGCTTAATTCCAATAAAAGCTTAAATTAATGTTTTATTTTTCGCAGTTTATCATTGATTAACCAGAATATTGTTTTCCACAAGCTGTTGACAGCGAAAAATTTTAAAAATGTTATAATGTAGTCCGGAGTTTTAAGTTATGTAAAAATATGCCCTCCATGACGGTAAATAGACAGTTCCGGAAGCGTAGAACAACCCCGTCGTTGTTTTTCCCCCATTGGGTCGAGGATTAGTGGATGTAGAAGAGGTTCTTTTTGATGGCCCCGCTGGATTAATCGGCTTAAGAACTTTCCCGAATTTATTGTTTTAATTCCGAAGCTGTAGCAAGGTTTCTTTTTATTGGGAAACTAATTTTCCAGCCATACATCAATTTTGACGTTGGCTTGTACGGCGCATTCGTCAGGATTAAGGGCCGGTAACACGAAATAGTGACATTATTTTGTGTGGAAACGCGTTTATTCGTGGGTCGCGTTGAATCCTTTAATTTCAGCAACATTGTCGGAAATTATAGCTATCATTGATTAAAATTAGTTGGTGGTTAAATTATAACCCTCGTCAACGTTGGTTACATTGAGGCTTTATATTTGCGTGTTATATCCCTCTTCTGAATTGCGCCCAGAATTTCTAACTCTGTCCAGATTAAATTTAAAAAATGCAATTTAAATTTTAAGCGGCATATTTGGAAAAGTTCCGGAATAATACCTATTTATATGTATCTTGCAGCGTTAATGTATTAAATAAACGTCCTTGTAGCAATTTAGATGTTATCGGGTCCCTAAATCTCAAGAACCGTTTATCTCGCGTTCGTTTGGGAGAACTGGAATTAAATTTTGATTTACACAGTCAGGAAATAAAATTGAATTAAAGTGAACTCACACAAAGCTTAAGCCGAACTACAGGGGCTATAAATACGGATTTTATTTGCCGTTTTAGATGAAATTTGAGCACCCATGTCATAAATTTCGACACGTTTTTAAACGTTCCGAAGATTCTTCGCACGTTTCGACCATTTCTGGAATCGACGCGTTATTTTCAAAATAAAGAACTCAATATCTCGTTATATTGCTGGCTGGTTTCGTGCTACGACCAGACAAGCACTAGAAAATAGTTAAAACTAGCGTTTAAATAACAACTACATTTTAACAACCTGGGGCTGTAATTAAGAGCGTAATTAAAAATAATCAGGTTTTGCTTGGTAGCAGAAAAGCCGGGCACGGTGTACACATAAGCTAGTTTTTACCTCTGGGGCCACCCCTTTCATTAGAGCTTTGCAGACGCGCCACCCCAGCTAATCTATAACATAGCTTGCAATTTACTTCCGGATTAAAGTGCGATATCTAATTTAAAATTGCGGTGTTTACGTGGCACTGATTTTTGTAAGCCTTCAAAGTCTACTTTAATTACTTAAAGTTATATTCTAGTTAGTTTTCTTAATCAATTTTGAAATTTTTCAAAATCAAGACCTTTTGTTTCCAGAAAAGTTTAAAATTACTTCCGCTCGTAAGTTTGGCAGCGTTCAAAGAAAGTTGGAGTCAGTAAATTATCGGCTTAAGTCTTGATTTGTTTCCCTAAATTTTAATTACTTCAGGCTACGATGTGGTTCGTACTAGTAACGATCGTTATTTTAGCATGTCCATTTAATACTGGGCGCAGTTTCTGCTGTGAGTGACACTGTAACATGATTATAGCCTTGTTCGATAGACGGTAATTTTATTATGTCGACATTTCACACTGATCAGTGGTTTATCCTAATTTAAATGGATGGATACCTGCATCAAGTTTTTGTCGGTAGGGCAATCCGATTTCGGATTTGCACTTCACCTCGCGTTATTCTCGTCTTTTTTGTTTCAAAAAGTGTAGAGCTATGGGCCAAAAAAGCGACCGGCCGTTTGTTTGCGGTAATTGCCTTAATCCAGATTAAGTGTAGTGTTTTATTAATAAACGGTTATTACAACTGCAAAGTATAAAAGAAAATGGCTTTTGCTTTTCCAAGCTGGCTCAATTTTTCTAATTGCTTTGCCCTGTTTGTAAATGGGAAGACAAAACGTTTTTGGCCCCGCTTGCAAGTCCTAATATTCAATTCTAGAATTAAATTTAAATTTTTTCCTAATTGGTTTAAGCTGGTTATGTTTACTGTCAGTTTTAAACGTTTGTGGTGAAGCAATTCGGCCTCTTTGTTTCCTAATTAGTAAATTACTTTGAAACTGGGTTTTGCAAACATGCGCTATGTAATTTGAAACGAGAGTTGGCTTGGTTCGTGGCAAAAGTTACATAATATACTGTTTACGGCTTCTAATATTCTGTATAACTCTATAATTAATATACAGCTGATTTTGAATTAAGAAATAATGATTATTTTATAGCAATGCCTTTTGATAACATTTTGCTAGTGATAATATTTTGTCAAGACATAATTTAGAAATAAAAGTGTTTCTGGAAAATATTAATACATTTGACAATTTTCAGAAATGTAGAGAGATTGAACAGTATTTTGAAAAATAAAATACAAGCGCCTTGAAATTTAATTTTGCCGTCTAAAAATGTCAGACTTAGATGAAAATTAAAATTACAGTCAGTATTACAATTTACTTTCGGCTTAGACCGCGTCGTCATTTGGGAACTACAACAATCTTAACTCAATGGAACGACCAGTTTGTCCGATGCAGTTTGAGCCACAAGAGCTAGGGATATGTGGATCCCGGCTGATTCTAAATTTGATATTTGATTTTTTGCGGATCTGAAACCATTTCCCAAAGTTTCAATAGTCCTAAAGACTGTCTTTATGCTGTACCCTATACCTGCCTTGCGAAACATTAGTTTGTATGGGTTCACAAACAGCTAACAGGCATAAGCCGATTAAGTATTCTTGTCCTGGCAAACAAAACACATTTAGATCAAATTCGTGTTCGCCTCAAGGTTTAAATAATCTAAGCAGAGGGCCCTGTTTAGACAGGCAAGGCTTACGATCAAATATTGCTCAAACTTTTAGAGCAAAAATGCTTGTAAAAGCGGACAAGCTAAAGTCGGTCCTTACCTGATTATGCTGGGTGTAGTTCCCAAATGACGACGCGGTCTAAGCCGAAAGTAAATTGTAATATTGACAGTTCGAGAAACTGTGAAGCCTCAAAGAATATATAAAGTTATAGTGTTGTAATAATTTGAAAATTTAAAATAATAATAATATTGTTGCTAATAATTTTTGAAGAAGGATTTTAGAGTACCTAAAAGAACCTAGAGGAAGAGAAAATTAAAACTGATTTAAATTATTTTCTACATTATGATACAATAAGTTGTAACAGCCTTATAAATTGTAATGCCAAAAGAGAAAGTTATTTAATAACTAGATGAATACTACTATTAATAAAAACATTATTATTAAAATAGAATATAAATATAAAAATCAAAATACAATTAGGTAAACTTACAACTTACTCTTTCTATGGTAATTTGATTTTAATTAATTCTCACTAACTACCTTTTAATATAAATATTTTGCAACTGCAATTGTAGCTGCAGCCTTCTCCCCCCTTTGCAGGACAATATGTACTACAGGATTACATCTTGAATATCTTTATTACAACTGAGCTGCAACTCGATGTGCAACTAATGTGTAAGTTTTGACTAAATGTACAACTGTACAGCTCGCAACTAAATGTACCACTGCGCAAATGTGCATCTGTAACTGCAGCTGCAGTTCTACCCTTTAGAAGGACAACTTGAATTAAGATTACATCTTGAATACCTTGACCTTACAACTCCAACTGTAATTTGAACTGGATGTTGACTAAATGGGCAACTTTGGACTAAATGTATAGCTTCGCATCTGCATAACTGTGCAACTTCGCAACTACTGTGCAACTATGCAACTTTGGACCAAATGTACAACTGCGCAATTGTGCTCCAATCCCTAATGGCTGACTATTTAAAGTCAGTGGCGAAAGGTTTTGATTGTAATAATTAGATAAAAAATAATTGACTTGCATTAAGATTTGGAGTGCGTTGTATAAACTTATTTCTTTATGTAAACTACATTCAGCTCTACTTTTATGAAACTTTGTTGATTTTGCAGACTATGATATTTTCTTATGAAACATGTCCTGAATTAATATTACAAGCACTTAAAATAAATTTATCTTTTAAATAATGATTTTCGAATCTGGAAAATTGCTGCTCTTGTCACAGTGTAAGAGAACACCTTTTTTTAATTATTACTTTTAAATGTTAAAATAATTACTTGAAGCTTTTGTAGAACCTGTTTTTTTACAATACTTTATAATGTAGTCCTATTACGCTTCCACAGTCAGTAACGGCTATTCCATAGGAGCTGCGGTGCTGCAGAACCGTTACTTATTTTAGTAATTTTATTATAACAAGTATAGGCAGATAAACACGAGACACTTTCGTCTAGTAAATAAAATCTGTGCACTGACTTACTCCCGCGAGTAGTTTGAAGTTGTTTTAATGAATTAAATCAACAAATAATAGACAAACAAAAAACGTGTTTGTGCTGTAATAAACTACACTACAGACGTTGGTTAGTGTTTAGAACGTTATACTGAGAATTATTTAATTGCTGGTGCTGATAGGCGTTTCTTGGTCGTCTGATTAATGAAGAAAGCCGTTGTTAAGTAAAGTGAACTATTAGAAAGAGAAGGTTAGCGCAATAATACTTGTTGTAATTTGGTTGCAGCAGCTTTAGGCAACAGGCACTTTTTGTAGCGAAGATGGCTCAAGCTTAATGAAATGGTGGTAATAGATATTTATTTGGGCGTTTCGATTATAGCGTTGATGATGGTGGTTGGATTTCCCCAGAAAGTTGTGGTGGTTGATCCAATTTCCCCTCCTCTTTTCTCTATAAGCTGAAATTGGCCGTCCTTAGTTTGCTTCTATGCGTGAGACTCTGTTGAGATGAGGGTAATGAATGGAACATTTGCGGTAATTGTAGGTTGCTACTCTGGTCGTGTAGACCTCTCTTTTCAATAGAAAAGTCCAGTGGATGGCTTTGGAAGCAGCAGTTCTTGCAATTTTGGTTTTTTTCTTATTCTGATGCACGCGGCTGCGTTACAATCAAAATCAAGTTCAGCTTTCTTCTAGATCATGGGCACAGCATCAAATATAATGTCACAGACATTAAGTGTAATACGTTTTGTTGTGATTCTTAACGTAGTGGCGTTTTCTTATAGTATGTTGTGATATTTTTGTAGTACTAGGTTTGTAAACTTAAGTAGCTGAACTTGACAAACAAACACAGCAGTGTTTAACTGCAATTATTAAATATTTCTAATAATTATTTCTCAAGCATGTGATTGTGTCTGCAGCAGATTGTCATATTTACCCCCAGAACCTTCAGACACTAGTGAAATTGCAAAAAACCTAATTAAGCTAGTGTTTTTCATCAACATTTATCATAAAGTGAATTTTAATTATCCGTTGATTATATCAGTGTTTAAAGGGCTGTGAAGGGGTGAGTTTACAGCTAGAAAAGAGGGGATAGATGACCTGGAGATCACAGCCAAGAGAGGCTTAAGCGCAGAAAACCGTGTTAGGGAGTCCGCAGAGAGAGTCAACCTGAGCCAAACACCAGCTACGGACGAGTAGATAAATGACGTGCAGACTGGAGATTGCAGCCGGCTTCAACCAAAGCGGAGAAAACCAAAAGTGAAGCAGCCAATAGAAGTAGCCAGATACAAATGAGTAGAGGGCGAGGAGGACCAGAAGGACGTGAAATTCGCCGATGTAGCACGAACTTGCAAATGGTAAAACTGTGAGAAAGCCACGACGTAAGATGGTATAATTTCCTTAGCACGTGGCTACAAAAAAAGGAGAAAGGGGCCCTAACTTTCAAATCTATATTTATTTTGTTATTTCTGTGAAGCCACTTCGGCGTCGGTCTACAAAACTAACTTTGTTGTTTGTTGTTGATTAAACACAAATTAATGCTAGTTCTGAAAAAATATGTCTAATTGCTTCAGAACCATTAATTGATATGTGGCTAATGCCAACTTACAATTACTAACTAACAATGCAATGATAATTACAAACACTAACTATGAGTTTAAGTATAATACTAAAACAGTCAAAATTACTTAAATATTGTTTAACAGAATAAAATAAATTGGGCGGCTAGTCATAGATTCTTATAGCACTAGTCCAACTTCCTCGTTTATAATAAATAAATTCACAATAAAACACCAGCAACGGCTTTTTATTTAATGGACTATTTCTAGCCGAAAATACCACAAAGCTTTGTAAGTTTTTAAATATACCCATTATTTCAATTATAAAATTTATTCAAACAGTGTTTTATCTACTTATTTCACGGTTCAGTTATTTCAATTGTTAGATTATTTTATGTAATTTGTTGTGTTACGAGCCCGTCTGAAGTCTAACCAGCTAGTGTGATAAGCTGGGTAATGCAGGTGCTCGTTATCAGAAAGCTCTATAATAATTGTGCGTGTTTGCCTTCCTTTTATTAAATTTGTTAGTGTATTTAAAGGTGGGGTTTAGACGTTTTATTAATTATGCATTCATTTACATAAAATATGTTATCAAATATGAAATAATTATGGTATTTAAGCCGTATGCTGCTTTCTGAATGTATGATTGTACGCAGATGCGTCAAATACATGGTTGTGGATACTTTCAGCAAGTTGTACTAGAAATAATTATAGATGTTTTTATTAAAAAGAGAAGTAGTTTATATATTATTTAAAGTGTTTACAAGTCAACGCAGTATTTCACAGATTAAATTAAAATTATACCATTACGTGCACTAGCACAGATTAATAATAATCTGTACTAGTGCAAATCAATCGATTATAGTCCATTAATCATGGTGGTACTATTGGAGATTATTGATGATAGGTGATTATTGCACCGGTGCGTTGCAATAAGCATTACTGATCACTTTGTCGAAATAATCCCTAAACTTATATGAACTCGCAATATTGCTGGTGCTATTGTATACGCTATTTCATTAAAATTTGACTTCAACTAACGTAACTCAAAAGAACAAATAGTAGTTTCAAATAAGGTATTTTAGTAGTGGAAATCTTTTCATATTGAAACATGGTCATATATTATTTTTTTGATATAAAAAAGCGTTTGGTAAAAGCAGGGACAAAACGTTATTAGTTACCCAATTATCATATGGACTTTTTAAGGCAAGTTTATTTTATGCTACTAAGAAAGAAAAGCTTATATTCTTTGAGGCTTTCGCGGTTTCTCGAACTGTCAATATTACAATTTACTTTCGGCTTAGACCGCGTCGTCATTTGGGAGCTACATCCAGCATAATCAGGTAACGACCGATCTGTAGCTTGTCTGTCTTTATAAGCATTTGCTCTAGAAGTTTGAGCATAATACCCAATTCACAATGGAAGTAGAGGAAAATGGCAGTATTCCATTTTTAGACGTACATGTTACGTCAACCAGATGGTAGCTTGGGTCACGCAGTTTACAGAAAGAAAACACATACCGACAGGTATTTAAATGCAAATTCGCATCATCACCCGATGCATAAAGCAACTGTGTTAAAAATTCTAACTACCAGAACAGTCCGAATCTCAGATGCAGAACACCTACAACAAGAGAAAACTCATCTCTTGATGTCGTTACAACAAAACGGTTATACAGCCACAGAAATTCACAGAGCAATCCACAATGCGGAACAGCCCAAGGCTAAGGAGGAACTGGCACCTTCGGAAGGCTTAGCTTTTCAACATTACAGTAAAGGAATTACTGATAAGATTGGGCATGTTTTTGAAGTAACAGCTTAAAATCAGTCTTTAGGACTAATGAAACTTTGGGAAACGGTTTCAGATCCGCAAAAGAATCAAATATCAAATTTAAAATCAGCCGGAATCTACAACATCCCTTGCTCTTGTGGCTCAAACTACATCGGACAAACTGGTCGTTCCATTGAGTTAAGATTGTGAGAGCACAAAGGTGATTGCAATCACAAACGCATCACAAAATCTGCGGTGGCTAAACATACTGGTTTAAGTAAGCATAAGATGGACTTTGACAATGCTCGGGTACTCGCCAGAGTACCTCATTACTTCCCTCCTCGTATCATATACGTGAAGCAATTGAAATTGAGAAACAACCTAACAACGTAAACAGGAAAGATGGTTTTAAACTCAGTAAAGCTTGAACTCCAGTAGTTTATCCTCTAAGGACTCCTAAGCATCATCGATCTCACGATCACGCTCCACCGGATCCGTCTTTGCCCAACGATGACAGCCAACCACAACTCCGCCGTTCTGCCCGACTGCGTCAAAAAGGTTTAAATACCTCCGCTTCCCGGATTTTAATGCAGTGTTTGATTCACTCTAAAGATGCAAGCTGCACTGTTTTGCGTTAGTTTGTATGGGTTCACAAGCAGCTAACAGGCATAAGCCGATTAAGCATTATTGTCCTGGCAAACAAAATACATTAAGATCAAATCCTTGCCCGCCCCAAAGTTTAAATAAACTAATCACACGGCCCTGTTTAGGCAGGCAGGGCCTACGAACAAATATTGCTCAAACTTTTAAATCAAATGCTTGTAAAGGCAGACAAGCTACAGGTCGGTCCTTACCTGATTATGCTGGGTGTAGTTCCCAAATGACGACGCGCTCTAAGCCGAAAGTAAATTGTAATACTGTCAAAGAAAAGCTTATTCGATGATGTTTTGCTATGTCGTAGAACTTTTTATTTATTATGTTTATATGTAACACCTTTTAGCTAAACCGTTTATTTATTTTATAACAATAAACATATACACAGAGATTAATACAGGAAGAATTATAAAAAACAAGGAACGAACAAATCAGTTTAGAAATTTAAATTTTAAAAAAATTGGACAGAGGACTGGCCCGTCTTGCTAGTTGTATGTAGGTGCTGCAATGCGAGGAGGAACATCGACGCTGGTTTTGTGCGAACCGGAAGCTTGTGCTCAATTTGGACATCACCTTGAGGGACGCTGCTGGGTTTGAAAAGAGCTTGCGTGAGGTTAGTTTGCTTGGGACCGGAAGCTTGTATTTAACCCGGAAGTTGGATTCTAGAAGAACCTCTCTATATGGTTTGCTTTAGAGGAAAAAAAAGCCCAATTCTCAAATCTATCTTAAGGCGTGTGTTTTTTGACCGGAAACTTAAGCTTGATCCTGAAAATCTACTTGAGTTGCGTTGCTGAGCTCCAGCAGAAGCTCATTACTCAGGCTGGTTGGTTTCTGACCGGAAGTTTGTGCTCGATCTGAATGTCGGGCTCTAGGAGGAGCTTGCTACGTTGGGGTTTTCTGGGACTTAAGTCCCAGAAAACCCAAGATCGAGCATTAGTTTCAAAACTCGATCTTGATGCTCGATCTTGAAAAGCAAATGACTGTGAAAACGCGCTGTTTAGTGTTTATATACGTTTTTCTAAGTTTTTCTAAGTAAGCTTGCGTCTTCATAAACAAACAAAATGTACAATCGCTTTTTTTAACAGATGGGCAGAAGCCTAATTGTTATCTAACTATATTAAATAATTTTTAATAAAGGCCGATTGGATGCTGGCGTTGAAATTGTTGCTGAACATTAATTGATTTTCGAATTTCTACTGTTCTTCCGAAATAATACAAAACTAAATAATAATTTGAAATTGTTGCTTTAATTTTTACTTTCTCAAACTTTTAATAAATATACGCAATTATTGATTAAATTAAAATTTTCGATTTCGAAATGTTGCAAAATAAATGCTCACCCAAAACTCGAGTAAAATTGATTTTTAAAATGTCGGTCCGAGGGTGTGAGTGCGCTCGTTCGTTCTTGCTCTTTGACGGTTTCTGTGGATTTTTGAAATCCTGTTCAAGCTAAATTTCTCATCAATAATAGAATAATAATTTTTAAAAAGATTAATATTTCTTCTTTCACTTTTGGCTTGGCAAACTTTTTCTTCTGTATTTTGGTGTTTTTATTTCAAGCAATTTTTCTAAAAAAATTAAAAATTATATTTTGTCTTAATTTTCTGTGGAAGATATTTAAAAATATTTACTTATTTATTTAACTGCACACTGACTAAATTGCATTTTCATACCTGTAGAAAATTAACAGCTAACATTTAACAAGCGTGGGTATTGCATTGTTATATGAACTGTTGGGGCTAAAACGTTGATACACAAATTGTTTTGCAAATATAATAAAGTAACATTTTTTGTTGAATCATGGCACAGTTTTAGCGAAGTGCTTTGCCCATTCTTATATTTGTTTTAGACTACGACTGTTGTCCAGCCGTAGTTCAGTGAATTAAGTGAGTGGCTGTTGACGGGTCAACCCAGGTTCGATTCCGGAGTCGAGTCAACTTCGGTTTATGTGCAAGTCAAAGCGTTACCGGCAACAATAGAGGTTTTGGTACTGCGGAATCCATTTATACTGGTAGGTCCCTTTTAACTAAAGTCCGTGTCACGATGATAATTCAGTACAGGTAAGAGAGGGCAATGTAACCCGAAAGCGAGTTTACTGGCCAACGTTGCCAATTCTAAAAGCGGTTGAACGACAGTGTAAATAAACTTGAATGAAATATATCCAGAAGTTCTCAACAATCCCTTACGTAAGAGGTATTGCGAGTGCTACCGTAAGTGTAAAGTTGCAACATTAAAAAGATAAGTTACAAATGACTGCATTGTATTAAATATTATTAACATGGAAACAAACCATTACCATAATTTGAAGAAATTTGGTGAAGCGACATCCAATAACCGTTCTAAAATTTATCTGTCGGCTTAGAGTGTTAATAAAATATCGTTTGATCCAATAAAAGCGTATGCAGATATAGTAAACAGTAATAGTTTAATATCGTACTTTAGTCACCCTGTATATTTTAATGAGTAAGATTATTTCTGTGGCTACGTTTTAAAACGATCAATGACAAAATTCTTCTTCTTGTGGTTGTCTGATATTTGAGAAAATGTATTTGGCGGTTTATTTAGCACTGGAAACAGTTACCAGGTAAGTTGTAACAATAGTTATCACCGACCTGTAATATAAAATGAGGATTAGGTTATGATTGCGAAGTTCATAGTTCTAACAATTTTACTGTATTCTCACCGTGAGACGGACTGTAAAATACCAATATTATTATTGCGGACAAACTCCAGTGGGGCCAAAAATCCCTAAAAGTAACCGTTAAATTTATTACATATATTAGACTATAAGCACTTTTCATGATCATTTTTGATGAATCATATTCAAAGTTTTGATTTTAAAAAATGTTCACGTTCGACCATACCCGTTGTTAAAAATCACTTTACGAATTTGTCAATGAAAAGTGGCCCTAATAAATTTAATTTTGAAGGCATTCACCCGTTTGATACAGCGCAAAAAATTGCTACTACAATCTTTAATATTTCAGGTATATCAATTTGACATAGCCCTGGAATCGTCAAAAGGTCAGTTTTGATGAACCGAAGTTCATTGCCAATGAAACGTAACTAAAAAATAATTCAACATCATGTTACCGTGTGAAATACTAAAAAGGGTTTTTGTGTTTCTTATTAACATTCACAGAATACTGGTGTTATGTGATTTTTTCATCTGAGAGAGTTCAAATTATTTATCTGACCCAAAAACTGACAGAAAACCCAAGATCGAGCATTAGTTTCAAAACTCGATCTTGATGCTCGATCTTGAAAAGCAAATGACTGTGAAAACGCGCTGTTTAGTGTTTATATACGTTTTTCTAAGTTTTTCTAAGTAAGCTTGCGTCTTCATAAACAAACAAAATGTACAATCGCTTTTTTTAACAGATGGGCAGAAGCCTAATTGTTATCTAACTATATTAAATAATTTTTAATAAAGGCCGATTGGATGCTGGCGTTGAAATTGTTGCTGAACATTAATTGATTTTCGAATTTCTACTGTTCTTCAGAAATAATACAAAACTAAATAATAATTTGAAATTGTTGCTTTAATTTTTACTTTCTCAAACTTTTAATAAATATACGCAATTATTGATTAAATTAAAATTTTCGATTTCGAAATGTTGCAAAATAAATGCTCACCCAAAACTCGAGTAAAATTGATTTTTAAAATGTCGGTCCGAGGGTGTGAGTGCGCTCGTTCGTTCTTGCTCTTTGACGGTTTCTGTGGATTTTTGAAATCCTGTTCAAGCTAAATTTCTCATCAATAATAGAATAATAATTTTTAAAAAGATTAATATTTCTTCTTTCACTTTTGGCTTGGCAAACTTTTTCTTCTGTATTTTGGTGTTTTTATTTCAAGCAATTTTTCTAAAAAAATTAAAAATTATATTTTGTCTTAATTTTCTGTGGAAGATATTTAAAAATATTTACTTATTTATTTAACTGCACACTGACTAAATTGCATTTTCATACCTGTAGAAAATTAACAGCTAACATTTAACAAGCGTGGGTATTGCATTGTTATATGAACTGTTGGGGCTAAAACGTTGATACACAAATTGTTTTGCAAATATAATAAAGTAACATTTTTTGTTGAATCATGGCACAGTTTTAGCGAAGTGCTTTGCCCATTCTTATATTTGTTTTAGACTACGACTGTTGTCCAGCCGTAGTTCAGTGAATTAAGTGAGTGGCTGTTGACGGGTCAACCCAGGTTCGATTCCGGAGTCGAGTCAACTTCGGTTTATGTGCAAGTCAAAGCGTTACCGGCAACAATAGAGGTTTTGGTACTGCGGAATCCATTTATACTGGTAGGTCCCTTTTAACTAAAGTCCGTGTCACGATGATAATTCAGTACAGGTAAGAGAGGGCAATGTAACCCGAAAGCGAGTTTACTGGCCAACGTTGCCAATTCTAAAAGCGGTTGAACGACAGTGTAAATAAACTTGAATGAAATATATCCAGAAGTTCTCAACAATCCCTTACGTAAGAGGTATTGCGAGTGCTACCGTAAGTGTAAAGTTGCAACATTAAAAAGATAAGTTACAAATGACTGCATTGTATTAAATATTATTAACATGGAAACAAACCATTACCATAATTTGAAGAAATTTGGTGAAGCGACATCCAATAACCGTTCTAAAATTTATCTGTCGGCTTAGAGTGTTAATAAAATATCGTTTGATCCAATAAAAGCGTATGCAGATATAGTAAACAGTAATAGTTTAATATCGTACTTTAGTCACCCTGTATATTTTAATGAGTAAGATTATTTCTGTGGCTACGTTTTAAAACGATCAATGACAAAATTCTTCTTCTTGTGGTTGTCTGATATTTGAGAAAATGTATTTGGCGGTTTATTTAGCACTGGAAACAGTTACCAGGTAAGTTGTAACAATAGTTATCACCGACCTGTAATATAAAATGAGGATTAGGTTATGATTGCGAAGTTCATAGTTCTAACAATTTTACTGTATTCTCACCGTGAGACGGACTGTAAAATACCAATATTATTATTGCGGACAAACTCCAGTGGGGCCAAAAATCCCTAAAAGTAACCGTTAAATTTATTACATATATTAGACTATAAGCACTTTTCATGATCATTTTTGATGAATCATATTCAAAGTTTTGATTTTAAAAAATGTTCACGTTCGACCATACCCGTTGTTAAAAATCACTTTACGAATTTGTCAATGAAAAGTGGCCCTAATAAATTTAATTTTGAAGGCATTCACCCGTTTGATACAGCGCAAAAAATTGCTACTACAATCTTTAATATTTCAGGTATATCAATTTGACATAGCCCTGGAATCGTCAAAAGGTCAGTTTTGATGAACCGAAGTTCATTGCCAATGAAACGTAACTAAAAAATAATTCAACATCATGTTACCGTGTGAAATACTAAAAAGGGTTTTTGTGTTTCTTATTAACATTCACAGAATACTGGTGTTATGTGATTTTTTCATCTGAGAGAGTTCAAATTATTTATCTGACCCAAAAACTGACACCCACGAAATGTTAAATGAACCCGAGAAGGGCAATTTTATTATAATTCACCCACCTACTACAACTACCAAAAAATGTTTCAATTTGCTATGTTTAGATGCAGATCTCAACCTCAATAAATTGAGACAAAGGTTTTAATAAAATACTATTTGCTAAAAATATCCTACCGTACCTTAAGTAAAAGAAACGTGAATGATTTGGATAGAAGTAAAACTTTTTTATACTAACGCCAGCAACGTCCACTTTGCTTATTTAAATTTTTTAATGACGGCGTTTTGAGGAATATTTTTTTGTTTATTTTAATGACTGCGTCTTTTTAGTAATAACTAATAATACAAGAATTGACTATTTTTCGATTAGAGGGAACACTCTGTACTATCTTGATTTTAAGTGTTGTTTTAATTTTAAACAATTTAAAAATATTTTATACAGGGTGTTCCGAAATCTCTGTTTTCTAGCAATGGAGGCATATTAAAAAATAAGCAGAAACGGTCCTATAAACATGTTTCAAAAATGCTACCCCGAAGGCGGCTGAAGGTGACTTATTCAAATTTGATATGCAGTCATCCTAATAGGTTTGCTACATACTGTGTGATTTTTATCACAATCTGTTTCGCGGAACTGGTTATTTCAAGGTGCCGTAATCAGATAAAAACGTGCAAAAAAACTGAATAGTCACGTGTCCGTGAAATAACCGGTTCCACAAAATCAATTATGATAAAAATTACACTGTTTGTAGCACCTTATTGAGAATGGCCGCATAGCAAATTTAAAGGGCCTAACTTAAAGCGATCAGTAGTTATTCAAGAAGTCACGTTTAACCGCCTTCAAGGAAGCATTTTTGGAAACATGTTCATAGGATCTTTTTGTCTTATTTTTAACGTACAAAAGGTGCCTTTGCTATGAGATAGGAATTTCCGAACACCCTATATACCTGCGTACAATTTTTAAAAACAGTGTAACCCGATTTACAGCGTATATTGATATAGTTAACAGCTTTAGGTTTGAAGCAATGTGTTTAAACAAAATGTATATTTAAACTAGTGAAACCCGTGGGCTACGCCCCACGTGTTTTGTATTATTTTTTTAATACCGTAGCGGGCCGCCGTTCGAAGACCTACTTTTTATTCTATATTAAATCCGGATCCATTTTCCCTTGTTACAACTTTTAGTTACTGCGTATTTAGTAACATGCCTTATATCTCGACACAGATTACTTACCTTCTACATATTAAAGCCAGATCCTTTCCCTTTTTCTCAACCTGTAGTGACCGCACATTCAATAACATGCATCTAGGTTATCTATTATTCTTTATACTAAATCCGGATCTCTTCCCCGTGTCTCAACTTTTCGTGACAGCGCGTTCAGTATTATGCTTTACATGTCGACACAGGTTATATCATTATATTACTTTAGATAAATTTGCTACCATTGTGTGTAAGACAAAAGCGTAAGTCCTCGGATTCAGCTAGTTTTATAAATTAATTGGCGATTGCTTTAATTTTTGTAATCGCAACTTTTAGCGATGTTATTTTATCTGGATATCCCAAAATTGGGGTCAACGAAATGTCGAATTTGTAAACATGATCGTCTACTATTTCAGCTGCCAGACATGTTTACAATGTTTTAATCAAAATATGTTTAAGTTGTTTTGTACATTGTAGGAACACGTCTAGTTTTATTGTTTATAGGTATATAAAATACTTAATTACTTCAACAATATTTATTTATTTTAATCTTATACTATTTCAGCATGTCCGAAATGACATGACCCGCTTAGTTTTAGTATTAGAATTAGAGTTGGGATATTTCGAATTAAAATAATCGAATAATTCGAATATCGATATATCTCGAGATATCTCTAGCGGTTACAGAGTAGCATTCGAATGATTTTACAGTTTTAAATTTTCCGGTTTGTCTATTTCGGAAGCGGGTGTTGAAATACCCCCTTACAGTAGGCTACTGCAAATACCCAATACAGATACATGATAGAATGACATTAGGAGTAGTCAAGATTTTTATACATACACAAATCACTTTTTCATGATAAGAATGCGGGTTGCACTAATAGATACATAATTCCTAGAATGCAAACGCATAAAGATAAGGCGCCATGCGACGGGGAAGAACGAAATAAAAATATTTTAATTTGAGCATTCCGATAATGTAACGGACACCTTTTTAAAAAATAATTTATTTATTAAACAGAAAAACGTATTCACTTAAACACAAGCCGGAATTAGCAAAATCGTGATTAAATTTAAAGATGCTGTTAGAAATTAACGTTGCTTTAAAGGAGACAAGAACACCGGAACTTGGGTACGTGATTAGCTCTCGTTAATAAAAAATAATTGTTTTGGAAACAGAAAAATGTATCCAATTTCGCGGTTTATAGAAATATCACTTCAAAAACAATCCGAATGTTTACGCTGTTTTGCCGAACGACTTGAGAAAAGCCAACGATAACGCGAATTATTAATAATATTAATTAGAGTATTCGAGAAGCAAGCGGAAAGCGTTTTTACTACCTTCCACCGCATAGATACACCTAAATTATTTTATCCGAATGAATTATTCGATTATTAAAACCATTTAGAAGCCAATCATTCCATTATAAAAACATTAGATGCCCATCACTAGTTAGGAGCAAACAGACGGATCTGTTAACGTTATAAGTGTTAGTAAATTTGCTGGTTTAATTGTTATTTTGTTGCTTCTTTGTTTGCTGATTTATATTGTCTACAGGAGCAATTATTTGTCCAATAATTGTCTTTACTTTTCTATCATTTTAATCATAGTCTTATTTGTATGCACACTACTTGCGATAGACAAATTCTGTTTATAAAAAATTGTAATAATGATCTGTAGGCAATGTTTTCATTATATTAACTATCTGTTACTAAAAGAAATTATATAAAATGTGCTGTGCGGTATTTCCGACCCGCCAAAATAAAAAGTAAGCAATAAATAATCAAATTATAGCAACAGTAGTGACAGCAACATAAGCATACAATAAACTGAGCGAAGTAGTAAAGGCCCAAAAGATCAATATAGCTCGAAGTGATAAAATGCAATATTTGTTGCCTGAAGGCTCATAAACAATCTACAATTTGCAAGGGCCCGTCGTAGTGTTCGCAGTCTGATAGTTGAGTAAAGTGGAAGGGCACCGCGTTTAATGTCTAGATTATAACATCAAACTCAACCAAACAATTAATACATGAAATAAAAACACGGGACTTGAACTATAACTTCACAAGCTTGTGGTCCGCAAAGACCCGAGCCTGTGCGATATTATTCCACGTTAAAGATTCCTAGCCTGTAGAAGACAGGAAGAGTTTGAATGAATTTCTAGGTGTAGTAGGTTTAATCCCTGACGTCGTAGTGTAGCCTTAGTAGCATAAATCGTTAGAAGTTAAATAAAATAGACAAATAATCAAAAAATAATGTACCATTCTCTATTAACGGATGAATTCAATATGAAACAGCAGTTGCAATATAAACAACATATACAGACCGGCGAATGGAAGGATTGTTTTAAAATATTACTAGAACGCAGGGTTAAACGCGATGTTAGACAAAATTTAAGCTAGATGAGTGATTCTGTTGAAACAATTAATTTGTATAGATCTAACTTTATTTTTTGTTATTTCAAACATTTGTTATTGCATTTGACATTCATATTATGTCGTTTTAATAGTAACGCTTAAGACATACACATTTTGGTAAATGTTATCTGAGGCCACATAATAATTAACACTGACTTCTAGTGGCTGATTAAATAACTAGCTTTAAAAAAAACACTGAATATAAAACAAATGTAAAAATACAAACAAACCTGCAAAATGGTTTATGTAACGGGGGGGCGGGGGGGGGGAGTAGATGAAATTATTTTACATAATTTTCTTTGGACATCGTACAATGCGAATTAAAGTTGGTCGAGGGCATACAATTAGAGACTTATAATTCGGGTACAACGTACACAATCTATGAATTACTACTTAAATACTATGCTACATTAGTTATTGTTTATAATGTACTACTTTTATAACGATCTTAATTTCAAGGTCCGCAAAGGTGTGTTATTACCGAGTTAAACTGATACTGTCCTTATAGATTTGTGTTTTACAAAACTTACTCAAGGTTTAAACATTCTTTGTTAAACTTTTTGAAAAGAATTAATCGTGCTTCAACTTCGTGTTTATTTGATTCATTGTAATCTTTCTTTTATGTAGTGTAGTCGTGTATCACATTCAGCTGAATGCATTACCGAAATATATCTTCCAGTATGTTTAGCTTAGCAAAATTTTATCATAAGCGTTGCTCGGGGGGCTGCTATAGAAAATACGAGGTAATGAAACCATCAGCTTGAGAAAAGAAAATCACGAAGCTAACTCTTCGTGTGATATAGTAAACATAAACTGTTACAAGGTGCACATTTTTTGGAGGACTGTACTATAAATACGGCTCTCAGGATAAGTTATTTGACTGTCTTCATCCCATCTTCGCTAACTAACTCAAGGCGCCTTCGCGTTTCCGGCGCACCCAGCAAGCTTTGATCCTTACAGTGACGATACTGACTGCGCTCCGATCTACCCCGTTTCCCCTATTTGCCATTACCGATGCCATTATTCTTCGACTGCTACCCGTTACTTTATAAAGCTCTCCTATAACGAAGGATCCGTTTGCCTTTTATTGTTTTATGTACTTTTCATAAGGTGCGAGAAATTTTAGGCAATTTTATTCCTAACCCTTTTCTCGGCCCATCATCCCTTTCAACACTTTTCCTCGATTTTAAAGATTTTTAAGCATTTTGTTTCTTATTAATTTAATATTAGCTACATCGGTACTTCTAAATAACAGGAAATGAGATACGGGAAACACCGTCCTTTTCAGCTTCCAGCTTTTCTTAATCTTCTTTTGCGAAATCATTCCGATTCCATTCATATCTAATTAAAGGATCAGTCGGATTTTTTATTTCGGTTTTCTTTTCAGGATTTTTTTCGTAGCTCGCATCAAATAATCCGATTAAATCCTTATACCGACTCGAGTTGGCAGCTCCGGGAAAAGTAAATGCAATTGTAAATTAATTAATCAAAGATTTTACGACATGCCATGTCTTATCGTAGTTCAAAGGAAAAGTATGTCTTTGTGAAGTTCAGAATATCGCTGAAGTTCGTCTGGAATGTGCTTGAACTGAGACGCTTTTGAATCGCAGTTGTGTGGAAATGTCGACATATTGTTGCAGTAGCTTTGAAATTTCGTGCCATTGAACATGATATGGTTTCAAACAATGGATGGCTGCATGTATTGTGCGATAGTCGTGTGCATTTGAATAGAAGCTGATTAGTAACATACCTAAGCCCTAATGACTAATTAACACGATATTCGAATATTTGGGCATGTAATACCTACAATTATGGTAATGGTGCCTATTTTTGTCTGCTGTAACTGCGAAACTAACAATTTATCCACTGACGCGACGCTTGGATGATTAATATTCAGCTTCTGTAATGCTCACCATAGGGATTATTGTTGTTATACTGCCTACCGTTTGATGTTTAGAAAGTTTTAAAAAATAGGACAAGTCACTTTGAATAAATTTTCGTTTCTCAAACTTTCATACGTAGGTAGCAATTGGATTAGGGTTCAAAAGATTCTTCAGTTTTTTAGGCGCGTAATAAGTTACATTTTCCAATCAATTTATTGCTCTCAAGTCGAATAGAAAAACATGTCAATCTTTTAGAACTTTACAATTTATTTACAAATGTCTGAGTAACTATACACGGAGTTTTTCAACGAATATACGACATTGAGTTATTGAATTAATTATGAACTTCATAATAAACGAAAACAAAATTTCGTCTAAACTTTTATTGTCAAAAGTATTTTATATGAAAGTTCCATCAAAGGCATTTGCTTTAATATCAAAATAATTTGTCGCCATGAAAATTGTAACTCAACATCGCTTAGACTAGAAACTCCTATAAAAATACAAGTGTACTTAGAAGCCGAAAATGTGCTCTAATCAAAACGGCAATAAAAACAAAAATATGTATTTTTTATTTTTTTTTTTATAAAAAAAAAAGCTTGGAATTGAAGAACAGTACAGATTGAAAACAAATATGGTCAGTCAAAAAATGGAGAAGAGGTGGTAGAATAAATTAGAGCATTTAAAGCATAAGTTTCAAATCGTATCCTGCTACGATAAGCAATCGAGGTTAAACTCGAGTTTTCATGATTCCGTGTTTATAGAAAGAATAAGTATAAATTTGAAAACTCATGGAGTGTGACGAGAGAAATTGGAGGAATCCGAAAATAAACCAAATGATAGCTATTTTTTGCTCTATAAGCGTACAAAACTCAAAATAAAATCTTGTTGGTTGTTTTTTAAAATATTTTTTTTTATATTTAAAATGTTGAAGACAGTGTTTGTGTTAGTAATCAGTGAGCGTCTTCTTCCTCATCTTCTTCAGACGGCGCGGATGATCCGCAGCACTCAGACCCAACTGCCTATCCTAAGGCAATGTACATTGTACATGCCCATAAAGGCGCTTTAACCAAAGGAATGTGCCTCGCCACTTGGGATTCAAGAATATGGAGCTAAAATGCTTAAATAACAAAGTCACTAGTTTTCTGGCCTATCGACTTAATACGTGAATGTAGGTGTCTGTCTCCTTACTGCATTTCCTGCACACAGGGCCGGATTTAGACTGCGGGTCTTTTTTTTTTTTCGTTTTTTAATTCGTGTGAATTATATTTATTGCTGTTGGTGTACAGGGTTCCGGTTTGTTAATACTATCTTTCTCTTGTTTTTCAACTGATTAATAAACGTTTTTAATTTCGGTACTTTTTTAATAATTCATCTTTTTTTTTACCTCCTTTTCTTTATCTTGTTTGCGTTTGAAAGCACCGCTTTCATTTATTCTCTTCGACGTTTCAAACGAGTAAAATAATAACCGCCTCGTCTTTGGATAAGCTTCGACTAATGCAGCAATCGCACTGTTACTCATAATACTAATACAACACGCAACACCCCACTCCGTCTCTTGCGGCACGAATGTTGTGCGCTTGCAGGCTTGGTAGTGCTGGCGCCAGACAGCACAAAACAGTCCACAGCAAATTTAAATTAATAATATTAAAAAATGAAGATAATATTATCAGTCACTTATTCATGCAACTTTAAAAAATAAATTAGATTGGTTCTACTGTTACAGATTAAAGTTAAAAGACATTGTATCAGTTGCTTCTGAGCTCTGGCCCATTTCGGTATATAGTAAATACGGTCCTGCCTGCTCATGGGTTTTTTAATGATTATTATTGTGTTGAAGCTGCTGTGACCTGTTCAGAGATAGCTCATGATGCGTAGGCATGTTTTTCCTACTCGTTTGCAGAAGTCAAGTGAGAACCAACGAGCATTCGAACTTTACAATTTTCCGCTTCGCAGTTGCGTGAAGGACCAAACAGTAGCTTTGATGACCGTTATTTTCGTGTATTACTATAGCCTGGCATCGCCTAGAAGCAATAGCAGTTTGACCCAGCTACCAGAACCTGTTTATGCTTGTTTGAGTAATCGTCTCTTGGGCAAAGAATTAATTGAGGAACTGTAAAGCTACTTTTTTTGTTAACGTTGCGGCATCTACTTACTAGCGTCTAGCGGGTCTAGCCCCTTGGGCTTACAGCCGATCCTACCTCACATGACTTGCGCACCTCCTCTGCATGCAGCTAGAACGTGTGTAAACTACAAGTTCGTAGTGGCACAGATGGACATGCGGGTGTGTTTGGGTGTACTAATTTTTTACTGCATAAGTAGTTGTGGGGTTGAATTTCAGTTGGGGCTAATTTTTTTTAAATTTTATAGTTTTTTTTAAAACACTGTTGTTGCGTTTTGCTGTTTACGCGAGGTTATTTGTTAAGAGCAGTTATATTTTTAAAGAAAAAATACGAAGACAAATGTGCATTCACTTACTGATTGACGGCATACTAACACGCAAGTCTGATAATAAATTAAAAAAAAAGGATTTGTTGTTTTCTATTCAACGCAATTTATTCGCAATGAAAAAATCGGCTTTAACAATGCAAATCTCGATGTAAATATCACACTCGCAATATACGCGAGGCAATACTAGATGATATTGCGCAATTCAGGATCGGCTGTGAGTCCAAGGGGCTAGAGACGCTAGTCATCTACCTTACGCTTTAATCTGCCACGTTCTACTCCTTGTACGGATTGATTTTACGCTCAGTCAACGCGCTTGCCCAAGGTGACACAAAAACACGCTATCAGCACGACTGGTATTAGGCTGCGAAACTTAGTCTCCACTAGTGAGGGGTGCCTTCCTAAATATCTACCAGATCAGCACCCAAGCTAAAACGAAGCTCATTCGCCGATCGGTACCAAGACCACTTTTGCCTGCGCAAGTGCACAGGCCTCCCTCCGTATCATCACCAGCTAAGATTGCATATATCTCATCCTGAAAAACTGTGGTGTACAAGCTCAAATCAAACGATTGTCTGATTTTCTGTTTATTGCTATTATATTCCTATCTCAGTGCCTCTTGTGTAGTTCGTGATTCATTTGTGCAAAAGGTTCGATGGTTTCCAATGGCGGTTTCTCCATTGGGTCAAATGGTCATTCACCTCCCAATGAAATAAGAAAAAATAAATGATTACTTTTTGTTTGAGTACATAACCTATTATACACTATAACATTTAAAAAATACGTTTATTAAAGAGCTGCCGCAGGATTTGAATGTTTGAGTATTTCGCGCGCATTAAACGAATCTATGCGAGGGTCATTTGGCTGTCAGTCCCCAATTTAGCTATACGCCACCGAATAAAGCCGCCGGCTTAAAAAACCTTCATATGAAATAGAAAGCTCATTGCGGTAAAATTCATATTACACAAGCTAAAAAAGGATAGAAGTATCTGCGTATTAAAGACTTCAGGGTCATGGACCCACAATTTCCGAGAATTATGCTGTCAGCAGTTTGTGGTAAGCGCATGCCATTAGCCGTCTAATTTTCGGGATTCGCACGTACACGACGTAGTAGTGTGAAAACAGTTGTTGGTTGTGTAATCATAATTTAGTGTTGTTATACAATGTCCGTGCAAAATAATTTAATAAAATGCTTTCACTTGTTACCACTGTCTGCTATTTTGTGATAATTCATTGTGTGATATTGACTGCAAACAGCAAAAACTAAAACTTTACCACATTTTTTATCGGTAAATAACATGAAAATTTTGTGCATTTTGACACACTGGCAATGTGGGTATCAGTTTACAATAATTTTATTAGAGAGTGCTTATCGAAAGTCTACTAAAGACTTCAATGAAAATGTTGGTAAAAATAGATCATTTTGCCAACGTAAAGGATGAGTTTGAAATATAAGGCTACCTAAAACTTGGGTAAGAACAAATTTTTTCCAAAAAAATACTTTAAAATGTCTCCCAGTAGACCACACCACGAGCCGCTACTGATGGTTTTATTCATTTCTTCCTGGGATGATTATGGTGTAGCCTTTACAGAAGCCGTAGATGAGTAGTATGCGATCGAGTTTAAGCACTACCAGTGATTTTGTCGTCATTAAATGCAATACAATTTTTGCATGCCCTACTGTCTCCTATTTAGAAATTCGGGGCTTCCTGTGAGTGATATTGTAGGCAGATTTTCTAGCTTCTGCTTCAGTCATAATATGAAAAGGCGGTAGCTTCAGAAATGTTTGCAGGGTCGTCGCGGATGCTGTATGCTTAAGCTATTATACATATACATTGTGTACTATACTAGGAAAGCGCATGTGGCTAAGGGTATAATCACTGCAGTTAACTATTACTACCTGTAATATTAGTTTAAGTTTTATAAGACAAAGATAAGGAATAATTTACAAAAACATGTTGAAGAAATTTTGACTTTACTGCATTAGATAAATTCTGAATTATTTAACATATTATATTGTATTGAATCAATCTCGTCTTTGCTGAAATCAGCAATCGAAATTCTTCATTTATTTAAAAAATGCAATATATGTTGAATGCATACCTTTAAGTCAAATAATACAAACTACACCTGATTCTAAAAACACCAAACTCACCGAACTGATCTTATGTTTTACTATTTATAAGGTACATTTTGAATGGGAACAGTACATGTCCACGACCCTGTTTTTAATAAAAGATAAGCAAATGTAACAACGAGTCTTTTCAATTTAAATACCAAGGCAAGGCTTGAAATTATCTTTTTTCTTAAAAACGCCAGATAAGAAAGAAGACTGAAACACCAAATAGCAATGCAAAGTATAGGGTATTATAGAGCCACAATTTGTTTTTCAAACCAATTAAGCTATAAACATAAATTAAAATCATTTCGATTACGTAGGATAGTAAAACACGGGGGGGGGCAGGCGGCGGTGCGATTTCAAAGTATAACAGATGCAAAATATAAACACTCCACTCAACTCGCATCTAGAACCACGCGCTAAGTAACGGAATGCGCATGACTAAACCTCAGATTGTGGAAACTTGCCGCGCCTGGCGGCGCTGCAATTATCGCTAAACACATCTCAGGAGGTATAAACAGTAGCTGGTCACCATGTACACAAATAAATAAAGTATTTTACAAAACGAACGAAAAAATAATGCCGATACCCATGGTTGAACCAAGCCCCCCCCCCCATGTTATGCCTTGCACAAAAGCGTTTGAAATCGGTACACGTGCTAGTATACGGTAATATGATGGTCACTGCAAAATTACGTTTGCTTAGTGTTTGGTTGAAAGCGCGAGTTTCCACTCACTCTCAACAGCTAGGCCACCGCAGTGAAGTCATTCTCGAGCAACTCTGTGCAGGTTATTCAAGTTATGCACATTGGCATGACAATTGATCGCGTGCAACAATTGGTCGCACGAAAATTGATTGAGTCAATACCTTTGCCAAACTTTTTTTTTTACTTATGCGGTTTTTTTTAAACAATGTCAGTCTAGGCGTTCTACACGAAGTAATGGTTAGGAACAATTATATGTCTTAAAAAACATTTACGAAAATAAACTGGTAGCCGCTGACAGCAGCGGTTGGATAATATTAATTTGTAGAAGATTGGGTTAGGTTAGGTTGAGGTGGGTTGAATATTTAATAAATAATACCTTGTTTTTGTGAATTATGTATTTTTTTATTATTAACCTACCGTATACAAGCGCGAAATGAGGGGTAATTTCAACAGTTTATTCCTGCGACAAATTGTTCTATGAGATCAATTGTCATATGCGATCAGTTGTTCTGTCATCAATAATATCACGCGATTAAATCTCGCACGCGATTGATCTATATAATCTATGTGTTGTGATGTAATCACTATACGAGGTCCCCTCCCACGAAATATATGACATACGAGAAATCCACTGGCAACGTAAGCATCCCGTACTGCTCAAGAGATACGCTATTTACTTAACCAGGTTAATGGATCTTAAACCAATCTTGCAGCATTACCTAGATCCTAAAAATAGCTAGTTGTACGGACTGGCATATTGTATTATCAACAACAGCAAATAAGAAAAAACAATGAACAATAATATTAACACGTCAACATAGCATAAATAATAAATGATCAATAGTAGTCACAACAAATACTTTTACATAGGTATCAATAGTTTATTAATGAAAAATAGCTATTTGTATGGACGGGAGTATTGTATTATCAACAACAACAAACAAGAAGAACAACCAAGAATAATATTTACACATCAACATAGCATAAATAATAAATCATCGATAGTAGTCACAACCAATACTTTTTACATAAATATCAATATTTTATTAGTGAACAATTAAATACAACAGACACAACCTTTTCCGCTTCTAACATTCACCCGTTATCTACGATACTATCTTCATTACTAACTAGTCTCAATCTTCCTCTTCCACCTTTGTTCTCTATTTCTGCACCGGTCTCGTTTATTTACAGCATTTTCACCAAAAGATCTTATCGGTTTTGTAGTCGGCCAATTATACTTTTAACACATAATCAAGGTTTATTCAGTACAATTACAAAAGTAATATAAAGAAGTCTATAGCGTACAATACAATAAAGTAATTCGTCTCTCAATAAAAATGTATTTTATTGTACAATTGCGAAAAAACCAGAATCTGTTGTAGGCTACAGCCACAAACGAATGTTGTCATGCTAACTTCTAGAATGTCAAAAAAACACATTTACTGTTGTCACATGCGTATGTTTGTTTAACAATTGTGAAAACTGGGGTAGATGAAAGCAGGGATTTTATCAACTCAAGGCCAGCAAGATCGCCCGATTTGAACTCGGCGGACTTTTGGCTAAGTGGTTGTTTAAACCTTCACTGTTTTTGTATAGTCAACAAATTTAATGTTTTTGCTTAATTTCTAATTTCCTAAAGTATTTTGTAATATAATGTAGTATTTTGTATACAGTTTTGTAAATAATTAAAATGCTAATGCTTTGTCTTACTCTGCCTTATTTATTGACGGCGTAGAATTGTCGCAGTTGAAATTTTAGATTTATTAGACTGAATCTTAATTTGCCTTTTTTAGGAAGTTAAATGACCTCAGAGCTTCAAGGACTTGAAATTATTTCATTTCAGAAAATTAATTGGTAATTTAATTGAATCGCGAAAGTCTCGTCGCAATGCTCGAGTCACTGTAAGTTTTGGATTTATAAGTAGAAAGACATTAGTAACACTGTTTGCATCTGTAAATTACGCAGAAAAGTAATTTAAAGTATGCATACTTATTTAAATATACAATTCAGCTTCAAATGGAAGTTATGTAATTGAAAGTACAAAAAAATACAAAGAATGACAATGGAAGTGAATAAACTTGGTATTTTCTTAATAATTTACAGAGAATAACAAAACTGGCTACATTATTAATAATGAATCTGAAATTACATAATACAATCTGTAGTTGATTCCGCCAGTTTTCACGGGTTTGCTGGTTTGCTTAGCAGATTGTATTTTAATGTTGCTAACAAACAAAATAACCAGTCTGGATTATCTCCACGCATTAGGTGTACATCACGTAAATGCGTTCCAGTACGTTTTAAAAGCGTGATTAATTGTTTAACCACACAATTTGAATTGGAAAATTGTCCGACTGAGAATTGTGTTTACAAAAATTCCATGCATATTTACAGTTGACCGGATTTTGGGAATTTTTCAAACTTATCGGATCAACGCACTATGTGAATTCATTCTGATTGGTTTGCGTAATAACCTGTAACACATCCTCGGAATACAAATGTTTTGTAATGTTATTTACGAGCTGGAACTTTCTCTGCTTTCAAAAAAGATTTTTTGAATTAAATTTGAAAATATTCGAATTTTTCTATTTTAATGTGTCATTAATCTTACTCGTTACATTGTTTGGATTTAAGTGTACTACATTTTAACTATAGTTGTTTTTGAAGCATTGAAGATGGAAACTTGTCATTACAGGGCCACAACGGCTTTTTTTTTATTACAACGGGGCGCCATCTCCCATAAAATTAATATGCTACGGTCACCATTAACAAGAGATTGACATACACTCAACCAACGCACTTATTTAAGACGAATCGCTTAGAACCTACCACTACGACACTAGGATGCGAGTATGAATCTTTACTCGTTGGAGTAAGACTCGAAGACGTCTCTTGCGTGCACAAAATTCACTGCGACCACGAATCCTTCTTATGGCTAAGCTTAAGGCCGAGTTAGCCAACACTGTTCCTCCCTGTTTAGACTACTCGTAGTTCTTAGTATTGGTCGACTACGCTCCGCCCCGACAGGCCGGTAGCCGGTGTGATCATAACGACCGGTACTGGCACAACGTCGGGAATTAATGCCCCTTGAATCGACATTTTCATTTTAAGTCTGGGAAGGAAAAAGGAAACATGGTCGTTAAGGCTCACTTTCCTGGTGCCGACAGACACGCCACTCCTATCTTAACAATACATTCGCATATCAGTCAATGGCCTCCAACCACCCGGTTTACTGTCTAGGCAAACTGATAACTTATAGGGTATCTCTAACATAGTTACTGGAAAGCAGTCAAATTTATAGCAACGGCTAAGGAGTGGGCGCGTAACCATTCCAGAGCGAACGCGGTGTTAAAAACCCATTATTAAATCTACTAAACATTTCACTTCGTGAAATCAGTCATCAAGTCCTTCATGGTCTCATTTAAGAAGATCTTAAACCTCTCCGAGAAAAGGTGGTTGTACCAAGTTAACATCACAAGAAGTGACCATTTCACGCCGGCGCAATTGTCTTCTGACATACTTCTTATCAAAGTGAAGGTCTTTAATTGTCATTTTTTGGTAGACCAATTTAATAAAAAAGGAACATGTGGTCGTAATAAATGTTGTTCATTTTCCTGACGTCGGGACGTTTCATTCTGGTTCATAGCATTTACCTTCTGTTACGTTTGAAGCGCTGAAGATGTACATTTATTAGATAATTTCATAATTATAATATTTTTGTCGGCATAACTTTTTTTTTAAATTGTTTTATTGTTTTGAACAAAAATGTAATTAAAATTTATTTAAAATGTATGAAATTTGAAACAATAATATTGCGAATTAAACCCAATATTTATTTGTTCACAAAAAAAATTTTAGTTTACAAAACTAATTTTTTGAAATCTAGAAATAAATTCTAGTGAGTTTTAAAATAGTATATTATGCAACAAGTGCGAAAAGAGCAACTTTCTTGCACGAATGTGGACGCAATCGCATGAGTGCAAAAGAAGATCATTGGCAGGTGTTGCATACGCTATTTTTCTACGCACTTATCAAAAGTGAAGAGAAATTACAAGTTACAACCATAATTAGAAGAAATTAAAGGACCGATTTTTTTGAAGTTACCCTTGAATTTGATTTTTTCCAATGCCGTTGCCATGAGTCGGATAAATTTTGCTTGAACTTTTAACGCACTATAGTGTTTTAGAACCATTTTTTGCACTAGTGCTTAAAAACTTTATTGCACTAGTACTTAACAAGGCCAGTTTTGACGCTAAAAACTGTAACTTTTGACACGCGTGTAGAACAAATATATTTTGCGGACATAAAAATTTCCATTCAATCACACGAGCTGGCGCAGTCGCGCTGGCATTGTACTTGGGTAAAATCGCCATGACATGTGAGACAAATAGACATTACATCGTCATAGATTTTTTTTTCAAATCGCACGTTTATTTTTTATCCTACATTAAAAATAAATGTTGGTGCGTTATAAAAATATTTTGAATTAAAAAAGTTCTACGAATAAAACATGATTTATGCGGACAAAAATTAAATTAAAATTTAAAGCAAATTGGGTTATTTCCCAAACTGGCTCAAAATTGCGCTTTAAAGTTATCATATTTTTTTTAATTTTTAATTTCAGCATAGCATTAAGGCATTGACGATAAAATTCACCGTAATTGAAGCGATATAGTCTCAAGTAATATAACTAGTGCTGTCGATTTTTTTGCAGTAGTGCTTAAAAACAATTTAATCGCACTAGTACGCAACAAAGCCAGTTTTGACACTAAAAACTGTAACTTTAGACACGCGCGTAGAACAAATATATTTTGCGGACATAAAAATTTCCATTCAATCACACGAGGTGACGCAATCGCGTTGGCATTGTACTTGGGTAAAATCGCCATAACATGTGAGACAAATAGACATTACATCATTATAGATTTTTTTTCAAATCGCACGTTCATTTTTTTGAGATTTCCTACAATAAAAGTAAATGTTTGTGCGTTTTAAAAATATTTTTAAATAAAAAAGTTCTACAAACAAAACATGATTTATGCGGACAAAAATTAAATAAAAATTTACAACAAATTGGGTTATTTTCCAAACTGGCTCAAAATAGCGCTTTATAAAGTATCATAATTGTTTTTTAATTTTTAATGTCATAGCATTAAGGCATTGACGATAAAATTCACCGTAATTGAAAAATACATCGTAATTAATTATGAGCGATATAGTCACAAATAATATAACTAGTGCTGTCGATTTTCTGATAAACGTACTTAAGGAGTGCTAGTTAAGACGAACTTAAACAAACTACCTAGCACGCGTTCATTATCAAGTCAAGTTTATCACACGAAAATATCGGACACGTGTTACATTGACTACACACATTAATTACGATTATTTTGATTAATTTTAATATACAGCAAATCATATAAGAAATGATCGTCATTTTCTGAGCGTTTAAGGCACAGTTACGTTCTTAACTTGTCGCTCGTATCAGTAGTTGGTTTTCCATAGGTTTTTTAGTTACTATCCAATACTAGTGAGTTTTTCACCAACAAATTGATCTTATTGGTTCTTCTTCAACCTTTTTGAGACCACTTCTGGACGTAGGTCTTTTTAATTCCCTCCATTTCTTTCTGTTTTGGGCAGTTTTGATCCAATTCTTTGAGTCCACATCTTTTACGTCGTCTAACCATCTTTTTAAGGCCATCCTTTATCTGTTTTGGTTGTGCGAGTTTTCCATGTTGCAGTTTGGTTGTCCACCGTTCTTCTGATTGACGCGGTACGTGTCCGAGCCAGTTCCATTTTTGTTCTGTTATTGGTTTGATAATATCAGTTAGTTTGTTTTTTCGACGAATTACATCATTCTTAGTTCTATCTACGAGTCTTATCTTTAGCATATTATGCTACATTGCGCGTTGGGCCGTTTTTTTTTAACCTGTTAATAGGTTTAACTGTAAAAGGCATAGTTTATAATCTGTATGTGATTACTGGAAGTACACATATATCGTATACTTATTTTTTCAGATTTATTGGTATATCACCCTTGAATTGTATGCTAGTTTTCTATGGACTAGCCATCCTTGTCGTATTCTTTAACTTATTTCTGCTGTTTGATCATCTTTGCCTAATTTAATTTGTGTGCCCCAGCTATACATGCTTTGTTACTTGTTCTACTTGGTCGTTGTTAATGCTTATAATTGTTGGTTCACATGCCTTTATTTTTGTTTTCTTTGTATTCACTTTCTGTACTGCTACCAGGGATTTTTCATTTAACTCTGGTAACAATTGTTGTAATGGGTACTATATCGTCAGCAAAGCGAAGGTGATTTAATTTCTTACCGTTGATATTTATCTCTGAGAAATATCTTCCAATGACAGGGTAAATAATACAGGAGATATAGTGCCTCCCTGGCGAATTCCGCTCTGTAATTTGATTTGTTTTGTTTTGGCGTCATCGTCAATCTTATTCGTAATTGTCGCTTTCTTGTATGCAGGATGTATCAAATTGCGTGTTAACTATGAGTATCTGGCTTATTTGAAGCGATTGGATGATGGTTAAATTAGAGAAAAGTTGTGGAATTGTATGCCCATTAATAATCTGAAAAGAAATTGGAGCTATCTTGCTTAGTTTCTGAATAAACTAAAAAAAACTGAAATTTTGGATTTTTTGTTTTCGGCTGTAACTCATTTGCCATTTATATTACTTATTTTTTCTTCCCCGCGATATTAAAACACTTTTTCGTGCTGAATTAAAATTTTTAATCAGATTTGGTATAACTGTTACCATTGCTCATTTTCGACTGTCAACTTTTTTTCCCTTATGGTTGGCATTTGAAATTATTGCATATTTGAATAGATTTTTTAATTCTGATTTCAACGATGTGTCACACTTTGCATTTTGTTTAAGTTTTGAGCATTTTATTACAGAAAATTAAAATTTTATAAGAGTGCCATGGAAATACCACGTCATTTAATTTATTTTGATAAAATTCTAGTAGGCCATCAACTGATGGAAGTAAAATAAAACTTTACTTTTATTTACTTTAGACTTTAGATACATTAGTTACGAGAAAATTTCAGCAAACTTTGTTTTGAGCGTAGGCAGCATGTTAAGTTATTTTTTACAAAAACAAAGTTACTAACACACAGATTAGAGAGTTTATTTTATACGAGCTTCTGAACATGTACAAAGGTGTCAAATGTTTTGAACATTTATTTATTAATTGTTTGAATTAGTGCAGTTCTAGTGTTATCTGTTGCAAACATAAAAATTGCAAGTAAAATTTTCAGTAAATTGTGTATGAAAATTTGTAATTTATTTGTTTTTATAAAAAATGAGATAACTTGCTGCCTACGTTCAAAACAAAGTTTGCTGAAATTTTCGCGTACCTAAGGTATCTAAAGGTAAAAGTAAATAAAAGTAGTGTTTTATTTTACTTCTATCAGTTTATGGCCTACTACAATTTTTTTTAAATAAATTAAATGACGTGGTTTTTCCATGGCACTCTTATGAAGTTTTAATTTCTTGTAATAAAATGTTCAAAACTTGAACAAAATGCAAAGTGTGACACATCGTTGAATACAGAATTAAAAACTCTATTCAAATATGAAAATATTTAAAATGATGACCATAAGAACAAAATAAGTTGACAGTCGAAAATGAGCAATGGTAACAGTTATACCAAATCGTATCAAAGATTTAGTTTTAGCATAAAAATGTGTCTTAATAATGCGTGAACTAGAAATATGGGACATAAATGATAAATGAGTTATAGCCAAAAACAAAATCCAAAATTACAGTTTTTTCCAGTTCTTTCAGAAACCAAGCAAAATATCTCCAATTTCTTCATTTCAGATTATTAATGGGCATAAAATTCCACAACTTTTCTCTAATTTAACCATCGTCGTATCTCTTGAAATAAGCGAGATACCCATAGTTAACACGCAATTTGATACATCCTGTATACTCGTAATTAAATCAGAGTATCTAAAAATCTATTGGGTCGTTCTTTAAAACTTTTAATACATGGCACATTTCGATCGAATTGAAAGCCTGTTCGTAATCGACAAATGCTAGATTTAGAGGTAAATTATAATTCGTAGCTCTTTCTCTCTCTATTAAACTTCTTACTGCCGCCGGCAGATAGTCAATTGTGCAGTACATCTCCAGGAGGTTGCTAGTTCGTTCCAGAGATGTCCCTCCTCTTTTATTCGGGCTTGGGACCGGCGACAGCACCGCCAGACTATTCAATCCACCCAACAACGGTGCTGCAGGTGCAGTTTAAACAACTACTTGGCTATGTTTTATATTACTTCGTGTACTTGACACAATGACTTGATATTTTACAGCTGGTCATATGACAGATAAAACAGTTCACTGCATTAATAATTTCAAAATTATTAATGCCATCTATACTTCATTCCCAGAACTTTCCAAATCATCCTCGTATGATTACCGACCCATCTGCATGAAAATAAAAAAATTTAAAAAAATAGGTATTGCTTTTATTTAAATCACATAAAAGTAAAAACCAATCTGTGTAGTTAAGCGTTTTAAATCGTATATAGAAATTCAATATTGTAAACGATACCTAACTGCAGTGTAATTGACCTACTTTTGTAAATAGGCCTTGTTACAATTTATCTACTTCAGTTAATCCTAGTAAATACGACACTTCAACCTTTCGCTGTTCTATTACAGTAACCGCAACTATAACTTATGACCCTCATCGATTTATTTTATTGTAGCTTTAGGTTAAATCACTAGCAATTTTACACGCACAAAAACGAAATAAATTTTTATAGCGCAGACATTGAATTGAGAAATACTGGAAGCTTCACAGAAACGTTCCTAAATTCGCTGAAATAAACACCCAGTTTTTTGTTTGCGAAACCATTGTTTGAAGGTTTTTTTGTTATACGCGTGCCATTTTCTGTTATATTCAATTTCTGAAGTGTCATTCGTTTCGAAAGAGAAACTTCGCTCCGTTTTTGCAATTCTCATATTTCCGTTATCTATATCCATAAACCTTCATACGCTCGTAACATATTTAACGAAATTTTTACATTCGTCCTTTTTATTTTAAATTAGATTGTCCCATATCAAGTGAAGTGGGCCAACAAAATCTCTTGTGGGCCACGTTGTCAGCCCCACACGGGACCTATGTCACTGTTTCAGTTCGGTAATTCCGTGAGATCACACAACCGAGGAAGTTCAACGATAATCGACACAGGCGTTTCTTTAATAATAAATGAGCATTTTCTGACACACACTATATGTTATTCGCCTGTATCAGCCAATATACGAAATTCACTTTAGACCAAATATTGAATTGCCAAGTTTGTCTGTTCACAATAATCCAAGCGGTCTTTGTCTCTTTGCCAATGTATCGATTTTATAAAAGAATTATCAGTTAGGAAGTCAACGAACTTTCCGTGTTATTGAGTAAATTCGTCTGTAGAACTCGTCCCTGCGTTGTAATTTAAATTTATTTTAATGCTTTTATACTTTAACCCAATTTAATTGAATTAGGAGTTGTATAAACTCGTGCGGGTTGTGTTAAACCGCTCAAAGTTTTGTACGATTGACGTGGTCCGATAACAAATATCGCTACGAATTGAACGGAATATTAATTTCCTCTGAACGGTCAAGCCTTGTCCATTTGATCAAACTGCATAAAATTATGCACGGTTTGATAGTTGCACTTTGATAACCTTGCCAGTTTGCTATGATAGGAAATTTAGCATGCACGGTTTACAGTTTGCAGGAAATATGGCCTCTATAAACTGTATATTGATATGGCGTGGTTCATTAAACGGCGCCATTTGTAATTGTTATGTGAAACGTTTTAGTTTGCACCCAATTGGAGTGTAATAATATTCATATTATTAGTGTAACCAAAGTTTTGCACAAAACTTTGTTTGGGAAAAAATTAGAGTTTTTTAGAATGAAAATAATCTGCCATTAAACTAGGCTGCTGCATCAAATGATATAAAGGTCTCGCTTTAGACACGTACTGAGGATTAAGAACTTAGAGAACTGTAAGTGTGAATTATGAACATGACGGTGTGCTGGAGCACGACAAGCAATGAAGAGAATTTTATTAGATAAAAGGATTACATTCTAAAAAGGATGTGCTGCTATGCAGAAACAAGAATCGACAGATAAGTCGATGCGAAGAGACCCACACACCGACAACATTTGTTTGGACAATATGCATGATATAGTTTAAGGAAATTGTTGGTTTCAGACTGTATTATAGCACTCAGCAAAACTCGCTCACCAACAAATTAAAACGAGCACTATGCTCGTCCAACATAAGAAGCTAACATGGGAAAACATAAATCTCGTAATAATATTTCTTTGAAATGTTCATGTCACTTTGAGACGACATAGCAATGAAGAACACATTTTTGCATTATTTGGTAACCATTTTGGTAAGCTATTGGTTAATGTAGGTTTAGCAAACGTGCGTTGCAGCGGTTCAAATCCCACTCACCGCCAATTTTTGATAAGAACTAAATATTGTTTTTGTAACTGCTTTTTATAATAATAATATTATATTTAATTAAATGTTCATTGAGTCGTCTTTACATAACAAAGTATTTGACAATTAAAAAACATAAATAATAGTTTAGCTATTTCACAACGGTTAGAACCTAGTTTAAAAATTAAATGCAAATATGAAAGTGCAGCGGTACAAATCCCGCTCATCGCCAATATTTGTTTACTAATTTTTTAATTTCGAATTATACCTCAGAAGAGTTGAACATGGTATTCGTACTGCCTTTTGTTAAAGAAAATTGTTAAATTACAAAATATGGTATATTTGATTAACTCTTTATTTAGTCACTTTTGCATAACTAAGTATTTAGCAAATAAACCACTTAAAACAATAATTTAGGGTATTTCACAACTGTTGATTCATAAACTTAATTAAATTTATATCAGCTGATTTGTAAATTTTGAAGATTGTTCGCACTTTCTCAGTATTTAATAAAAACGTTGTTCTTACAAATACAACTAATCCAAAGGGTAATGTTTTCTAAATAGTCTTATAGTTATATTCAGCATTTAATTTTTAAACTATGATTCAATCGTTGTAAAATAGCTGAATTATTATTTAATTTTCTTAATTGTCAAATACTTTATTATGTGAAGGCGACTTAAGGAAGATTTCATTAAATATAATGTTTTATGTAATTTAACAATGTTTTTTGACAAAAAACAGTACAAACACAATATTTAGCTCTTATTAAAAATTGGTGGTGAGTGGAATTTGAACCGCTGCAGTTTTGGTACCGTTATTGTGTTACAAGCGTGCAACGTTTGTTTGCTAGCTGTGCTATGAATACACGTATGCGGAAAAGCATAATTTTCGTAGTTATAAACCGAACTTTGGTGTTGCAATCGTAAATGAATTAATTAAAGCCGAAATTAAACCGGCAACCGAATGTTTTCCAAATAACACAAATATGTATGTACGTTTTTCATCTTTATGACGTCTAGAATCGACGGGAGCATTTCAGGATGATATTATACGAGATTTTCAGTTTCTCCATGTTATCTGCCTATGTAGTATGTACGGCTAGTTTAGAACACATTTTATATAGCTGTCAATCTAGAGATATTACATGGGGGATGATTCGTAACATTTTTATAGATTTTATATTTTACTGGTGGAGTAAAATTTTATTTGCTAGAGTTCGAATTACTTTGGCGGATAGTTTTATCATAAAGTTGCTAGTTTCTCTTATAAATGATACTTATATGCGGTCTTATTTAGTTGTTGGATTATATAGTAGGGGGCTACGCAGAACAGGAAATTCTTAATTTCTGCATAGTTACTGGAGACATCCGAGCATTTACTATCGAAAATGCGTCATTCCAAAATGTTTGCCGTTTTCAAAATAGCGGTTTATTTGTATAAATAATATTTTTGCAAATCTCAGGCAAACTATTGCCTAAAACTGCAATATTTTACGCCAAAAAAATTTAGATAATTAAAGAATTATTCATAGTCCGGGTGGTCCAGTTGTAGAGGATCAGGCTCACAATGCGTGAGTTCTCGGTTCGAATCCTGGAAGAAGCAGAAATTTTTTCTGTAATTTTGTAGATCGGTATCGAGCTCGGTAACCATTCGACGTTGGGTTACAATTAACGGCGCTTGCCTTGATTACTGGCTGACCAGGACAAGTACCAAAGTCATAAACAACATAAAACATACAATTAAACACATGTGTGTGAATGACATTGATTGAATGTGCATGAAGGGTGGCATAAACTTCAGAAGCGGTCTAAAGGCCAAACGGACCCACTACCTCCTACTGCATAAGCAAATAGCCTACCCGAGTGAAAGACCTCGACACCTTCGGGTATAAGAGGTGAAAGATTAAACAAACATAACTATTCAACAATCATTTGTAAAGGTTATTATATACAGAGTGTTCTTAATTGAAAGCACGAAAACGGAAAAGCTTTTTATGTTGTTGCTTGTTATGTGTGTCTCCGAAAAAACAAACTTAATATCGAATTTCGTCATTGTCAGAAACATACATAGAATAAATGTTAAATAAAATATTGGAAATGATATTTATATTAACGTGGAAAATTCAAATATTGTGAAATAACGCGCTGATAAAGTGGTCTCATTTGATTAGATTAAAGAAATAATTTAATAGTAAAAAGCGCTGTAGCTGTAATTAGCTAAAATATGCTTAAATGCGATCGTCGCTTGTTTTTGGTTTTTTGTTGCTTGGGATTGAAAAATAATATAGTTATTTATGTATCTAGTGCGCGAAATTATACTTTGGTGCTTGAGAATAAAAGCTTTTTGTCGAAGCGGCAGCCGAGACAAAACTCATTCGAAAGCACCAAGAAAATTTCGCGTACGAGTTGCATACAACATTTTTTTACAGACTTACTGAAATAATGAAAAAAATGAAGTAAAATCATAATAAAATAAAAATAAAGATTTATTCTATCGCAATCTAATCTGTTTCTTTGTTATTACGAAAACAAAATTTAACAAATATTGATATTTGTCAGTTATATTTTCCTAAACAATTTTGGTCGGCGTCCTTTTTATAGAACCTATTTTTAATTGATGGAAATATTAGAAATGGAAGAAGATATACCTTTTGATATTACGGAAGTAGCTAATAATGCAATTGCTAACCTATTACCCGAAAAATCAAAATGTTACCATTGTCGTCATGCACGACATACTTTTCGCTCTAGTGCGCGAAATACTTTGTGCGCGTTGTTAAGATTTTGAACTCGAATGTGACATTTTGTGTACTGAGAATAATGTAAAAATGTCATCACTTTTTAACGTCTGTCGAAAAAATATCTTTTATTTAACAATTTAAAATATGTTATCTAAGATATTCGTTTTTCGTGTGCTGAAACCTCATAAATCATTATGATAATTATTGAAAAGTAGTAATTTGTGATTGCCTGGATATTTAACGCAGTAACTTCTATCCTGTGGGTAGTAGTTGCTGAGTCTTATTTTATTTATCCACAGGTAGATAAATCAAATAATACATAAAATAAAGTAATTGTCAAAGCAGAGAGTATATAGCATGCCATAAATTAATATTATCGACAAATGGTGTGATGTATGTAAATACCTTTTGAAACTATGCGAAATGTCTTGTTTCTCGGCGATTGGAGAAATAAACTTTTCACTTTTCTACACCGACAGTACCTCTAAGAACCCAACAACGTTTTTTTCTGTGGATGGGTGTGTATGTATTGCTAACTGAACACTTATCTTTGTTTCTTCTTTTTAATGATATCCTTAACTCGACAATCGTTGAATGATAAACTCCCTCTTCTCTGGTTTGCAGTTTCCACAAAAACCAACAGCACTCGCCTTTAGTAAGAATCTTCCTCCGCTGTAGTACCAATATGTACTGGACTGCTTTTATGTTTACTAATACTTGGCTTTTTCTACCATGATAGCTGTAAACTCGTTCTGGGCCGTTTTTATATTATTATTCTTTTGGGTATTTCCAAAATTAGTTGAGAAACACTTGTATCCGTTTTGTTATAGCTTCTATTCGATTCAATACCACTATTTATTTCATATAACTCGTTTTCTTTCCCTTTTTCCTTCAGAGAATGAAAAATCCTGTGTCTTTGTTTTCAGGACCAGCCGTAATTAACTAATAAGTTTTCACTTGCTTGTCTTCCTCCTTGATCTCCCATTTTTTTAAAACAAATAAATCTCATGAAAAAATGAGTGTTCTTTTTATACATTTGTCAAATTGACATTCACATCCATAACCCCCACAAATGACATTTTACGATGCACAAAACAAGTAAGTTTAAAACTTCTTATATATTAAACCTTTTAAACATTTCTGAACTAATTTTATAATTAAAATTAACATAAACAATGATCGTATCAATTTGATTGTGTTCTTTTTTCTTTCAGAGTAAATAAAACTTCACAAATATGAAAATATAAATGATATAAAAATAACCACATTATTTGAATTTTAAAACAAGAAATTACAGCAATAATACGCAACCCTGAGTTTATAAGTTTGACTACCAAAACCTTACAGTCTTCACAAACATCCAATCGTAAATTAAATTGTAACAAGCATCCCAAAAGCTGCCTTCCAGGAATCACAATACTCCAGTCAAATCATACAACTCCGAATATCATAGCAGTATGTACCGCGCATATCTCACGAATGGATGGGCCGATTTCGATGGCCTTTGTTTGAAATACAAATCAAACATTCATCTAAGTGTTTTTTTTTGTTAGCGTTTTAAGTCTAATACAAAAACAGGATCTGATGGAAGGGCAAATTTAACGTTGTTTTCCGAAACTTCTGACTTTAATAATGTAGCTGCTACAATTTTATGAAAGTCTTTCATTAAACAAAAACCAGATGACAGATCGGGATCAAATTGCGTATTACGGTAGCTCTAGTGGGACACAATGTTACTATGGTACACAACCTGGGGAGGCGAGATATACCCCAGCGGCTGGAAATAAAGTTACTCCAAAATATTTACTACTCTGACACTACGAATACTCTGTGTTATAAATACTATAAATAACAATATTAAATGTTGAACTAGGATAAATATATTTTTAAAATGTTACTATATAAAACAAATTTTCTACAAATAAAAACTGTGAAGTGAAAATTATATTCAAAATTTTGAAAATTTTTTAAAGCAATATTGCTCAAAAACAGCGGACCCGATTTTTTTTTAAATTTTGTAAGCATAAATATCTATGAATTAGCTATAATTTGGTAGTATAAATTATAATTTAAGTATTGTAACATTTATGAATGTTTCTGCCAATGATAAAACCTATAAAGAATTTTTGGGACATATCAAATAATTGTGCCTTAATTGAAGAACACTCTGTAAAAACATTCGACTTCGCTACTTATATTTTAAAATGTTTTAGTTTTCTGCTATATTTTGTCGGGATTTTGTTAAAATGTGTTTTATACAATTCAGCGTCCATTTTTTTACGCACCGATAATAATAGATGCTCGAATATTTTACTACAATATGTTTTTTTTTGTGTGTATTCACAGCTCAGAAATTATAAACAATATATATATTTTTTGTTTAGTAACTAATACTGACACTTGTAGTCTTATCAATAGAGTTGGGCAAATGCATATTTGCATCTTTTTTCCTATTGATCATAAAATGTTAATATTTCGTATATACACGTTTCGTGATGTTTAGAGTCATAAAAAGTAAGTTTTGTTTTGCATATTTGGCATATATTACAACTTTACGGCATACGGCATATATTCGTGCATATTTTAGCTTTTAATGGCATGAAAATGCATATTCTAGCAAAAAAAAATTAAATTTCAAATAAATTATCAAATAAAATATTCGTAGTTCTTAGAAGAAATTGCACAATTTCTTCTAGTGAAACCACATGAACCCCAGACTTGCACTTTCTAAATTTCCAAGTAGGTGTAGAGGAAATAAAGGATTAACTGACAAAGGTTGTATTATTTGGGTAGGTCTTATTCCTTAGGTACAAATTTCTTTGAAAATAATATTTGGAAATTTTTCTTATACTTATTCTTAGAAATAGTTATTTATAATTTTAGTGCTTGACTAGTTCATTTGTTGCCTTGACAGAGAGCTGTAAAGTGTAATTGTCCAGTCTATACCCTGAAAATGCCTAAAGTTGCTAGTTCAAAAAACGATTTAATTAAGAAGTGGTTGAAGCCGTATACATGTTTTAAATACGATGGAAGTGTTGTGTTGTGCGTCATCTGTGAAAAAGAGGTATTTATCCGTTTATTTTAATTTTGAATTAAAAAAAAACTGTTTACTCTGTTTAAAGTTAAAAAACTTCAAACAAGCCAAAACAGCGAGTTAAAAATTTAATACTAATTTGTTATTTTATTTTGTAATTAAGCAAACAATTTAAGAATAAAATTAGAAAGTTTTTTTTTGTGATATTGCAAAGGATATGGCACAGGCCACAGGGCACATTAAATTATTTTCCTTTGTGTAAGCTGTAGTAAATTGTACTTAAATATTGTTTTTACAGATAAACGTTAATAAAATGTTTCAACTTGATCAGCACATAGCCACCGGTGGTCCGCATCATTAAAGAAAAAATAATACAAACGAGCCAAAACAACAATTATTGCTGAACTGCTTAAATAAGAATGTCAACAATTTCAACGACGATTTGTGTAGAATGATGGTTTCATGCAACATTCCATTAAATAACATGGACGTTCCCGAATTTAGAAATTTCTTAGAAAAATATACAAAACAAAACGTCGTTTCCCGGAGAACAGCTTCCAGAACGTGCATTCCAAAATTATACGAAGTAAATCTTCAAAAAATAAGAAACGTTGTTTCGAATAATTGTATTTGGTTTAGTGTTGACGAAACCACCGATGCTAAAGGAAGATAGCAGTAGCGAATTTTATTGTAGGTGTTTTAAACAGCAGTCCTTCTTCCAGTTATTTAATTGCTGTTAAACAACTAGAAAAAACCAACAATTTGACAATTTCACGTTTTGTCAATGAAACCCTTTCGTTACTTTATTTGCCAAATCAAATACCACCAGAAAGGATTTTATACATGGTGACTGATGGTGCCGCCTACATGGTAAAAGCAGGTCAAAATTTAAAAATCTTTTTCCCAAATTTAATTCATGTAACTTGTCTGGCTCTGGCTCATGCGATGAATAGGGTGGCCGAAGTGGTTAGAACTGAATTTTCCTTTAGTCAATAAATTAATTAATAACGGAAAAAACGGTATTTATAAAATCACCACTTCGCGTCGAAGTTTACAAAGACTTGCTTAAAGATGTGCCTTTACCTCCACAACCAATTCTCACCAGGTGGGAAACGTGGATAGAAGCCGCTTTATTTTATTGTGAAAATTACAGTGAATTTAAAAATGTTGTTAACACCTTTGATTCAACTTCTGCTCAGTCTATCGCAGATTGTCAAGATATTTTAAAGTGTCCGGAATTGCAACCTCAGTTGTCCTACATAAAGGCTCATTTTTCGGAAATTCCTAGCATCATTAATAAATTAGAAACACAAAACCTGCTTCTCACTGAATCTTTAGAATTAATCGAAAAATTTAATTCAATTTTGAATAAAAATAAAAATAAAATATGCAAAAAAGTTAGCAGCAAAATGGACGATTTAATTCAGAAAAACAGCGGACTTTCAACTCTGAATTCCATAAAAAATATTTTAAATGGAGATTTCTTAAGCAATGGCCACAATGACGAATGTTTTGTAGTTAAAAATTCACATTTATTTAAATATTGTCCAGTAACTTCTTGTGATGTAGAAAGAAGTTTTTCCAGCTACAAAAATATATTGGAAGATAAGCGGCAAAATTTTCTCGTTGACACCATTGAAAAGCACATGATTATTTATTGTAATAAATAGGTTGTGTTATTTATTGATTTTACTTCTACCTGTATTTTTGTATATGCAAATAAAAAATAATAATGCGTTTCTATATTATGTAAGCCCTTTTGATTTTTTGAATGTTGAGTGTTTGTAACTAAAAATAATGAAAATCATTAATTGTATTTATCTTTTTCTTTCAACGAAAAATTACATTTGATTGAAAACGTGCTTTAACTCATATAATAATTACTAGTATTAAACTGCAGATTCAAATAAACATCACATTTTCATATTTAGGCACTAAATAAACAAACTAATTTGTTTTAGTGCATATCGCAAAAGGTTACTGCATATTTTTGCATATATTGAAGGTTTTATGCGGCATATTTTAGTGTATATATTGACGGTTTTATGCGACATATGTTGGTGCATATATGCACTATCTTTACAGCATATTTGCCCAACTCTACTTATCAGGTACATACTGTGTATTTCCGTTCTACAATAAAGTTTTTGCCTTAAATGCCATTGGTACAATGCAGAAACAAAAACAGAAAACAATGTGTTTGAAGGTGGCAAAAAGTAGATAGTAAAACAACTAAGCGAAAAGCTAACGATAACGATGATATCAAACAGAGGCATAGAAATATGTTAGTAAAAGAAGTAAAACCACGATTTACAGCATATAATTTCAAACAAAGAAAAGTAATTTTTAATGTTTTACATTAAATTAAATTTTGATTTGCACATTAAGTTTCTTCATCGTTATGTAGTCAAATTTCTTTAATAATTAGATTATGCCATAGCTTTTTCTATATTCGAAACCAGATGAGTATTTTTTTTGCTGAAATAAATATCACAACTAAGCAAAACTTTCTGATCAAAGGTAAATGGAAAATAACGTTTGATCTCTAGACTGTGTATAATCTTTTATCAGTCCTTTTAGTTGCAAATTTAATCCTCTTTTAAAGTACATCAAAATAGACAAAGCTCGCGTACACTTTTTCATATGAACAAAGCTTCTTTATATTAGATACAAAATGTCTTTTATCTACGACTGCTTGGATACGGGCTTATTATGTCATTCATTTGCGTTAGGTAATGAAGTTCTTTATCTCACTTGTGAGATAATGGACATATTACCTAACTCATTTTATTTACACAAACAAAACTAAAGCTTTGTTTATAAGAAAACTGGCTGGTTGCCATAGTATTAAGCAAATCGAATGTATCTCGTTCCTTTGATTTTTAAACAAAAGTATTTTAAAAGTGACTTGAAATTTGCAAATAAATTAATGTGAAATTTCAAATATTACAAGCAAAAAAATCAATTTTAAGCAGTGGTAGATAAAATTTTGTATGTCACACGTGGGATAATGCATTATTATGGCACTCGTTTGATTACACGACTCGGTCTACGACTTTGTCGTGCAACTTTCAAACTCGTATTATAATAACGCCTTTATTCCACTAGTATCATAAATAACTAAAATGTAATTGTTTTGTTCCTGATTACTAGGAATGTGCTTGCTCAAAATACTTTGATGTTTATTATTAGTACAAGCATTTTAGGTTTTGACCTTGTAAAAAAATAATATAAAGCTGAAAATTGGTGTTGAGCTAGTATTCAGTGCCCCAAGTTAGCATCCTAAAAGTCCCTAAAAGAATGCCATGTCTGTGACTTCGATTTTTTCTAAACCAAAAGGATTAAAAATCACAAAACACTGTTTTTCTTCCCTTTCGGAACAACTGTCCGACTATAAATCACCTGTGATGGAATAATTTTGCAACTTCTGCTGAGACTTGTTTTTTTTTGTTCGACCCCACTATACAGGGTGATATAAATACAGATACACCATCAATTTTTTCTACAATTATCACGATAATGAAATAAAACTGTTGCGTTGTTCATTATTGAAAGATGCGAATTTTATGACATATTATTTTCCACAATAACATTGAGAAACTACCTTTTGGTCGTTTATCTGAACAATTTCTTTAAGTAAGCGCCAAAACAACGACTAAGACCCAACGGTGTATGGAATGTGCAAAGTCGCTTTTGAGATTTCAACGAATAAATATTGATTGCAAATAGAAAATACCAAATATCAAAAAATCAGGCGACTCTAGGGGGGTGAAAAGGGGGTGTCCTCCTTCAATACAGACGCGCTCGAAAAAGAACGTTAGATTTGTATTCTACGCATGTCGATCACCCGTTCTGCGCGGGTTATTCCTACTACCCTCCAGTGCCCTCCACAACGTTTTTTCGACATTTTAAAAATGTACGAACGGATTTAAAATCGGTATGAATATGTTCAATAACAATAGAAATTTGAAAACCCTTCTAGGATGTTTCCGTTTGGTCGTTTACCTGAACTGTTTTATTGAAAAATACTAACAATCAAAATACTTCGATGCTCTCAAAAAATGTTCGATATTTTCAATTAGTTGTTTAAATATTTTTAAAATTATTAAAAATATATTTGAAATTTTAGAAATTTCAGAATGTTCAGTTATCAGATTTTCCAAAAATTATCAAAATTTCCAATAATTGAAAATATTCAAAAATTTTAGAAAACTATAAAATACTTATATGTTCAAATTTTTAATATTATTAAAAACTTTTAACATTATTAACAATTTTGCGGTTACCCAATAGCTTTTTGTGCAGTTTTGTATGGGCAATAAGATTATATAACCAAAAATTCTAAAACTATAGAAATCTTACATATTTTGAAGAAAATATTACGTGCTCTCTCATATGAGGTAACTTTCGAACCCATGTCTATAGGCGCTTTTTTCATTGTTTCCAGATTGAAAGTGTATCCCACATGTTATGAATCATGTCACAGATTTTGTAGCAGGTTAAAATAATATAATTAATCAAGTCATATCAGCAACAATTGTCAAACTCGTGTTACCTTAGAACAAATTGGAAAACGTTTTATTAATCACTGCACGAGAATGGCCACCATGTTCACCCGACCACGACCCAATAGACTATTCAGTTAGAAGCAAGTCAAAGGCTTGTGCGAAGCCTTACATAACAGCTGATGCTCCCAAAACGCAATCTGAAAGCTGGTGGGAATTATTGGTTAAGTTAGTTAAAAAAAACTGAAAAATTTACCTAATAGTCACCTACTTTGAGAGAAAAATATTTTATGGTTAACCTAATCACCAAAAATAAAATATTTAAGATGTAAATCGCTGTTAGTTAAAAATTTATTTGTTGTTCAGAATAACGGTTCAAAAACGGCCAATATTGTTCGCCTATGGTGTATAAGTGTTAATTCAGCTGCACGAATCTTTTTGGCTAAAAACCGATCTAAATCCTGAAGCTTTAGTTTAATAATTTCGTAGAAATCCAAGCGCTGTTCCTTTAATCTAAGATGGATTACTATGCACTGCTTTTAATTATATCTCGCTTTACAGATACTTGTGCTAAAAATTCTACGATGTAAAATAAACCCGTCAATTTGATTTTCCGCAAATTGCTGCTTCTTTTTTTCGTTAGAATTTATTCTAAAAGTGGAGCTGGGTCTTCTTTTCAGAGGTATTGTAAACGTGCCTTCGTTAAAAATAAATGTAGGCTTTCTAGCAGAATATCTACCTAGGGTGGAGGCTTGGGAATAGGACAATACATAATTAAACTGTGGTGGTAGTTCGTACGTGAAAAGCACGAACTTGGTTATCCTGCTGCTATTATTACTAATAGACCAAATGCTCATTATCCGAGCTAATGCTAAGCACTGGAAATCGGTTATTAGCGCTCTACACAATACACTCCGGTGGGATATTTAGGTAATACAATAATCTTTGTTAAATTATTTGTGATATGAGGTTTTTTCTTGAACACAATAAAGTCTATTAAGAAAACGGAAAAAAAGGAAGAAGCGCGCGCTTTATTACTGGACGGGAATCTGATATAGTCTAAAATTTAAATATAAAAACGTAAATCAAAAGCAGCCTCGGTGAAATTTAACTTACTAATAGGCTTTTGCTTTTTCTCATGTGCTTTTAAAAATGGAAAATGCCCTTGAGTACGTAATATTATAAAAAATGTTTTTTAAAACAACTTTAATTACGAATGGTGATCAAACTGAAAATGGGGTACTACAAGTGAGAGCCAAATGTGAATTAAAAGTTCAATACATTTTTCGGACCTATTTTTTAATCAGTTTGTATGCAAAGAATCTAAGATTTTCTTTAAAGTGGTGCACATAAAAGGAGTCCTCTTTGAACCCTTTTTGTGCCTCCATTTCCATCGAGTGGAGCTCGGAGGGATGATATTGTATGCAGAGCCAATTTTTATGCTTAAAGCGTGAGTGGTAAAAGGCATTATGCGTTCGAAGTGTCAATATTAAGAAGATTCTATCAACCGATTTCCTAGTCCCCGAAGACTAACGTGATATCTTAGTCGATAGTATCTATTACTGTCAGTGAGTGAGCTGGTGGCTGATACTCGGAATACTGATGGCCCTGGTTGTGTTTATCGGCGCAGTGGCGTCAATTTAAGGACGATGCTTCAATAAATCTTGAATATGAAATTATAATATTACAGCACCAATTTTCCACGTTAAAACGTTAACAATTAGAAGAAATACCATCTTGTTGCGTTACTTCGTGTACCGACGAAGAAGTTAGAATGTAAAAAATTCCTGATATGATCACCTTCGTTTGAAGTCCATCTGCAAAATTGTTCTCGAGGATAATTATCATAAACCCAACAAGGAGTTTCTCTAAGGGTAAAGTGAGGAATTTTCCGGCGGTTTTCCCAACACATTACGGAATAAACAAAGTGAACGTAACGTAGAAGTCGAGTCGAATGAGGTGTGCCAAAATAACCGCGAAAGAAGTATTTCCTTTTCGTCGTAAACAAGGAGGATACGCTAGTTGTGGAAGAACAGCCGGATTTTAGAAAGTCTGTTCCTGCGAATTCGTCGGCGGGAGCGGGCCGAGTTGAAATATTTGCAGGAATGGGCAGATCGATCCGGGCGCGAGGTTGTGCAACTCCGGCACGCCACGTGACGTCACACTAAAGGGAGACATGTTCTATCCGAGCCGCTGCATGATATACGGTTATTGGATATTTGCTTCGGTGTCGTATTCCGCGACACTTTCCTTTCCCAGACAGAAACACCAAAGATCTTTCCGCCTAAACTCGTAAAATGTTCGCAATAAAAACGTGCGATATTTCATGTTGACATGTTTTATTTAGGATTAGCTTATATCATAAAGGAGATACCGAGTATGAAACGATACATGAAATCTACAGCTCAGGTACGCAGCACCCGCGCAATATAAAAATATCACATTACCTACCGCAGACTAGGTTTTATAGGTCATGGATGTATGGCCAAACGCAGAGATATCGTGGCCGCAGCGTTCATAGTTAGTGCAAGACATTTTTAAGACGATATGGCTACAATAATTTCAAAGCTTAAGTGTTGAGGTGATTGTATTTATTTTATGTTCATACGTCCATCTCTAATAGGGGTTTGAAACATTTTAACTGACAATAGTGTAATTGTATCTGTAATGAACATCAAAGATTAAGCAGAAAGGTATTTTCATTAAAAACCGCGCAAAATGATCATCGTCTATTAAAGTGTGTTTGATTATTTTGTCAGTAAAGGCTTTGCTTTTTACAATTAGTGTTGGTACCGGTTCGTTGCCTTTTCGTAGTCTTAGGTATCTAACTAGAATGTGTTTATTATTGACGTAGTATAATTATTTGAAAAGCTACACATTGGTAAGTTGCAATTTGGTCACGTTTTATCTTGTTGCAGTGTTAAATTATTTCGATTCGGCACTGCAGTACGTGGCTACAATAGTTACTATCGGTACAAGTGTCCCCACACGCCTTACCATACTCATGCTTATGGCGCTTTTTAATACCAACTACATTTGATTGATCTTACGTCAAAAAGTTGACTATTTTTCAAGTAGCTGATTATACCTCCTCATTTCTTCTTTTCTACGTCATTCTGCAATGCTTAGAATTACAAGCTGTGAATCATCCGCTGATAAAGGTATGAGTTTTATTGTACTTCAGAGAAGTTATTTTGTAAATTACCTTGTTATTGTACTTGCGTAATTTCCAAGGTTTTTCAACCTATCAAATAATATTTCATTCGATCTTTTTTATTGCCATGTCTCTTGGCTCCTGTGCAAATCATTTTTGGTCTACATAAAATCGAAATCGTAATTATTTTCCAAGTATACAGAGATATTTATGTTGCGTCTCTAAAAGTAAGATGACCTTGAACATACACCTCCCCTGACGCTTTACGAACATGGTAATAAATTATTCATCTGACGTTCAGCATAATGTTAATACGAACTTGGAACTGTTTATTTTTAAGGCCCTTCTATAAAAACCCCTTTGCCGCACCGACACTATTCTGCCATTGCTACACTTTAGTATTGTTTATTGTTAATCAAGCGCTTATAAATGATACTTTATTTATTGACAATGATTGGTGTTGGCCCTACGTTGTGTTTCTAATTTATTGTTAATATCGTACTCGCTAACTCTTTATCGAGGTTAAAAGGAAGAAGATGGTTACATTATTTAAACAAAAGTAAACTTTTATTTATTTATTTGTTTGGTGAAAATGCAAGTGTTGTAAAAGTGTGAAAATTGTATGTTTTTGTTACTTCCTAGCAGAGCCTCAAGTGCTTCGCCTAATTTCCGAAAGACAATAGCACCACGCCTAAGAAAATAACCCAATTACAGCGATTGATTACGCACAAGTCGGAAATAGCATATCTAAAGAGCGTCTTGTTGTAACTAAAGTGAAAGTCTCTCACCTTGATCAGCTTACTTCCTAACAGCGCCTCAACGTTACGCAATTTCCGCCATAATACCGCCACCTATTTCTAAAAAATACACTCTTAAGAGTAAGAATCTACGCCTAAGCCTCTCTGATTTTGCGAAAGTGCTGTAGCCCTGTAGGCCTAAACTCACAGTGGTAGTGCTGATTTGAATTTTAGACTTGTAATAATTTAACATTCTGGTCAGAATGTCAGATAAGTGGAGTAAGAAGATTTTGGACTGGAGACCATGGGGAAGAAGAAGTGGAGTGGGCAGGCCAATGATGAGATGGGCCGATGAAATACGAAAAAGAGCCGGAACTAAATGGCAAGAACTGGCACAGGACAGAAAAAAATGGAAGGATAGAAAGGAGGCCTATATCCGTATTTGGATAGAGAAGTGCTAGGAAGAAGAAGAAGAAGAAGAATTTCACAAAACTTGAGCATTTCTTCAAAACCTACATTCAGGTCAGATCCCAGCGATCTATAGATGATCTTTGAAAATCAGAAAGTATATAATCACTTCCTGTGAGGAACATATTGATTCGTATTTATATTCATCTTCCAAAAAACTGGATTTAATTTTTTTTACTAATCAAATTGCTACCCCACTGCTTATTGAATTAATACAATTGTGTCTCGCGCTGTAAAACTAAACATTTGCGCTGACTAACAGTGCCAAGTCTCCTCAATCTATAGATCTATATATTAAATTTAAATCCCGAATTGTCTCACCATACCACAATGACGGGCTGTTTAATCGACAAAATGTAGTACCATAATACGACGGGAGGTCCTTACATCTCCGATCAGCTTATTATTTTGGGCGATTGTTTATGTGCAGTCATTACTGTTGCTATAACTTGGTTATTTATATATTTATTTATATTTATGGCTTTCTCTCATTCTGGCAGATTAGGAATCTCGTACAGCACAGTTGATATCTGATTCTTTCAATAACAGACAATTAATATAATAAAATTACAATTTGATTTGAAACAGCATTTGTTTTTAGCGAGTTGTGTGAATACAAATATGAGTATGATTGAAATGATATGACAAGTGAAGATAATAATTGGACAAATAATTACTTACGCGGGCATAATAAATAGGCTAATAAATAAGCAACTAAGTAACAATCACACCAACAAATTTTAACACTTACCATGGAAACAGAATATATATTTTTCCTAGTTATAGGAGACCACGGGCTTAAAATTAAGTAAAAACTAAATCAATTATTGTTTTATTTGCTGAAAGAAATATTGTTAATGTTTCTGTAACGAGACGAAACTTATTAATCAAGTACACTTTGTTTTCAGGGACCTTCCACGTTAAAACAATATATTTTATTTTCTAGAGGCGCACCTTTGCATTAATTTAAACGGTAATCTAAATTACAACTACTAGTTTTATTCTCACATGCCAACGAAATTAAATATTCACAATCTCATGCGCAAAATTGAACTAAACTTATTGCATTACAATAGGTTTATAGACATCTGAATGTGTGTTATTATAGAAGATATTGCATTTGGATTGAGTTTTGATAACTTTGACGCAGGTTTGTCAAGTGAGATTATGTATTCAAATACGTAGCTACAACTACAGTGTATGTTATTACTTCTAACTAAACATAAGTTAGAAACTAAAGTTTTGCTGTAACTAATTTAATTAGAACGTAATGCATGCAGAAAACTAATAAACAATAGTTCACTACATGCATTACTTTCTAATTAATTAATTTTAATATAATTTACTTGGCGTCTTAATCGGTCTTAGGAATATAAATTTTCGTTTTGCAATTATTAGTTGCATGGCTTCTTTACCACATAGTAAATTTAAAAAAAAGCATTTTTGTAGTCGATCGCAGTAGACACAAAAATGTGCAAAACAAAGGAATGTTTTGAGGACTAAAAAGGCTATGGCTATGTTTTACTTTCATTCAAAAATACTATTACAATTTGGGCTTTATCCAGTCCTACATTTTCTACATTGTGTAAGTTCATAGAATTTGTTTTATACAGGGAGAAAATATAAATGATAAGTTTAAAACTGTTATTTTTGAATTAAATTTGCACATTTTTTAAGGTAGGTCGTTTGCGGGTTTTTATTGCCTAGGGTGCCTTTTTGTTTTAGGATTGAATGGAGACGCGGAAACATATTTATTCAAAACTTTTACAACCACTTCCTCTTTCTATGTGAAATGGTTTACTTTTCCAAACATAATTGAAAGCTTTATTTGTCTAATACACTATTGCATACAATTAACAAATCAATGGTTTATTTTATTGTAAATAAAACAATTCTTAACTTCAACAGTTTTTTATTTTAGCTTTATACGTATTTCGACATGTTGACATGTAATTTTCAGAGGCAAGAAAAAAATTAACAGTTGCTGTTGCTATAGGAACAAAAAATCTTTATAACTTGATTTTGGTATTCTATATCTGCGTCTAGATGATTTGATTTCTCATTTCAAAACGTCCAATAATGGTGAATGTAAGAGATCAATTTTCTCATTCATTAAAGGTACAAATTTTAAATGTTTTTGTATTTCAGATGCTTCTAGTATATCAAACTTACATATTTTTTGTTACGATTCCCCCGTAGACGTCTTTGATGTTGGTCATATTTACGGGGTGGATAATAAATTGTGGCCGTTCGTAGTACGTTGTGTCCTTTTTGTAGTCGGTTCGTAATCGTAATCGTAGAGCTTTATTACTTTTATTAAGTTTCATCAATAATATTTTCTGAATATAATTTGCAGCTGCAGCTGATGTATGGTTATTTAGCCTCGGTATTTATCTGTACAGGTTAGGGAAACTGCAAAACCATAGCTAAAGTAGGACGATTAATGTTCTCAAGATATATATCCAAAATAAGGTAAACTCTCGTTCGTAGCATAATTAAAATATTGAAAATAGATTATTCCTGCTTTACATACGCTAACATTATTTCACATGGTAAATGGCGTAAAGCTAATGCAAAGGAAACACTGCTGCGGCAGCTGAGGAACCTCCAAGCGCTGGTCCGATGACCGTAAGCAGCTAAGCTACTATTAGTGCTGGACAAAAGTTTTTAAACAACTGAGCTACCTCAAAGCGCTGGGTTAAGTTAAAGGGTGAATAGTCTTATTGCGGCAGCTAAGGTATCGCGAGTGTTGGGGTTAGGTAAGAGGAAAAGGAACCTTGCATCTAATACGTAGATTAAGATCTTAACAAGAGCATAGAAAAAGTGATTTTTTTTATTAAAAATTTAAACTTTTAAGTAAATAAAATGTGTTGTTTGGTGATAGTAATTCGCCGTAGGTTTAGATCCAGAACAAAAAAGCAGCAAGCTAACCCAAGTTTTAATAGCTTTTTTTTATTATTTTGCAAAATTTACAACCTGCTAGTTAAAGCTATAAGTAAATGTGATTAGAGAATTATACTTGAGGGATAAGTTATCCAGTGATAGCTCTCCTATCTAGTAAAATAGATGTTCACTGATATGAAATATCTGTATAATATAACTGATCACTGATTTAAAGCATCCGTAACCCACTGTTTTTTAATCGTTTTCTGATTTCTGGCGGAGTGTAGAGTTGTCTTGCTTCCTCGTTGGTGTTCTGGGAGTAGGTCTAGGTAGTTTCTTGTGAGTCTGTTGATTTCTTCTCCAACAAGGGGTATACCAGAGTCGTCGTGGAGGGTTTTATTGCTAATGTACCATGGTGCATTGTAGATCATTCGTATCTTCGATTGGAGTCTTGTATTATTTGTGTATTAGATGGTTTGGCGCCCCATAGTTGGACTCCATAAGTCCAAATTGGCTTTATTATACACTTATATAGAAGTAATTTGTTTTCTGGGGAAAGTTTTGATTTACGTCCTATTAACCATCCCATTTGGCGAATTTTGTGATTGATTTGCGTTTTCTTAGATGTGATATGTGCTTTCCATGTGAGCTTTTGATCGATTATTAGCCCTAGGTATTTCAATTGACTGTTTACTGCTAATTGTGTGTTGTTTAATGTAACAGGAGGGCACGTGGTATGTCGGTTGGTAAAAGTAATTTGCGTGGATTTGGTGTGGTTAACTGTGACTTTCCATCTGTCTAGCCAATCTTGTATCAGGTTAAGGTGTGTTTGCAAGTTTTCAGAAGCTATTTGAGGATTAGTACTTATTGAAATTTTGGCGGTATCGTCAGAGAACGTGGCAATTGTAGTAGTGTTTGTGCTTGGGATGTCGGCCGTGAAAATTAATAGAGAAGGGGACCCAAGACGCTTCCTTGAGGAACACCGGATTGGATAAAATGATGGTTGGAGGTTTGGGTGTTGAATCTTACTTGAAAGTATCGGTCTATGAGATATGATTTTAAGATCAGATAGTGGGGAGTGGGATGAAATGATTTGAATTTATATAGGAGACTTTCATGCCATACTCGGTCGAAGGCTTGTTGAATGTCCAGGAAGGCAGCTGTGCATAATTTGTTTTCTTCTAGGCTGGTGTGTTTAAGCTTCTAACGATCCTGTGGCATTGTTGTACCGTTGAATGTCTCTCCCGAAAACCGAATTGGTGTGTTGGTAGTACTGCGTTTATTTCAGTATCTTGAGATATTCGTTTGAGCAGTAGCCTTTCTAATGTTTTACACCTAATCGGGAGCAAGCTTATTGGTCGGTATGAGGAAACTAAATTTGGAGGTTTATTGGGTTTGTTGATCATTATTATTTGCGCAAACTACCAGGCGATCAGGTAGTATGTTAATTTTAAGACACTGTTATAAATTGTGGTTAGCAAGACTAGTGCTTTTCTAGGTAGCTGCTTTAAAGTGTATCCAGTAATTAAGTCACAGCCGGGGGATTTATGGTTATTACATCTTGAGATCTCTTGTTGTACTTTTTTTGCGCAAAAGGGTTTAATCGAAAGCATCATCGGGCAGGAGATGTCCAAGAAATTTTTGACCTAGTCATCATCGTTCTTATTGTTAGGGTCAGGTGCGCTGAAAACATGTGAGAGGGGTTTTGCGAAGAGTTTTGCTTTTTCCTGCTCTGTTTTTGCCCAGCTGTCATCTTCTTTCCTAAGGGGTGGAGCGTGCTGTATCGCTTGAATGTTTTGGTAGCTTTCCAGATGGTATGGTCTTCTTTTGCCAGGTTGCTGATATATGATTCGAATTCTTTAAGGTATGTACATTCAAATGGTCATGCAGACAAAATAATAAAACTAAACATTATTCTATGTATTAAATCTCTAACTTTATCACCGTAACACGAAGACGGGTACCTACATCTTCACAAAAGTTACTACAGGAACAAGACGACGAGCGCTTACTTCTACGATTAGTTTATTATTGTTTTCGGCGCATATTTATGTTGCTTTCACTACTGTTGCTATAATTTGGCTATTTATGGTTTACTTCCATTGTGGCGGGTCGGGAATTTCGCACAGCACATTTGATATAATTTCTTTCAATAATAGACAATTAATATAATTAAAGCATTGCACACGGAACATTATTACAATTTTGTTAAATACAGCATTTGTTTGTTGCGAGTTGTATCAATACAAATATGAGTATGGTTGAAATGATATAAAAAGTAAAGGCAATAATTGGACAAATAATTACTTATGCAGACAAAATAAATAATAAAATTAAACCAGCTAGATTTAACGTTTATAACAAGAAGAGTATATTCATTTTTCCTATGATATAATGTCTGCTTTTCTCTTTGTTATTGTATTATGTTATAATATTAAAACTAAGCGGGTTCTTACAGTATACAAAACAACTTTAACATATTTTACCTAGTACATTGTAACGATGTCTAGCAGCTGCAAGAGTAGACGATTATTTTTATAAATTTAATGTTTCGTTAAGTTAAAATAACAAACGCTAAAACTTACGGTTACGAATTAATTTACGTACTAGCTAAACTTATGGACTACGCCTTACGCTTTTGTCATACACGCATTGATAGAAAATTTATTTTAATGGCTGTATGCGCGGTCAGTACGAGTTTTAAGATGAGGAAGGGATTCGAACTTATTATAAAAGATAAACGGGGACGCGGTCTGCTACGCTACCAACTTTTTAAAAAAAGCAGGGGGGGGGAACCATCGGGTTCTACTAGTAATATCTAAAAATACATAGTTTTGTACTTCCTAAAGAAATAATCAGAAACAAAACTTACAACGTACAGCAGCAACAAATATATTCTAAACAAAGAATTCGCCATCGCATCGCATCGTATCTATGACAACCAGCTCGCATTTTAGTATACGATTGAAAAAATTTAAATTGTTGTGAAATAATCAACAAAACTAGGGGTATCAAAAATCAGTTTGCTGCAGTAGTTATTTGATTTTCACATCTCCATTTTTACAAAACATTGGACGCTTAACTGCTCATTCCCAAGCAGGTTTATCAAGTTCTGATTGATGCATCATTTTTATTGTAAAGACATAAACAACTGAAACATTTGTATTAATTCTTCTTTCTGTTTCAGGTGAGTTGGTGTTCTCAATTTCGTTATAGATGGCGGATTTGGTAAGTTTTTCCCGTAAATACATAATTAAATCAACTAAATGTTTTGAACGCTACCATAAATCATTGTTTATTAAAACTAGTAATTCACGATTATTATTTTCAATTCTGCGATGGTTTATTTTGAATTGAGTTATCAAACCTTTTTGATGCAGAATGTGCATGTTTTGGTACCCTCCATGTACAAGGTAGTATCTATTTTGTATAAACGTTTCCTCGGGGAATACTCAAGGGGTGAGTAATATAGGGGACATCCCACACTGCCAAAACATAAAGGACTATGTAAAAATTGCACTGACTTTCTGCGATCGTAGATTAACTGAATCTACGACTCCATTGCAGCTGACTGAACTTAAATATCCGTTGGGTTGATGCTTCCAAAAAACGAGGTATTTCAAGTTGCTATCGGTATCTTGAAAAGAGTTTCTATCGAAAAATGTTTAAGGGAATTTTTCATGCTCTATAAGCATTTTCTGTTACTGGGTCGGTTCATTTTCCCACTCTACTTTTTCAAAAAAGCTTTTATTAAAGCTTGTTTAAAATAGACTATATCACACACATTTTATTTAACCAATCAGAGTACTCGATTTCCTTGACAACAATGAACCAAATAGATATGGGGGAAAATCATTAGCGGATTCTAATAAACAATAAAATTTGTTGAATACCAAAGCAATAACCAAAAAATTGCACAACTTCATAGAGCCCCCCTTACAGGGAAATTAGGTTCGTGGCAAAAAAGTCAAATCAAGGCCAGTTTTTAGCGCTACCAGCTGACAGAATTAAAAGGAAATTTTGCAACAAGTTTTTGATAAATAAATGTTTGGAAATTAACAGTTTTAAAAAAATTTCGCAACTACATTATTATGAGACTTTATCCTCCTATAACGATTGCGATATTAAATTTTGTGCCGATCTATCAAGTTTTTTTAATAACCGATCGGTGAAGCATTAATGCTGAACCCACTTCGAATAGCAAAAAGCTTATAATGCTAATTACTGATTGGTTGTGAACCCGCGCCATTATTTGAATTTTTATGCACTGTAAAAATGTAATTTTTGTCAGAGAATGGGTGTAAGTTTTGCTTTCGTGTTTTTTTACGAAACAACCTGCTCATAAATAATAGCTTCCCCTAGTTCTACAACATTGTTGTATAACAGCAGTAGAAAAGGTAAGCCTCTACCGAGTTCGCCCCAGGTACCACACGTGCCGCAGCATGCTGCACACGCCTTCCTTAATCCTCAACTGCGCTGTTGCCATTTTTTTTTTGCTCGCAGTAAATATGGAACATAAGCATATCGGCGACAACTAGCAGTCAGTGAAACACAAAATTATAAACACAATGCTATATTCAGTGGAATTGGCATAAATGCGGCTGTAAGTAAAAAATTAAAAACATTCACAGCGGCTACCATTTATCCGGTGGAATACCGATAAGTGCATTGGATTTATCTGGAAACGCCTTATGGATGTTTTTTATGTAGCTAGAAAGTTCTATGAAAGACAACCAACAAAACTAATTATTTCCGGATTTCTGGTTGCATATCGTTTTCAAATATTGTATTTCCGGTGCATTTGTGTTATGCGTAGATATTTTACATACACATACACACACGCGTTTACCTGCAAACATTAAAAAATGTTTCGTTTTTAAATTTTTTGTTTGTTTTGAGAAAATGAGTTTTTACTTTCCAATACTTTCAGTATAAGGAAGTACTGATTTCATATAAATTTTTGAATTCGGAATTTGGACCCCTAGAAACTTAAAAAAGTGGTTTCTAAAATGTAGTCTGTGGGTGAGTAGGACAGACCATTTTCGATTAGCTTCGAGGGTATATTAAAAATTCATCGACAATATCAACTTTCCGAAACCGGAAGCGGAAGTTAGCCTGGTTTTTGGTGGTAATTTTTCAAATTTGAAAGCGGAATCTGGTAGAAAACCATTTGTAGCTTACAAGTGGTGGTTGCTACGATTTTTTGATTTTTACATTTTTGACCTCTTATTACTCAAAAAGGAATGAGTAAGTTTTTATATCGTGATAGCCCTGTGGAGACATACTGTTACTACGAATGAGAATTTTCCAACAGCTCAAAACAGTGAAATGAAAAATGGAATGAGCCAATCCACTAATTTATCTGTGGCGCCTTCTATAAATTTTTGATAATATTAAATTGATGCCCTTTATTTAATAAGAGGGAGACGATAAAACATTTCTGTTTAAAATTAATTTGTTCAATGAGTAATTGTAAAGTGAATGATATATTCACCGCTTAATTTTTAGGTGCAGCAATTTTTAAAGAAGTTAATTTTCTTGCTTTCACCCAAATATTGACGGACGGGTTTGTCCTTCTGTTTTCTTTAATCCAAATTAATAGTTATTTTCTTATAAAGAAAAACGTTTCTGTTTGTAAATACAATCAGATATGCCTGTAGGTTACGCAGGCATACGCAGCGCTAGCTGAGCCGTTACGTTGGCAGCATGTGTGTTGTTACAAGTCACTGTTACCGCGCAAAAACGTTAAAGTAAACATTCTTTTAGTGCGCCTTGGATATTCAGTATAGCTATTCATAGAAACTTTTTTTGGAAAACATTTATAGAGATGTCATAAGTTGTCCAGCACTGAATCAAAATTATTTTCAAAATAAAAATTAAATAAATATTTTTTCAAATTTTTTACATAGTCTAGAAGAACTTATAAATACTCAGAAAGAGAATTTTTAGGACAACTTCCAGTGAGTGTAGTTCCGGGTTAATTCTCTACAATATTAAGACAGTCGATCTAAAACTTTTAGACAATATATGCATGTATGCATTAAATCATAGACATTAAAGTTAAATGTTAAGAAACACAATATATACAGGGGGTTTTGCAAAAAGTAGTCATTAATAAAACTACTTATTCTGGTTGCGAAAATATGTCGTGCTCCGTTTCGGATCTTAATGTGGAAGTTAAAATTTAACATTTAACAGTTTTGTACAAAAACTGGTACCATTAATTTAAATTTAAAACGTCCAAATAGGAATCAGTGGCTCTATTACATAGGAGCGACATATATTTTATTAAATTTCATTAATGTGTAATGTTTTTTTAAACTGGTTACAGCTTGAACAAAAATACACAAAAACCGTATTTTTGTGCTTATTTTGTAAAGGCAGCCGTTTAAGACATATTTGACCTTAAAGTCTAAATAGTGTCATGTGTTTTATTGTCAAACCGATCCGTGATTTTTAAAAGCTAATGAAAAACCTTAGCATGTATTACGTTAAAGTTACTGCGGCCTTTTACATCGTTTCTCATTAACGGTGTTTGTCAAGTCCTGAATTTTTTAATGGTAATTAGTTGTTAGTGTCATAATATTTCAATAACATTACAATACTTTGATTATTTATTGAATCGAATTTAAGTCATGGCGCGCTCACACTTATGTTTATAGCAATTTGTATTTCAACCCTATATACTCAGACTTACGTAGAACTCCGCAGGTCAAATGTCTCTGTAACGGTTGGTGTAACACCAAAACATTAAGAATTGTGTTTCGTTGTATGATTTTTCAAGCCATTTAAATCCCTAACCAGTTTTTGGGAAAAAACTACAGATTTAAAAGCAATAAAACAAACATAGCAACCTCTCTCTATAGGGTTTTTCAAGAAAGTTAAACTACAGTTTATGTTCCTAAAGTTTGGAATAAAATTTATTAGACATTTAGTACCTATTTCGTAAAGAAAATATCAAATACGTCAATTTTAATTTTTAAATAAACACATGTAGGGATTATTTTCAACCCCCTACTCTTAATTCCCTAAGCTCTAACAACCCTAAATTTAAAATATCAAATAGGAAGATACCTCTTGTGACACCCCTTGTTTTGAAGCATTTTTTATGCCGAATTTAACAAAATTACAAATTTGGTTGATCAACAACGGAGATACAGGGTGCCCAGAATAACTTGCATAGCGTAGGTATCTCGACAAATATAAGCAATACGAAAACGATTAAATTAGATGAATGGTGTCTAAATACGGTAACAATGTAATGCTAATTTTGTTTTTCCCAAAATATCCATGGGTACTAGATACGAGTGAAAACTGAAAAAGCGGAATTTCTTCACAGCAAAATATCTCTGCTTATAGTGAAAATAGGAAAAAATCAGAAATCGGAAAAGGTTGTGGCTCTATTTAAGCTGTAATAAGAAATAAATATTTTCAATATTTTGTTTTGTTTCGATTCAGAGATATAACACAAACAAAAAAATTACATGTTTGTGTTATATCTCGAAAACGAAACAAAACACAATGTAGAAAATATTTTTTTGCACGACCCGTCAAGAAAGCGTCCATATTCATTAAATGTAGTAGGTACGAAAATTAAATATTTCAGATGATGCGTTATTTTCTCAACTCACAGGTGTGTTAGGAAAATAAAAGGCAAAGCACGATAGGTATGGCGATTGGCCGGAGAGGTATCTGGCAAGTTTCATTGCTGCCTATTACACATTATTAAAAGTAATTTCTGATCATAGTTTGAGCAATTTTAATTTAAAAATATGGGTATTGACTCAAGTAGCAATGATCTTATGGAATCTATCTCATCGAATGTCGTCGAAGCAGCAAAAAACAATTTAAAAATATATTGTACATAACTCGCTAGAGAGTGACAAATACACTCGATCTGCGGCTTCGTGCCAACATTCCTTCTCGGGTGTTGAGTGTCACATTCCATGCTCTTTATGTATGATACTATTTCTTATTAGAGCTTAAATAGATCTACTACTTTTTCCCTTGTGATTTTTTTCTATGTTTACTATGAACAGAGATATTAAACTCTAAATAAACTCCGCTTGATCAGTTTTTCGCTTGTATCTAGTGTGCCGTTGATATTTTAGGAATACCAAAATTACCATTACATTGTTACCGTAATTCGACAACATTCATCTAATTTAACCTTTTTCATATCACTTATCCTTGCCGAGATCACTACGCTGTGCAAGTTATTCTGGGCACCCTGTATCTTCGATATTTATCAACCAAATTTGAAGTTTTTTCGACTCAGCATAAAAATGCAAGGTATCACAAGGGGTATCTTTATATTTGAAATTTTAAAATTGGGGTTGTTAGGGCTTAGAGGGTTAACAGTAAATGGTTGAAAATAACGCTTGCGGGTGTTTATTTAAAAAGAAAAATAAACGCGTTCAAGATTTTTTTTTAAAGTAAGTAGTAAATGTTTATTGAATTTTTATTCCAAACTTTAGGGACATACTGTATATCCGAAATGCATCTGAAATTATATTTTTCTAAAATCTATGTCTTCAGGACACTTTGGCTATGAGTTTAAATTTACACTGTATTATTGTTATTAGTGCCGTTTAGTCAAACAATAATAATTTTTACATTTAAGAGTAAGCAAAAATCTAAATAAATATTAAACGGTTAAAGACGTGTTTTTTAATCCGAGAGTAAAAACAATATTTTCTAATGTTTCGGTAGCGACGCGAATAAGGCTACTGCCTTGTAAGTAGAAGTCCTGGACTTGAATCCTGAGTAGGGCAACTTTTTTTTTACAATATTTTTTTTTAATTTATTTAATTTTTTATCCATAGTAAAAAGAATACGATTTGTACAGTAAATTATAAATGTAATACTTTAGGTAATGCGATAATTAAGTTTATACCTATTTCATTATTACAATATAATTAAACATTAAAAAATCAGTTGTGAACAATAAATAAATTTAAAAATTTTAAAAAAGTTTAGCTGTACCCAAGACTAGAATCCAGGACTTCAACTTCGAATCCAGCAAACTTAGCAGCGTCGCTACGACTACATTAGAAAATATTGTTGTTAATTTTCTTCTAAAAAACCCTGCACATTTTCGCAACTGATTCGTAATTGATGTAAAATCATTTTTCTATGGCAAGGTTCAAAAGTAACCGTTTCTAAAAGAACGCCATAACTCTGAAACGAAACACTTTTTTGTATGTAGGTAAGTTTCTTTAAATCGACATATTTTCACGCCTAGAATCTACGTATAAATTATATAGATTTAAATTTAACTACCCTTAGATTAGCGAAAAACTTTATTTTATAATTTATTTGTACACGTCACTTAGTACTGGTTTTACTTGTAAAATGTTTCATTTTGATTTTCATTCAATTTTATTTAAATTGAAATTTAAGCGTCTACAAATTTAACTTTCAAATTCTAAATCTACTAAATTCAAGCGAGTTTGGGTTGACATCAAGGCACTAACCCTCGTAACTTTATTATTTTTGGTATTTTGGTGGAATTTCTTCTAACCCTTGTGTATTGCTGTAGGTTGCTGGCTACCCTGCTGCTTTGCACATAGTGCTGAATCATCCAGTGTTTCCATTACGCACCCTGTTTCTACCCTCTATTAATTATATAACGCTTAATTTATTTCCAAGTTGTATGTGCTCCCCAAATTTTACCCACTACGATCTTCTCATGTTTTCGTTATAAGGCCAGAGTATTTTTGCTCTCATAATTGCTCCACCTGAATATTTTGCTTCGGAAGTCGCTGACCACACAAATTGCAAAAAATACCGATCTTACAATTTCAAGCCGTCTTTCACGTGAGTTTTCTCGATTTTTTAATAATCGGCGACGCGTTTTGCGGTAAATTTCTTCCCGGAATGCAATTTAGAGTTTTCCCTTTTAACACGTCCGAGAAATTAAGAAAGAGGCTGAAGTATTGTGCCCAAGTGATAAATGTGGTAGGTGTTTGGAATTAGGGGATTTATTCTCAGCAGGCCTGAGCTTAAGTGGCTGTAACAAAACGAATTGTGGGTTTAATACAATTTTCATGAAATGCATTTCAACCCCCGACCCATAAATATAAAACCAGCACAGATCCAAAAGCGCCGTGCATATGCGATTAAATCAAAGTTTAAATTATGACCTTCAAAATGCATTAAAACGAGGGATGGTAAAGATTTTGCTGCAGCGAATTTTCCCGTAATGAGAGTTTGTACTTAAGGAAATTACGTTTTAATTTAATACCGAGTAGGTTATCTCTTGAAATCGTCTGAATTTTTTTTTGGTGTTTTATGGGAACTGTAATTAACTTCCATTATTCTTCATAATTGGATCAACGCATTGCGCTTATTAACTTTAGGAATTTTCATTATTTTGTTTCCGATCCGTGAACTTTTTAATTTTCCACCGGCGAAAGTTTAACTGCAAGCTTTTTTTCGCCTGTATAGCACTTCCGACATCGGAAGCTTTCTGGAAGAGAGCTCCTTTTGTAATGTCACGCCTAAACTTGAATTATAGATAAAAGGAAAGATAAAAAAATGCATTTTATGAGAACTTGAATAAATGAAGCACCGCCGGTGAATGTTCCTATTAAACGAGGAGCTGCCAGAACCTTTATTGGTCTTAAAACGTGAATTTAATGCAAACAGTTTTGTAATTTCAAATTTAGGCTGTTCGTCAGTACGAATTACATCGTGGTTTTTCCATTGATAAAATATTCATTTAAAAAGGGGCGCCGTCGAAAAATTTTTGGAAATTAATAAAATTCCTGGGTGAGCTTAAACAGAACTTCAAATATCAAAGGTCAAAACATGAAAAGGTAAAACAAAAGAGGGTCTGTCAATATCTTACTTCAGAAAAACTTTAAATATAGTAATATTGGACATTTTTGTGCTTTCAAAGACCTTTGCATGATTTATTAAGATGTAATAAAATTCTTAGAAGTATGTTTCTTTGAAGTCTGCAGAGGAAACTATAATAATCAATTCTATAAACTTAAAGGCTTCTGAACTGGAAATTTATAAATACAGAGTACCGTTAGTGTTTTGCACTACTTCAAAGAAACTGAGGTTTAAGTTCTTGGGTAAAAATCACGAATATTGACCAACATTGTTATCCAAAACTGCGTATTCTTAAAAAGTTGCAGCCCATCAAAGTTCTTCTCAATGGTGTAACTGTATTGTTGTAATTTTTATCTTGCATTAAATTATTCCTAGCATAGGTCTAACAATTCTTGTTAAGTTTGATTGCTCTAACTTAAACCGTTCTGAAGTATCTGCGATTCTTCTGTCTTTGACGGGAAACTTCTTTGCTGGCGGGTGTAACCTGCGATCTTGAGATCAGGCACTGTAACGGATGTAATTTAACGGATACACAAGCGCCGCCTTGTTTTCCGGCAAGCTTTTAGCATTGCTTAGTCCGCCAGCGTCAGTATCAGTACGTAGATAGTTGCGAAGTGAGTTGCAGGCGTTTATACAGGACGAAGAAGGAATAAAGGTTACTCGGCGATAGCACTCTCAAAGCTCTAGGTTGATTATTAAAATACATACCCGTATAACCACACAATACAGAACCTATATCGAACCTGTATTTAAATCTTTAGTCGATACAGGCTTTCTGTACCCTATGGATAGCGCGACGATAGAGATTACATATCGATTGGGTATAGTTGTCTTTACTAACTCTGTATATAAGATGTAAAGCTCCTGTACAGACAACATATAGTTAAAGTACAGATGCAGTTAAGATTGCGCATAGAGCACATGAAGGTACTGTAAAGATACGATATAGGTTTTTAAAGATACTATTCCGATGCTGTATCGTCCAAATTAAGGTGCGGTATAGATAATTCAAGCAATTAATTTTAGATAAAAAAAAATATTTTTTTACGCGGATATATTTTCTTTTATAATATTTTATACAACCCCTCTGTATTTTTTTAGCTAATTTCATTTACACTAATGTATTTATTGATAGATTTTTAATTTTAAAAATGCGCTGCATACTTTACCTTAGCGGGGAATCGAACTGGCCATCTTTGGTTTGTGAGTCGGTCTCCTTGCACCCTGAGCTAATCTCGCCTCTTATAAGATTCGACCGCTAAATGTTTTAAGAGTATTACAGAAGGTTATGACGGACAATATGATACAAATGTACTACCAAGAATTACAGTTAGGGTTAAACCGTTTTTTTTGCAGTAAAATTTATAGTGACGTTGCATAATATCTCGTTAAGGGCGTATAGTATGCTTGGATAAAACGTGATTAACAGGGACTACGTAGAAAACGCATTGGACGCTTAATAATAAAGTTAGACATTTTTGTGGGCTCTTGAAATTTTTAAAGTTAAATGTGTTTCATGTTTCTCATTTTCTAATTTTGTTTTTTACATTAATTTTAATGTAGAGTAAAATCATTTTATAAATAGTTGGTAAAGTGTATCGTTTGTAGCTTTGCTAAGTTTTTAATAAACTGATGCCGAAACAAAAAAAAAAGACAACAGATTAAAGTATTAAGAAAAATAAACAGTGAAGAATTATAGGGGATAAAATATAAAACAGTTTTAGTAGGTTCAGATATTTCGAGAATCTTACTTCGAAATAATTGATGTCTTTGTATTATTTTACCACCAACTATTTTAAAGTACATTATTTCTGAATTTCCCGCCATTTCTGAGGTCAGAATTGTAATTTCAAGAAAAAAATATTACGTAATATGATCATTGTATTGATGTCGGTTCGTACTTTGTACTGCTGGCGCTGGGATAAGCTTTAAATATCTTTATCTTTTTGGTGAGTGGACTTTCCAAACAGGTCTGTTTATAAACCCCCATAAATGTTTAGAGCTAATCTTAAGCCATGCATTGTTTAACGTCCGGTAGGTTTTACCGTTAAGAAAGTTTCTTTGCAATTGAGTCATTCTTATTCTGTTTCGCTGGAACTTTTAGCCGATGAAATATATTTATTTACAAAGTTTTTCCAATTACATGTTCAAAAACACTTTACTTCTAGTGCTTTAGGTGATTTTTTTGGCCTTCTGGGGGGGGGGGGGGGTTATTACCGCTACTACCATCACCACCCCCGTAAATCCGCGGTTGGACGTTATAAGTACAGCAGAACTGAGAAAATGCTCTCTGCTGTAGGCACATCAAAAGGTATAGTATTGGTTATAGGTGTAATAACAGTTTATGATGAAAGTTATCATTTTATTTACTTGTGGTTTATAGATATTGTGGTAAATGATCCCCCTATCGAAAATAACTTCACATTGGAGACAGCAGCCTTGGTTAATGATTATGTCATAAATTATTATTATAATTGTAGGAAGCACACAAATATCCAAGGTTCCATCAAATTCGTAAACTTTAAATTCTTGATCTTGTTGATGCGCCATTTTTAACGTTTTTATACACAAGGCCAACAAATAAAGATAGTGTTTAGATTGACGCTATACACAGCGGTTTTAGGCTTAAGATAAAACTGTAAAGACAGGCAGTATATATTTAGCACAGATTCGATAAAGACAAAATCGATAATTGCGCTACAGGTGCGATATAGCCTGCATGAAGATATTGTAGAGATTTGTTAAAGGTACAACTGTAAAGACAATCAATATATATTATCTACAGATCCGATAAAGATAAATCCCTGCTTGAAGTACCTGTGCGGTATAGCATAGAATAAGATGTGATACAGATGTGATAAAGATAAAACTGTACTGGAAACAAGTATAGATATCATATAGATGCGGTAAATATTTAATCTATACAGTTAAGGTATAGGCTAAAGTACAGCTCCGATACATATTACACCTGTATCACGTAATCTTTACCGCATCTTTAAATATCTCTATCGCCTAGGACATCTTTATAGATTTGGTTATACGGGTACCCACCCCCCGTAAATCCGCGGTTGGACGTTATAAGTAAAGCAAAACTGAGAAAATGCTCTCTGCTGTAGGCACATCAAAAGGTATAGTATTGGTTATAGGTGTAATAACAGTTTATGATGAAGGTTATCATTTTATTTACTTGTGGTTTATAGATATTGTGGTAAATGATCCCCCTATCGAAAATAACTCCACATTGGAGACAGCAGCCTTGGTTAATGATTATGTCATAAATTATTATTATAATTGTAGGAAGCACACAAATCTCCAAGGTTCCGTCAAATTCGTAAACTTTAAATTCTTGATCTTGTTGAAGCGCCATTTTTAACGTTTTTATACACAAGGCCAACAAATAAAGATAGTGTTTAGATTGACGCTATACACAGCGGTTTTAGGCTTAAGATAAAACTGTAAAGACAGGCAGTATATACTTAGCACAGATTCGATAAAGACAAAAGCGGTAATTGCGCTACAGGTGCGATATAGCCTGCATGAAGATATTGTAGAGATTTGTTAAAGGTACAACTGTAAAGACAATCAGTATATATTTGCTACAGATCCGATAAAGATAAAGTCCCTGCTTGAAGTACCGGTGCGGTATAGCATAGAATAAGATGTGATACAGATGCGATAAAGATAAAACTGTACTGGAAACAAGTATAGATATCATATAGATGCGGTAAATATTTAATCTATACAGTTAAGGTATAGGCTAAAGTACAGCTCCAATACATATTACACCTGTATCACGTAATCTTTACCGCATCTTTAAATATCTCTATCGCCTAGGACATCTTTATAGATTTGGTTATACGGGTACTGACTTGGGTTTTTTTAACATGCAGCCCATTAATTAACCTATATTTTGGTATATAATTTATAAGATATAAATAAGTACATGCATGTTGAGAAAACATTTTATTTTACATCTACATTCCCGGCAACATTTTACATCTTCTTTGATACCAATGCAATTTTTGCTAATGCAGGGGCCGTCTTTGCAGTAAAGAGCTAATAAGTGTCTTAAGGTTCAAAGGGAAAAACGTTTTCAGTGGGAACACGTGAAGAAGTTTTATTTAGAATTTGTGCGCTCGGCACACATTCGCAAAATATCAAAACTTCTAAAAATAAAAAGTTTAGTTACTCAAATTTTACAATTAAGAAGATGTACAGTGGGCTATGCCTACAGCAAACTGTTGTTTTCATTTATAAAATTATATTTTAATAGTCAAGCCACCTATGGTATGCAACGTGGGTTGCCTACTCGGAATAGTCAACGGTTACAGTATAAAATAGGCACCCTGTAGATAAGAAATTTACAATATCATCTTAGAGCATAACCAGTTTATTTTACATGGTTCACTAAAGCTTGTGAAAGGTATTCGGTAGACCGAAATATACAGTCTAAAGCGCATAGCTGAATTACATAATTAATTTATACTACTGTTAAAACGAGAATCTTGTTGCTTTAGCACTTTCTCTGTTTATAGCTACCAGTTTAAACAAATGAAAAATTCTCAAAAAGTTTATCCTATTATTTATTTCTACGTGAAATTATTTTTAGTATTATATAGTATGTTCTTAAAATACGACTGACCACTACTATACCGTTGCGCACCCGGTGCAGTGGTAGGAGTGGTGCGTGCGATCTTATAATCCCTTTTGGCGCCTCGAATGTTAATACCAAAACAGTTTTGAAAACATAACATTTTACAATTAAAAAACAGGAATGTTCGGGCGAAGTACTGCACTCATTTTGTTTGGTATTTGTAATTTCACATAAAGACTTTTAATGCGTAAACCCGATTTGGGGTACTCGTGTACCCCACCCAGACTTTACGTTGCTACGAAATAAAGCGGGATAGAGAACGCTCATAGTTTGTATACGCACAGAACATGATCCACTAGTAATAATAGGACCGTTGAAGCGGAAATGGTTTGTTTTACCGCTTTGGCGTATATGGGGTACACTTGTACCCCAGTGAAGACCAGGGTAGCCTAGTTGCTTTCGTTCTGTGTAAAGCAGAAGAAGAAGATTGGTTTGAAACGAGCACCTGTAAAAGTATACCCTGCTTGTTCTCTGTAAGTTTTTATTTATATAAACTCAATGGTAATTTATACATTACTTAATGTTACAAACAAATAAAATTTATTAAATTAGTTATAGTTTTTTGTTTTTACGAACATTGTAAACAAGATGTACCCCTGGGTAGGGTTAAGTGCGTGTTAAATAATTGAGGAAGCTGTAAAAAAATAGCGCATAATATGTAGGTAGTATAAAACTAGTTTTAAGATAATGTCCCTCGATCCACATTCCAGTTTAAAAATTTAACGTCAGTGGGCGTCGCAACGCTGCTATAATACCCGTTTACATTTTGTTTGCTAAATAAACAATATTTTACGTGTAAATTAAGTATTGTTTGTTCATTTTTCTAAATCTAGTTTCTTAAAGGCTAGTAACAAGTAACAATAATAGGAAATTATCTTTATTGAACGAAATAAGAAGGAAAAGAGAAGAAAACACTTTTGGTGGCGAAGGGCCCCTACTAGTCCAACCTTCATATTCAAGCGGCTCTTTTTTTGTACGTTGGACTGCTATAGCATTACATAGATATATGTTCTCTTTATGTAGAATATGTGTTTGTGACAACAACATTGAACGAAAACACATAGCAAAACAACTGGCCAGGCGGTCTCTGAAACAAGCCCTACAACAACTTTCTTGGCTGAAACGTCAATGAAAAAAAAAACCCTTGCCGACAAAGATCGTGCGAAGCAAACAAAAAACCGCAAAAAAAATCCTGCAGTTTCCCCGGAGAAAACAACACAGAAAAATAATTACCCGAAATAAAGAACGCCAAAAAACCATCCCATAAACAGCAGCACGTCTATTTTCTTGCTGCTGAGCAGTGGATCACTGCATAATAAAGAGTTTTCTTTGAAAGAGCTACATTTTTTCTTGTTCATCAATTTTTTAGACGATTTATATGAATATGGGCAAATTTAAATTTTGGAATTGTACGCAAATGTTTGACAAAATTTTACACTGCGTTATTATTTTTTATACTTTTTAAAAATTTTGAAAGTCGCCGTTAGGGTAGTTTCCTGGTAATGAGGAAAAGAGCTAAGTTTAACAACCCTTTTTCCTGTTTTTTTTAATGAAAGTTTTGCAAGGGATTTTATGTAATTTTTTCTATTAGGGATTGCTTTCTTGAACTTTTTTTAGGAAGATTGTTCTTTTCAAGATTCTTTTTCGGGTCTTTTTTTGAAATAATTTTGATTTTTTCGCGGGCTTGTCTTTTTGGGAGAGAACAGCTCTCATTTCCGAGACAAGCGCGCTGCTGTATGAATTTATCAAAGACAAGCGGGGGCGTAGCCCACGGGTTTTGCTAGTTACATGACAACCGTTTGCATCAACAACCTCGTCAGTAGGGAAAGAGTAAACGGGTAGAAGAGGTAGTCTACTTTATGGACGCATTGTATAGAAGTATCTTCATAACCTGCTTTAACATTTTTCCTTTAAATTCTTTAATTGTTTTATTTTTTTGTTCCGACAGGGCAAAAATTATAGAAAATAAATTCTGATGAACAAGATTTGCAATTTGCGTTATTCAGATAAAACTTCTTACGTAGTTCTTAAGGTAAACAACAGTAATTATAAATTTATTATATTAAAATTCAAAAAACGCTATCTGTAGCATATCTTTTGTACCCTACATTCTTTATGTGCAGCCCTTCTCTATCTTTCTTTCTCCGTCTGTGTTTTCCCCTTCTCTACTTATGATTACTTTTTTATGTTCCTCCTTAGAAGTGCTGTTCATTAATTCCAACTACCCAAAGCAATTTCCTAATTATAGTATTTAATAACATGTTCCTATTAGGCAGTCCCCAATTCACGTTTGAAGCTTACATAATTATCATGTGCGTATTTAACAACAAATTTTCTAACATTAATTTGAGAGTAGATACAACATGATTACAAACGTGATCTCGTAGTAAGTATTGCAGTTACTAGGGCATTTCGTAAATATACGCACCTGAAAACAATAAAAGGGTCAGTATACTTTTACGAACTGTAATAGCCACAGATAAAGCGCATAATTTTAAGAAGTAATAATAAAAAATTATAAAGCTTAAAAGGTAGAAATTAATGATAAATTGATAACATGATAAACAGTGGCGTAACGAGAAGTCGTGGGGTCTGGGTTCCAGATTCAGGTCGGGCTCCTATAACACTCCTCGCCCTTCTCAGTAGGAGATAAAAATAAAACATTACGTCACAACAACACTTGAATGTTCTTTTAAAAACGCAAACAAATTAATTATGTATCTAATAAAGGCACATATAGCGTAGAAACTATAACATTAACTTAACATCTTTATGAATAGACAAAGAAATATATACATGATGCAACGGTCCTGATAACCGTAACCAACAGCAAGGCGGTTGTCATGATAACGTATCCCCCTCTTTTCGCCTGGATGTTCAGAAGGGCTATTTGGAAGAAAATAAACTGTCATATTACTCACTCGTATTATTGCGTAGTTGAAATGTAAAGAGAAGTGTGGGACTAATTTATTACTTACCAGTACCCTAACATTTCCAACCTACCGATATATCGAGATATTTGTCGAAAGAGAGGGGGAAAAGCTGTAAAAGGACGGACCCTTGGCGGGTCTCACGACTCCGGAACCCCGGTAGTTACGCCGCTGATGATAATCTATTTCACATTTTTTCAGAAAATGTCCGTGCAAAATGTTTTTCTATTAGTATTTGAGATTAAGTTTTGTTGATCATGTTACGTAATAAAGTGTATTGAAATAATAAAGCACTTACTCTTTAATCTAATATTCGTTTTTAAAGCCAATAAAAGTACAGGTAATGCTCAGATTAATGAGATGATTTTATATGCTTGCAAGCAGTGGCGGCTCGTGAATATTTACTATGTCAGGACGACACCAATTTAAAATAAAAAAGCTTATCTTTTTATTGGCAGTTCTATAAATTAAATGCGTATGTCTTTCTGATTCTCAAAATGGTAGATTGCTAAGTCATTAACGATGTTTTGAATAATGTTTTTATATATTTCCTTTTTGTTCGTAACGGTATCTGAAGTTTTGCCACATCGCAATGTTTTATAACAGCTTTGCTAGTAAAACTTAAACGGTATTATACATATTTAACAGATACACAGGAGTATTGTTGGTTGCAGTAATTTTACACCATTTATAAATCGTTTTCGTTAGTCAAGATGCAAACCAGCTTGTTTACATTTCAAGGTTATGAGTTTAAGGGTAATGAAATGTTTTTAAGGAAAACCTTTTTGGGTTCTGGTGGTACTGAAAACATTCGTTTTTTGTACTCGTTGGCCAGCTGACGTTATAAAATGTACTCTACGTCCATGGCTGTCACGGATTTTCTCTTTGTGTTTTGTGCACCATAAACGGAAAATCTTTCAAACCACAAGAACTGTTGAAAATGCTGTCCTCTACTCTCCAAGCATAAATTTACACGTCTTTTCATGTTAATAAACACATTCTGCAGTACTTCTTCAACGGTGTTAACTAGAGTTTTTAATTTTGTATTTTTTAGTGTGGGAAAATAAAGAAGTCGGAAGGTGTCAAATCTGGCGACCGAGCAGGAAATTATGGCTTTGAACCTATGCTTATAATACAGTCATCAAAGAATTCACGCAAATAGTTTAATGTTTTTCGAGCTCTGTGCGCTCTGGTTCCATCCTGCTGGGAATAACCATGTTGCATTTCATCATCGTGCAACTGGTTTACAAAAACACTCAATATATTGTTCCGGTATCTCTCAGTAGTTACACATTCTACTACAAATATCGGACCAATTAAACGACTATGAAAACTGATATCCAAACTCCAACACCTACTGGATGTAAGGACGTTTCACGAAATATGTAAGAATCATCTGCATACCATAATCTCATGTTTCAAGAGTTTACATAATCAGAAAGATGAAACCAAGCCTCATCAGAATAAAATGTTACATTTAGCAGTTCGTCGTTATTCATTAAACGTTGAATATCCATTGCCAATATAACAGCTTTCCATTGTAATCCGCTGGCAGTAAATGCTGATGGTGTTGCATTTTGTATGGATACAAATGGAGATCATTTTACTATATTCGGGCAAGTACCACACGATAACCCAACTTCCTGTGATAACTTACCTAGACTTTGTAGGTTTATCGATTAGTCGCTGCCTTACATCCTCGACAATTGCTTGATTTTGAAAGAATGGCCGTCCGCTACCCTTTTTACGTGCAATAGTTCCTAAACTTCTAAACAACTGGACAGTGTTCGAAATTGTATTTTGTTAATTTTTAACAATAAATACATTTTGAGGAAATTTGTCTCATAATTTATTAATGGAAGACTGAATACTGTATCATCACTCACCTTTTTCTTGAACTCCATTGCGAAAATATGATTTGATTAAAAATAGATCTAGTGCTCTTGTGTAAAAACCATTTTTAAAACAACAGATTTTGGTTAAATAGTTGAATAGGTAAAATGTGAAAGATTCATTAAATGCAGGTATGTGGACCAAACAAAGGCACTTCTTTGGTTTTCATGGCGAGATTTGACCAGAAATTATAACAATCACTAGGTACATTTTAGAACAGTGGATGAAATTTTTATGTAATATTATTTGCTTTGCATGTTAGCTAGGAGGGGCGTTGTCCACGTTCTCTTACGAGGGTCCACTGTTTACAAGAACCAGTTTTACCAGCAAGAAATCGAATAATATAATTATAGTCATTGACTGATGTTTTATTGAAATATAATAAAACAATATACCTTTCTCTCTCAACTCTATTTAATTGCAATAGGAACCGGTTTCGAACGTTTAGTTTATCATCAGCCCAAGAACCAGGGTATTACTGATGTTTTATTTGTTGAAGTCGCACGTTTTGGGGTTACCTTAAAATGTTCTGAAAGCACTTGCAACAGTTTACGTGTTCTCTGTTATATAATGAGTATCTGTATATAAAATACTTAATTACTTTAACAATATTTATTTATTTTAACCTTATACGTGTTTCGGCATGTTTATATGCTATTCTCAAAGTTTATATGAAAAACCAAACAGTTAGTGTTGTTATAGCAATAGAACTTGGTGACTTGATCTCGGTAATCTCCATTATTCCAAAATGTCCAATAGAGGAGAATTTAAGAGATCAATTTGCCCATTCATTAACGGCACAGTTTTTAAATGTTTGTGAATTTTAAAAGCTTCCAGTATATCTAATTTACGTTTATCATCACAAAAGTGTAAACATTTTATGGTGTTATTAGATCTCATTGAATGATTGTGTTCTAGTAAGTGTTTAACATAATTGGATTTATGTGGGTGTTTGTATTTGTAACAACGTACGTCGTGTTCTTTATACCTAATATCAAAATTTCTAATTGTCTGGCCTATATAAACCGAACAATTTAATTTGTGAATGCCTGATTTTAGCAAATCGTCTGTTTTTGATTTTGCATTAAACAAAGTGTTCAAGATGTTTCTAGTTGTTTTAAAGCTTACTTTATATTTATTTATTTTGTTTATAATTTTAGCAATTTTTTCTGATTTGTCACCAAAATATGGGATCAAAGCATATTTAATTGTACCGAATGAAGTTAGGGTATTCGCATAATTTTTTTTATGGCTAATTTATAATCTTTTTCTTTAGTTAATGTATCAATAAGTTTAGTGTTATAACCATTACTGTATGCAATTTGTTTAATAATTGAAATTTCTCTATTATAATTAATTTCATCTAAAGGGACCGTCAAAGATCTATGTATTGGGGACCTGTATGCTGCTAATTTATGTGTTTTATGATGACAAGAATCGTGTGGTATTGTGATGTATGTTTGTGTAGGTTTTCTATAAACTGAGTACTCAAATTTATTAGTTGAATTAATTTTAGGTTTAAATCTAAAATTTAATGGACTTATTTTGTTCAGTTTCTAGTGTAAATTTTATGTTTGGGTGCAAGCTGTTAATAAAAACTAGAAATGCATTAATTAAATCAAATGAACAATTAAAACATGCTAAAATGTCATCAACATAACGAAACCAAAATATAACTTTCTCAGATTGATTTGATCCAAATATTTGATCTTCTAGATTTTCCATAAATATGTTAGCTAAAAGGGGTGAAATTGGACTTCGCATGGGTAAACCATCTTTTTGGAAATAAACTTTATTATTAAAAGAAAATAATTTTGATTGGTGCAAAGTTCAAATAATTGAATCAGCTCAATCCGTTTTATTAACTCTACATTTTTGTTAATAAGAATATTATTTAACAAAGGAATACACTCTTGAGGAGGTATTTGGGAAAACATATTAGTAACATCAAAACTAACTAGATTGCTTTGTGGTGGTAAATGTAAGTTAGGTAAGTTTTTGATTAATTCGGAAGAATTTATAACTGAATATTTTGGTTTATAATCAAAACTGGCAACTATATTATTTAGTATTTTTGCTAGCAAATGGTTGGGTGCATTTATGTATGATACCACTGGTCTAATGGGCATGTTATATGTTTTCTGATAATTCATCAGAATTGAAAGTTACAGCAAATTATAATACAGCAAAGTCTTTCGTCAATATTTTAATCTTAGTTTTTTTTCTGCGTTAAAGTGTGTAAACAGGCACAGGTAAATCGTATACAGACACAAACGCATAAAGACAATAACGTTTTGATGGTATTTGGGACGTGTTAATTTGCCAAAATATTAAGTTAGTGTTTTTGGCGAATACAATACCTTCCTCTTAGATATCTTACGTATTTCGACGAGGACAATAAACTTGATCTGAATAAAAACTCAACAACTTCATCTAGTTAATATAATAAAAGGGCTCGTTAAATGTACACTAAATTAAGCAAGAGGCCCAAAAGGTCAAAAGGTGTGGATGCGTATTACTACAAAAACTTGAACAGGAAAGCTTTTGTTAGTTTTAATTCAATTATCCTGTTAGAATTTTTGCATTGGTATTAAGTGATGTTGATGAAACAATTTATACAAAAATGCTTTTATTATGATTTTAATCAGTAAATCCAACCTATTTATTTAATACTAGCGGAACCCGTGGTCTACGACCGACGCTTTTTTGGTAACTTAAAAAAAATGTAATAAATAAACTGTGTTGTAATCATGCGAATGTTTATGATATTGTATTTATATCCCTATCTAGCGTTATCGAAATCAAATCATCATTAAAATAAAAGTACTCACTTTTTCTTCTAATTGACGCAGTTCATTAGTGTTTATCATTTAAATTTTCTATCAGTGGTGATTGTGTATGGCAGGTTCGTCGCAGCGTTTCGATAAAAAATCCATACTACAATCATAGCCATATGACATATATTTTTTGCTTTAAAATATTTCTTTATTCTTGATTTTATTTGTTGCATGTATATGTTAAACTCTACAAATAAAAAGCATCTCGCTTAGTAAAAAGTAAACGACATCAAAAGCAAGAAGTCATATTCGTAATTTTTGGACAGAAAACATTTCTTTTTGATAATTACAATAAGATCGTAGACAGCGCTGATGCATCTGTTTTTAAACAAAAATGGCAAGTTGATATGCTATGCACTTTTTGAGATATTACGTAATATGTATTGAAAAACGCTTAATTTAATTTTTTTAAGGTATCATGGGGCTGTGCATGAGCATAACTTTATGACTCTTGTCCTACCCTCTTTCAGGGCTCAGCGTACCTAGCGCTATTCACCGGTTTAACATAGCCTACTCTGAAAAGACGTGCAACCCAACATACAACGTCTATGGACACGCCGTGTTTAACTTATTTAAAACATTTTTAAACGTGCAATATTCGAATCTACTGCCGTTAGGAATCTACCTCTACAGCCTAGGACTTTAACCACTAGACCACCCGCTGGCCCAGACCATCTGCTGGCCCAGATCACTCGCTAGCCCTTAAAAAATGGGCATATGGCCATTATTTTAATAATAAAAAAAGTTCAGTACCGTTGAAAGAAGTCGTAAATAACAATTTTTTAAGGAAAACGCTGTACTTAACAAGAATATGTTGGTATCGTCTAGTTGTATGCAGAAAACAAATTATGAAAGAAGCAACTTTCATCATTTTATCATTTTTTGATTTATTTTTATATACAAATGTTATGAATGTTTCAAATGTCATTGTTTAAATTGAAAAAAGTTATGTTTTGGTTTTTGTAGAAAATAAATATTATTCGAAAGTAACTTAGCATTTTGTTTAAGTTTTAAACATTTTATTACAAAATATAAAAATTCACGAGTGCCATGGAAAGACCACATCGTTTAATTTGTTTTAAAATCATTCTAGTAGGTCATGAACTGATAGAACCAAAACTAAACAATCAATCCCATATATTGTTAATTTTATCTCTCACTATATGTGCTGTTCGTAGGCTGGCTATATAAGCAAAGCAATATAATACGCTCGTTTAGTGTTGTGTGATCCGAGTGCAACCCACTTCGTGACTAATTTCGTACTGGGATCCTATTCTCGACTCGTGCGTAAAATTTTTTGTATACGTATATGACGTCATTGCATGTAATTTTATACGGTATGACGTCATTATCATATACAAAAAAGTTGACGCACAAGTCGAGAATAGGTCTCCTGAACTACTGACGCTAGAATCGAGAAGTTTACTTGCGGGAAAGAAGGCCGCGCATCTGATAAATGACTTTCGTTACAATGCTCCCTGTTGCACCCGCCGCCAAAGCAGTTTCACTTGAAAAGTAAAATAGTTACGCATGATTTTCCTAGTAACCGGCCACCATACTAGGGAAGCGTACGTGATGAAGTCTAATCACTACAGTGTACATCGACATGGTGACTTGAGGATTAAGTAGATTGGGGAAGTAATAAAAAATAAACTGCAGTCATATATTTTCAAAAAATTTTTGATATTTGTTTATTGCACATTATGAAAATGTAGTTATTTTGATGGATATTTTTAATCTGTACAATCTGTTTTCTGCAGCTCTCGCACCAATCTTACTGTAGAAAACTTATAATTATGTTTATTTTTTTCGATTTCGATAGAAAAACCTAATAAAGTTGAAGATTGTATTTTGAATAATTGAAATGAATCCCGTAAAAGTTAAAGCCTATCAAAGCATCTCCTTTCCTTCTGAAACGGTCTAATTAGTTTAATTATTCAGGTGTGTCTGCTCTTAACTGAAAGTTCACGAGATTAATAAAATATTCAGCAAGTTAAGCGACCAAAATTTGTTGTACGTTTTCTCGTTCTTTTGAAGTTTTTGATGCATCCATTTCTGGATCAGTTTTATACAAAAGCGCTGTTCGAAACAACCCTCATTCAGATTCCTGCATTATGAGCCGCTATATGCAGTGCACAAGTAATATTTTATTCATGCAGGGGTCTCTCGTCTTAAAATTGAAGTTGTAGTTCGGTAAACCGCAGACCCAGGAGATATCGATATGCCGCCCCACCTGAACAAGCAGCGAAATAAAGCAAAGAGATCTCTTGAGATAAGTGCACAATACAATATTGGTACAGGCAAACACTTATGCAGGCTGGATGCTTGGGGAGCGCTTGGAATTGCAAGGACTGAACTAGAGGCGCCCATTTCGAAGGATTTCGCTTTATTCAAGTGATCTTTTATGCTGCCAAATTTATTTCCGATGCTTTATTTTAGAAATTTTCTGAAGAGTTGTGAGTGGAACCGAGCGACGCTTTCCTAAGTGCAAGAGTAGGAATAAGGGGCTTCCAAGTTATATTGTCATATTTTAGACTGAAAAGTTTTGCAAGTTCTAACAGCTTTTGATTTTGTTCGATCATTTTTCTGCAGATAAAACAGGAAACATTTCGGAAATTTAATTGTTAACATCCTAAAAGTAAGAGATGGAGAATGTATTCTAAAATTATTAATAGCATCAGATAAAAGGAGTTCGCTGGAAATTTTCATGTAGCGAAGTTAAGTTGCTATAAATAATTATAAAGTTTCACAACTCTACTAATTACAAACAAATCCCGTCGACTTTGAAAAGCAGGAACGAGAGGTAAGGTTGCTAAGAGTTTTCCGCTAAATTTCGGAAACAAAAATCTCTTGTTTAACCACATCAAACTATTATAACTTTGTAAACCAACTTTTGAATTATTTCAGAACTTTCTATTCTTGTTACAGCAGAATTTTGAACAGAAAATGTTTTTACAAGGGTAAAGCATAACCACACTGACATTGACAGATACAATATAAATAAAACAAAGCTGTTTAAGGCATGTTATGACCTTTATACCTACAAGTTTTTGAAAATGTTTTAACAAAAAAGATAGACTCCATTCATAATATATCAACTAATCGCTACTCCGCGTTTGGCGGTTCAGCTGCCAATAGAGAAGTTTAACCCGACTATTTTTGACGTACAATATATTGTAGCAACAAATTTGTTTTCTGGTAGTTATAAAAATACAATTAATTAGAAAATTCGGTACAATATGTGTAAACTAATCCACTCATAATTATACCACTCGTGAATTTCAATAAATAAATAAATTTAAACACACTACGCATTTGCTTTATATGTTAATTTTAAAAATAATAATTTGAAAGTTTAGATATACAGGGTGGCACACTTAAGACGACGGCCCTTCAGTTGGGTGACTGCAACCTACATTACATATTACTTTTGAACTGAGAGAACTTGAATTACAATATTGTTGATATTATTGATCATTTATATTTGTGAAATACTTAAATTGGTAACGTCACGTGTTTGTTAATAAAACTTAAAATTGTATAAATGTATACAAATAAAGTAAACATTAATTTAATATTAATTTACGGCAAATACTAAAAATGCAGTGGTGGCTGCTAACTCGTTTACCGAACGATAACCATAAAGGATATATACAACTCACAAATATTTTGGAAAAATTGTATTGGGGAGGGGACAACTTAAACATCTTATAAACTAAAGAAATGGGCTCATCTCTCATCATTAAATCAAGATTCTTTACGCCGTTTGCAACTTTTAGTGGCGAGGGTCTTCTACTAATAACCATTTTCCGTTGTACAGTGGACCGCTAAAATATTTCACAGAAATTGGCTCTTATGATGTTTACTATTTCTTTGCATTGGAATATAATCTGCTACTGTCATTTCGAACACTAACAGATAGAACTAATGTACAGCTTCCGGATGTCTATTCTAGGCTGGCGTATTAGTTGATTTCAGCAGCTTGCGAAGAGTTATTATTAAAGATATAAAGCCGCGTGCAGTAACTAATATAATAATTATATTTCACTAATAACAAGTACATTAGCCATATTACTAAAAATGTATTGATTTACACACCACACAGTATTTCGTAACAAAGAGGAACTCTAAATGCTCTACGTCAGCACTTATAGGCAAGGTCCCAGACTAGCGCAGTGTGAGATGACGAGTCGTCCCACGAGATAGACCAACATTTACCTTCTCCGAAATGCGGCTACGCGCATGAATACGCACTAAAGAAATCTTGTTACACATTTGCATATATTTTCCAAATGAAATTCGCTCTTATTCATATTATAAATCGATCAGCTGGAAAAAAATATATTTTTCAGGAAAAGCCTTTTGTTAAACTATAAAGTAATCCACCAGCAAGATAATGCACGTGCTTTTGGTTAGGAGAAGTTTTTTGGTGATTGTTTTCTTCGGGAAATTGTTTTCCCATACTAGTTTTTCGGGGAAATGTTTTTAGCGGAGCCTGTATTTACCGGGGTGTTATTCAAACGCTGTTCGTCGGCTGGTGCTTTCTCTATTTAAGTTTTTCCTAGCAAATTTGTTCTCGGACTTTTTTCGGGGAAGTTTTCACCGTAAACCGCAACTGCATCTTATAAGCAAACGCTTTTTTTTTGGTCGCGTGTTATTAGAACAAGCGACCAAAAACCAGCTCCGCTATTACTAGTTTCCCGGAGAAAACAACCACCAAAAAAGCATCTCTTAAACAAAAGCAGTAATCTAAGAAAAAAAATTTCCTGAAAAACATGGGAGTTCCTTTTCTAGCTGATTGATTTATGTAAATAAGAGCACATTTCATCTAGGAATTATGTGCAAATGTTTAATAAGACTTCTTTAGTGTGTATTTATTAGTTCCAAAAATAGTTCGCAAATCTCCGTTAAGGCACTTCTCTAGAAATGAGGAAAAGTTTAACGATTTAACTACCTTTTTTCCTGCTGTTTTTAAAGTAAAAGTTTCTGGGGCTATAATCAGAACTGTTTCAGGGGATGGTTTTTCTAGAGATATTACGAGGATTTTTCTTTCTTCAATTTTTTTTTGGTGCTGTTTTCCGAATTTTTTTACATTTTTTTGGGGCTTTATTTCGTTTTTTTTTCACGAGTTTCTCTTTCCGGGAGCAGCTTTCATTCCCGAGGCCGACTCAGCGGAAACAGCATTCGGAGCGGCGAGCGCCGGATTTGAACATAAAAATACCAAAAAACTGGAAGGGAGCGTAGCCGACGGGTTTTGCAAGTAATTATTAATTACAAATTTAGCAATCTTCGCATCGGTTATAGCGCTTAAAAAAATGATAAGCAACATAAACAATTAATAATAATAAAATTAATTTATCCCGATTAATTTTCAGTTCCATTTCACCGAGTTTGTGGTAACTGAATTATTTTCCTGTTACACTCAAATATGCACTTAAAAATGTTTAATAATGAAATCTTTAATATTTAAGCTCATCATTTGCAATCAAATCATTATTAATGCATGTTTAATTTAGATAATCAAATGATGTAATTTCGGAAGCAAAATAATATATATTGTCAAAAGTACCTAAGTTTATAAATTTACTTTTTTTTAAATGTCTAAAGATTTGCTGCTATGCTTGTCTATCAAAGTAGCAAAGTTTGAAAATGTATAAAATATATAAACCCGTAAAGTTTTTTAAAACATAAAACGGTATCAACAGACCAAATGTTTTATTATCTTAGCAAACTATCTATAAAATGTGGTAAATCCGTAACTGTCTCACCATAACAAGACGCCAAACTTTTGTATCTCGGCAGAATTAATCACTATAACACGACGGCACGGCGAACTTATTGGTTATTGGTAGTAGCAATTGCAGAGCACGGTTTTGTGAGTCCCTGAACACCCCGGCCAATAAGGCCTATTGTGTTTCTCTGCCTTTGCGTTTTGATTTAGGCGAACAGGTTAAGACCCTTTACTAGGTTTAGTAGCCGGTGGACCAGATCTTTTTCCGGTATGCCTACCTGTGGGTCTATTTCGCCCAACAGGTTGTGACGTCGGCGGTTTAATGCTTCACATTCAAAGATTACATGAGAGGCAGTTTCTTCCTCTTCATTACAGAGTCTGCATATGGGTTCTTCTGTATATACGCCCATTCTGTGCATGTGTTTCCTTAGACTGCAATGACCGGTTAGTAGCCCCGTCGCAATTCTAAGATTATTTCTGTTGAGTTTCAGTATTTCAGTTGTTAGATTCTGAGATGGTCTTCCCATCATCAGTTTACTGTGTCTTTGTCCTTGCACGTGGTTCCAATATTGCTGGTGTTGTTGTTTGATCCACTCAGTTATTACCCCACGTGCTGTCGCCTTTGTGATACCTAGTACTGGTTCAGGACCAATAAAGGTTGCCTCAGATCCTTTCCTCGCTAGTTGGTCTGCTTTTTCATTGCCTGCTCCTTATGACCTGGCACCCACACCAGTGTTACTTGGTTGTGTTTTGCCAGGGTTTTCAGGTTTTGCAGGCATTCCCAGACTAGCTTGGATCTTATCTGCTTTGATGCTAATGCCTTTAGGGCACGGCGAACTTAGCTCAGTTTATTGATTTTTCTGCGAAAGTTTGTTTTGCTGTCACTACTATTGGTATAGTTTAGTTATTTAAAGCTTATTTTAATTCTAGCAACCTGAAAATGTGTGTTTATCGCGCTGACATGAGCTTGAGCATCTCTTAGAGTACATTGTATATAATTTATAACCGACAATTAATATAATCGCACTGTACACAGAAAGTTATTACGATTTTCATCACTAGGGTTGTAATTTTTTAGTACCTTTATTATTAAAAAGCTGTTGCCCAGCCGCCACGAGTAAGGTCGTTGCTCATAAATTTGAAGAATAATAAGCTACGCTACGAATTCCACAATTCATTGACTTACATATTGGAAGCTGGAGTAGCCATAACAAACGTTTTGGTCAAAATACTGCTGTGTGTAAAACAAACAAAATAGAGAAACGCTTCTCACGTGACCACGAAATGCGTCGTAAGAAATTTATTCTACATTTGTTCAGCCGTAAATTGGTTGTCTGCGCAGGCACTTGATAGTCACGTGAGAAGCTCTTTTTTTGTTGGAGTTTGTATTACACTACCAGCTCGCATTCAAGAAAAACTAGCTGAATCCGTACGTTTTTATGCTTTCCCATACTTTTTTAGTATGGAAATGTATTGTAATCGCGTACATGTTCGAATCTGAAATTTTGACAGAAATACATGTTTTAGGCCTACAGGAACTCAAAACAGTGGTTTCAAAAAAATGACGGACTGTAACTGCGCGCACGTGTGTTTCTTTGTAACGTGAAATCTCGGGAACTACCAAATCGATTTTATTGTAATTTGGTATACCTATAGGTACAACGAAAAGTTGTATTCCGTTTAATGGAAGTTTGACATTCTTTGGTAGCAGTTTTTTCACAATCATAATTCCATAAATGTGAGAACAGAATATAATTGAGAAAACTTTTGACGTTAACGCCTATTTACTCAAAAAAGTAAACGGATTGGAATTTATTTGGATACTACAACATCCCTAGAGGAACACAATGTTACTACATAAAAGATATTTGCTACAAATTAAAACTATGAAGGAAAAATATTTTCAAAAGTTTGGACATTGTCAAAAAACTATCGCTAAAAAACTGGCCACGCAATTTTTTTACTTTGTAAGCTTATAGAGCTACATTTTGTTTCCTATTCAAGTCCAATAATTGCTTTGTGAAGCTTACTATAATTTTTTCAAAAAATGTAAATTAATGCCTCTCTCTTTGATAAACGGAGGACGATAAAAAATTCCGTTGAACTAACGTGCTCGTGAGTAATGCTAGAATAAGATTCAGAACTTAATTTTTAGGTGCAACGATATTAAGCAGACTAACTTTTCCTTTGCCTCCCCAATTTTGGCAAATTTATCAAAATCGATTTGTATACCTACTATTAAAGCAATCTCTATACAGGATGGCAACTTGATCTTGTCTATCATTGCCAATTTTTTTATGTTTAAAGATTTTTCACGATTATTTTGAATATCAAATACAATCTTTTATGGTATTTTCGGTTTATATACATTTATACATTTTTGGACAAGAAATAATTTTAGTTTTACAAAATCATGATTAACATAACATAATTCACTTTTTGATTTTGCCTTATTCAAACAATATTACTATTGCCATGAAACTGAAAAATTTATGCTTTTAAAATTAAAAAATTGGTAAAATGGAAACGGGACCTACATTTGATTATTAAATGGAACACCCTGCATATTTTTACATTTTTGTGTAGAAAATAATTTTGGTTTTACAAAATTTATTATATGTATATATGTACCTATGCTTAAAATTACCCAACAAAGATATTTTATTATGGTATTCAAAATGGTCGTAAATAATACTGAAACGTTTCCTATTTAACTATCTTTAAAAATAAAAAAAAATTCAGTTTCATGGCACTAGTAATATTGTTTAAAGAGGGCAAAATCAAAGAGTGAAATGTGTAATGTTAATCATGATTTTGTAAAACTAAAATTATTTTCTAACCAAAAATATAAAAATATGTGTGTTCTATTTAAAAATCAAAAGTTGGTATTGGTTTCGGTTAAACCGGAAATACTATACTATTTTATGCAGCTACTGCATTCAGTAATTATTTTTTTCTACAGACGTCAAGAAATGATGACATTTTTACATTAATCTCAGTATGCAAAATGTCAAATTGGAGTTGTTTATCTTGACAACGTGCACGAAGTATTTCGCGCACTAGAGCGAAAAATATTTCGTGCATGACGACAATGGTAACATTTTTAGAATCAATTGAAATAGATGAAACAAATCGCTTTATTAAAATATAACAAAAAACATTAAATAATATTATTATTGCTATAAATATTAATAGTTATCTGTTTGTACGCATTTTCGTACTGTACTTTTGACTTTTCTGGCAATAAGCTACCAATTGCATTATTAGCCACTTCTTTAATATCAAAAGGTATATCTTCTTCCACTTCCAATATTTCCAACATTTACAAATAGTTTTTTTCGTAAAAAGGGCGCCGATCAAACTTGTCTAGAAAAAAATAACACAAATATCAGTAAAGCAAAGTCGGTGGCACTACACTCCAGTGAGGAGTTTCGCATGCAATGCGGTGGGTCAGGGCCACCGGTCCATCGCACTCTTAATATGAAGTACGGGGTGGTGTGGTAAGCACTACGCCTTAGACCAACACCACCTATATAACAAAGCCAGACAGCTCTGCTGTGACGTCACTGCTAAGAGGCCAAGCAGCAAGTGCTTATAGAAACACGCGATGTTCCAAAACATGCTCACTTGTAATGCGATTTTGGATTGTTTTTTTTATTAAAAAAATTAAATATTTTGGAACCCCTTATAAACACAAAACACATTTGACATGTAGGTATATGAATTATTTATTTTAATAGATAATTAAATATTGTAACATAAATTTAAAAAAAATCTTTACCTATATTTTAGTAAAGGGTGTTTCTTGTTGAGTTTTTGTCTTGGGTTTTTTTCGAGAGGTTTTCACTGGGTTTGTTACTAACTGTATCAAGTTTTCTGTTTCTTTTATTGGCAGTTTTTGTTTTAACACTTTCTGCAGTGTTATTATTTGCAACTTTACAAAAATTATTTAATACAGTATTCACCGTAATAAATACAATTTTCTTCCATAAATCGCTACAAGAATGTTCAGTACAGTCACTTTCTATAATATCATCGTAACTAAAAATTGTCTCTATAATAACTACACAAGCCGTAGTAGATCTTTGATTTTTTAGTTTTAAAAAACACCCATTTGTTAAAAGTTTTTGGAAGTTTTCGAGGAAACCGCAAACCACCTCTATCTCTTTTAAATATTAACCTATCTGATATTTCGTTTACCATTTCTTTGTCCACTTTGTTACATTTAAAGGCTTTTATAACAGAATAACAACAGTAACCGGCTATGTAAGTTAATACTGGAAGATCAGATTTAATGTCTTTTAAATCACTATCAGAAACGCCAATATTTTCAAAATCGCTAGTAACTATATTGTTATCTTCAGAACTTACATCAACAGATTCATGTTCGTCGTCCAATTTTTTTATTATTATTCTGTGATTAGAACCTGATTTTAAAGGTAAATCTAACATGCTCAATAATCTTAATTTTTTCTCAGACTCAAATATCTGTCTTAATGACACATGATACTGAGATTCCGATAGTTGCCTGTAACGACCAATTCTATCTTCCAGAGCATCAGTCTGGATGTTTCCTGGCAAGAAATATGTCATTTTCAATTCATTAATGCAGTAGTCTGTCATTTGCAATAAGCTATAGGTAGTTAGTTTTAATGCACCTTGTGTTTCTTTTGTGAGTTTTCCCTCTATATCTAAGGATTCCCATTTGTCTAGCCAGTGCAAAAATTTATTTAAAAAATTATATCCCGCATCTAGTGGGTCATTTGTTAATGGTTTTTGCATATCATTTTTTAGTCTCAAACCTTTTAAAGGAGTTTTAACATTTACAATATTCCACCATGTTTTAATTATATTAATAAATTTTGCAGTATCTTCATAACTGTGGATATTATTTTTAGGGCCTAGCTCAAGTAAGCTGTTTTCAATATTATCATTAAAAATTTGAGTTACCAGTTTTGCCTTTCAAAAGTTGAAGGCCACAGTGCTTTAAGACTTAGTCCATAGCCAAATTTTAACAATTTATGTCTTTCATTGTTATAGACCTCCCTAATTGCTACAAAAGAACCATAGCGTATTGTTTCAAAGTCATCAAAATCTGGAAAACAGAATGTTAAACGATAATTTTTTTAATTTAACCAATTATTACGAATACACTTGAATATATGTACAGAGTCATTTAAATAAAATAAAGGTCTACTACTATCTGTCGGATTTGGGTACACAATGCTATTTTGGGGAAGGTTTGCAAAATTCAAAACTGCTTTTTTATTAATCTTGTTGTTATCAGTAACAATTGCAACAACTTTAAAACCAATATCTTCTAAACCTAATAATACTGTATTTATTATTCCAAATAAGTTATTTGCGTTCATTTTATTGACTGGCAAAATGTGAACTACATCTTTAAATCCAGACAGTATACTTTGGATCATAAATGTTGCGCCGTTGTGGCAACGTTTAGACTATCATACGCCATACCTACTATATTACCTCCTTTGTAATCGACATATGGTTTAATATGAATTTCATCAAGCATTAAGATTACGTAGCATTCGTGGGGTTGTAAAGAACTTTTCTTTTCTTTGATATAGCTCAACAAATTTGAACTATTTGGATTAACATTCATATTAGAACATAGATTTTTAACTGTGTTAGGATGTGGTAAAACAATAATACCAGACTTTCTCAAAAACTTATACGCATGTGTAGAAATGAAAAACAACATGGAAGAAATAACCATAATTTCAGAATCAAATCGGTGGCGTTCCTTAGATTCAACACACAATTGAATTTGTGTCTTTAAGATTGAATGGTTTTATCTTTATTATCTTTGTTTCCCAACAAATCAAGTAAACTTAAAATCGTATCGGATACGAGCTTAGTAAGTTCTTCACCTTTTAAGAATCTTTCAGACACGTTAATAATTTCGTCTAATTCAACCACATTTTGAACCAACTCAGGAACACATTTGATTTTGATTTCTACACCTTTCAGAAAAATATTAACTCCTAAACCATTATTAACAATAATATACAAAATATCGTGCGGAGTTTTTTGTACATTCAAATAACAAAAAATTACACAATGTGATTTCGACATACTATTTCAGTTTTCGGTAACAGTAACGTGTTTTAATTTAATCTGTAATTCCTCGAAACTTGTAAAGCTGAATTTTTCTGTGTGATCCAATGCAGTTTTTGTACTTTCTTCTATTGCAAGCTGCAGAGCTTCAGCTTCCAATCTAGTTTTTTTGCAGATGGTGCTTCCCTTTGATGTTCATTCGATTTACTCAAATAAGAAGGACAATTTGGAAGTATACAGGGCACTGCCCCGTCTTTTGATTTTGGTTTATCTAGAGACACCGTTAATGTTTTCCCGGTCTTCCAGTCTACTGCACTTGCACTGTAGCAAATATCAGTTTCCAAAAAATGTTTGTGACAAACCTGTAATACAAGAAAAAAAGCTATAACTTATAACTTGGTTATTAAGGCTTATTGCACGCAAATTTTGATTGCATTACAGGTCAGTACTACTTTAAAAACCGATAAAAAATTACAATTGAAACATGTTCATACACTAAATTTTAAGCATTACTCACCACAGAATGTTTGGACACGTTGAAATCTTCCCTGCGAACAGCAAGTAACCATTTATTTCTTATATCATCGTCTTTGGGAAACTTGAAAGTATGTACTTTATCACAGCTACCCTTATAATTACCGGTACATCCCGGTACACAACATTTATTCACCATTTTTATAAAAAAAAACACACAACAACTAACACAAACAAATCAACAAGTACTTGTAGCGTACGCATCAACGTTCAACACTGACAAAAATGGTGGCTATATGCAGGCTGATGGCCTCTTATGCGTGACGTCAGCGGGCCGCACTCGGTCAGTTGTTAGGCTTTGTTATATAGGTGGTGTTGCTTAGACGGCTGCCTTACTTCCCTCACCCCTCGAGGGGTTTGGTTCCCAATTTTTAAAAAACGACTGGGTAGGCCGCCCACCAGGCATCCAGTCTCAGATTTGAACCCAAGAGCTTCCGCGTAGCAGCCAAGTGCCCTAACCACTCGCTCACAAATATCAATATTTGTTAAATTTTGTTTTCATAGTAACAAAAAAACATACTAGATTGCGATAGAATAAATCTTTATGTTTGTAATGTATTATGATTTTACTTAATTTTTTTTATTATTTTAGTAAGTCTGTAGAAAAAATGTTGTATGCAACTCGTGCGCGAAATTTCTGTGGTAGTTTGGTGCACCAAAGTATTTCACGCACTAGATACATAATAGTCATTTATGTATCTAGTGCAGGAAACTATACTTTGGTGCTTGAGAATGAAAGTTTTTTGTCGAGGCGGTAGCCGAGACAAATATCATTCGAAAACACTTGAAAGCTTCCTGAATTAATAATAAAAACTAAGTAAGATCATAATAAAATACAAAAATAAAGATTTATTCTATCGCAATTTAGTATGTTTCTACGAAAACAAAATTTCACAAATATTAATATTTGTCAGTTATTTCTTCCTAAAGAAATTTGGTTGGCGTCCTTTTTAAAATACATATTTTTTTTTAAATGACAGAAATATTGGAAATGGAAGAAGATATACCTTTTGATATTACGGACGTGGCTAATAATACAATTGCTAACCTATTACCCGAAAAATCAAAAGCACAATATGAAATTGCGTACAAACAGTTTCAGAATTGGCGTTCGCACACAAACGTATCAAAAGTAAGTGAAAACGTTCTTCTCGCTTATTTTGAGGATAAATCCAAATCAGTTAAATCTTCTATACTGTGGGCACTCTACTCTATGTTAAAGTCGACTCTGAACATTAAAGAAAACATCATCGAAGTTAGTGCCTTATTTAAAAACAAATCTGTAGGACATCAGGCAAAGAAGTCAAAAGTGTAAACAGTAATCAAGTAAATCAGTTCATAACAGAAGAGGATAGTGAACACTACTTATTGAAGGACATGCAGTGGTTGCACTAATAATTTTAATATTTATAGCAATAATAATCATAATTAATGTGTTTTTTGTTATATTTTAATAAAGCGATTGGTTTCATCTATTTCAATTTATTTTAAAAATGTTACTATTGTCGTCATGCACGAAATATCTTTCGTTCTAGTGCGCGAAATACTTCGTGCACGTTGTCAAGATAAACAACTGTGACATTTTGCATACTGAGATTAATGTAAAAATGTCATCATTTTTTGACGTTTGTAGAAAAATAACTATTAGATCTTGTACCAAACGTTTGCACAATACAAATGCTTTATTTGAATGGTTTATACAGTTTCACAGTGCTGCAATTATTACGAGTATACGTATGAGAAAGTTTAGTGTAAGCTGCAACTACACTTGCCGGTATTAAGAAACTTTAACAAGAAACTTCCTGGAATTTTAACTAAGTAAGTACGAAAATATCCAGAACGGTATTCTGTGCAGTTATGAAAAGTGACAACTTTAAGCTAAGGAAGTACAAAACATTAATAGTTCTAATTTTTGTTAGTAAAAGACTATTCTTGTTCCAACTTAAGAAACAACTGTGCCTCTTTAAAGGCTTATCGTTAATAATACAACAACCGGGGTAGTTTCAGTGCTAACTTTACTACAAACAGCTCTGAAAGTTTTAATGAATGCCCGAACATTATTATGTTAGTCAAGTTGAATTATTATTTCATAAACTTTGGACAAATATGTTACAAGTTGCAGAAAAATGCGCTCCGCGTTGAAGTAAATAAATTTGTTAAAATAAATGTTGCAGTCTTGAGCGAGTAAAGAGATACTGCTGTTTATTGCATTCACCAGCTCCATTGTGAATCCTTCATGAAGGGCTCGACAAGGATGCTCTTGAAGAACAAGTAAGACAATTACTGGGGCAATTCCTTGACTGACACCCGGTATAATTGGGGCGCAGCTTCAAAGATAACTTGATTCTTTTGTGATGCAAATTTTTCTTGGCTCGGAATTCTTCTTATCAATTTTTAAAGAATGGCCTGAAGCTTTAAAATTCATGTCCTTCGCTTTATTCCCAGAGCGAGCGTTGTAAGATTCCGCAGCTTTGTCCGTAGTCGTAAGGGTTTTATTGCGGCGTAAGGGTCATATTAAAAGGAATTTTAAATTATTTTCTTAGTTGCCGCCCTTGTGCTCCAAACCATGTGCTTGTTTTTCCCTTTTTTTTATTCCGCGCACTGTTTCGGAGTTGAAGTTGACTAAAAGCGACGCGCTTTCTGAAGTGTGCAAAGGACATTGAAACAAAAAGCACCCCATTAGTTTTAACGACGGTAGTTTTTAGTGTCCTCCTCTACCAGATGGTGCAAAATTCGAATTTGTTGCTAGGGCTGTTCAAGTTTAAATTTTCACTCGCAATTAAAGACCGGAAGTGATCACGAGCCATGAATTTTCCTTAACAGTTTTAATTTTTAAACGTCCTGAAGTTTCTTCAGGCTGCTTGACGGCTAGTTATCCATTATCCTCTCTCGAGATTTCTATTAATTTAATTTACTCCCGAGCAGTTAATTCTGATAAACGTCCATTCTGCAGAACGACGGTGGCATTTTTAGTTCGCGTGATCCGTAATCCTGACACGTAAGAAACTAAATGTGTTGCCAGTTTTTGATTGCGCAAATTCCTTCTGAACGTCGCACGTTTTCCTTGCGAGCACCTCGAAAGAATTCCTAGATTTTCCAGTTAACATATCATAATTAATGTTGCGACGCTTAGGTAATTAATTGGAAGTTTTACAACTAGTAATTACTTTTAGAGCTTTCATTAGTAACCGTTTTAACAAGCTCGTGCAAATAAGAATTTTCCAGTTGACTTCTAAATTAAACGTCAGTCATATTCATAACGATATGAGGAAAAGTTGCAGTGTTTGAATATTTAAAGCAATATCTGCATGTGACAAAATAATGTGTGTGTAGAATATGTCAGTTTAAATTCCTGTTCTACCGTTGGGAAGAAGAATTTGAGCTTGTCACCATAGATTTAAGTTTGAAGAACGACAAATGCAATTTGAATACGAACATTTTTTGTTCCTATTTTATGCCCAAATTTAGCACAAAATAGAAGTTTTTAACGATGTCAAGCAACACTGAAATTTTATCAACTGGTGATTTAAATATTGCAGATTTAAATTTTTTCAGTAAGCATTAAAATATGTAACTGTCGAAACAGTTTTTAGCAAGCAAAAAATATTATTATTTGTAACATACCCACTGAACCCTTCAACCCTGTCTGTGTTTGTGAGGTTAATTTTAAACAAATCCTGAATAGAAATAAACTGAACGGGATTTATATTTGCAAAGTATTGAATTGGAATGAAAAGAAATTATCTCATATAATAAATAATGAATAATAACAAAATTATTCAACTTCATTTGTATTCTAATAAAGTTTTCAAATGTATAACTACAGCGCTAGCAAAATATAATCCATTTATATTTCTATGGGAAGGTTTCAACTTTAGTTGTATGTTTTGATTAATTCTTTTTTTAGCCAATCTTGTATAGGTATACGTAGTACCACAGCAGAAAAGAGTTTAGACTATTTAAATATATAAAAATATTGACACATAAGCACTCTGCTTTTGTGTACATGGCAAGGCGTAGAAATCAAGGTGCGCTAAGACAAATATCGAACTATTGTAGGATGATAAAAACCGATTTTCTTTAATTATTTAAAAATATAACTGACGCATAACGTAAACACATAAAAAATATTCACCTACTTCGTCTTTAATAGATTGACGAAGGAGCAGGTTGCAGTCTCGAAAAACTCCGCGCAGGCCTACTAAAGTTACGTATTTTCCTGAATATGTTGCTCTCAGGACAATAAAACATTTAAGACATTATTAGTTGTGCTCTCAGGCACAATAAAACATTTAAAACCTTATTAGTTTTAACATGAAAAGTAAGTAGATATATCACTGCGCTAGCAAAGCATTATCAAAATGAACATAGCTTCTAGTAGTTAAATCTTTAAGTGTTACAGCATTGTCGGCGGTGTACTAACCTGACGTACCTACAAACCCGCAACAAGAGAATAGGACGGTTATCACGCCGGATACCGCTTAACCGATTGGTAATCCGAAATCAGGCATTCTGAACTACTTAGAAACAAAGCATACAGCTAGCTGCCTGGTTGGTCTTTATCTGTATTTATTATGAAGCAACAACAACAATTACAGGAAAAACAAGAATAATATCAATATATCAACAATTGCATATGCAATAAATTATCAACAGCAGCTTCATATTTATGCTACACCAACACCTTCACACGGGCATCAACTGTTTATCATTAAACAATTCAACACAACAAACACAACATTGTAACTTTCATAGCAAGGCAATACTTTTCAACTTTTTAAGACGTTCTTTCATACCCTCAAACCCATTATTACTACCCTCTTACTCTTCTTCTTAATTGCTGAGCTAAGCCTTTGCACCCTGCATGAGGTTCCAAATGTCTGAGTAAAATAGGTTCGATTTTCCAATTATATTTATTATAATAATATATTCTTGAGCCGAGCCTTCGGCTTTGTTCAATGTTTTTATAGAACTGACCGCCGGTTGCCAATATTCATTCGTACTTATAAAGCTTCATATTACATGTTATGAACAACGTTTGAACTTAGTACATTAGATAACAGATTAAAGATTTGAAATGCGAAAACAAGTTATATGGAAAAGTTGAAATGCAAAAGTAAACGATGAATAATTAGACAGCCAATGGAAGGTTACATTACAGGGTACAAATACAGATTACAATTTGTCATATATTTACGTTGACAGAGATAATGATTAAATGTAATAATAATAAGTAACAAAGTGATAATAATATATTAATAAATTCATAGCCTATATTACATATATAATATAATACGCGAATATAACATCTGCATGAATGATGTTAATGAACATGAGAGGTAAAAAGCTACGATTTTGCAAAAAATGTTCCTTATGCTTTAAAGGAATTAAAACTGCAAGTTGTCAATCGTCCTGTGCAAAAGGACGTTAGATAAAATTTTCGAGTTTTCAATATTACAAATACCTGTGGCAAGAACTTCAAAATTTTTTTTCTTGTTTTTCTATTTAAAAAAAGTTATTACATTTTTAAAATGCGATTTTCTGTCTTCGAATGTACACAAAATTCTAATTATTTTCGAGCTTTTTGCCGTTAACACTGTTATATCTGCTAAAGTATTGCGGCTACAAAAAAAAGTAATGGTGATAAATTTTAGCTTTATTTGTGCTGATTCTGAAGATTTTTAAATTACATAATTTTGCAAAGTGTAGTAATCAGCAAAATTCGATAATCCCAACAGAAAAGAAGTAGTGAAACAGTTTTTGAAGGATCAAATAAAAGTAGATATCGAAGTAAGCAAAGCATACTCAATCAACAACAAATATGGCGCATTAATAACAATAGCAGAGATTGGTAATTGGGAAAGAAAACAAGAAGTTATGAAAAACAAGAATAAACTGAAAGGTTCAAGAATATATATAGAAAACGATATGACCTGGCGGGAAAGACAAATTATGGGAGAAATAAGAAAAATAGCAAACGAGAAGAAAAATGAGGGAAAAAGACAAAGATTGGTTATAAAAAGATCCTCATAGATGGAGAGGAATATGTTTGGAACGAAAATACAAACGGTATAATACATTCAAAAAACTGAAGTTACACGAGGACGGAAACAAAAAGGAGACGAAAATAGCAACGGAAAAGGACAATGGAACGGAAAAAGAGAGGGAGATATTTCTAGCTACATGGAACGTACGGGGTACATTTGAAGAAGGGGCAATTAAAAAGCTAACAAGTGAACTAAAAAAATGCAAAGTGGACATAATTGCCATACAAGAAACTAAACAAAAAGGTAGTGAAATTTATGATGTAGATGGCTACACCTTTTTCAAAAGTGGTGGAGCAGACAGAAGATTAGGCACGGGATTTATGGTGAGTAAAAGGCTCATATCTGCTGTAAGAAGTTTTATGCCAATTTCGGAAAGAATGTGTTGCTTGAGGATGAATGGAATATACCAAAAAATAAGCCTAATTAATATACACGCGCCATCTGAGGACAAACAGTTAGAGGTAAAGAACAGTTTTATGAAATGCTACAGAATGTGTATGATAGAATTCCAAAATATGATTTAAAGATAGTGCTAGGTGACGGTAATGCGAAGATAGGGAGGGAGCCGATATACCACCCGACAACTGGGAAGTATAGTATGCACGCGGAGTCCAACGAAAATGGTAAGCTCTTAATAGATTTCGCGATAGACAAAAAGATGAAAATCAAAAGCACGTACTACCAACATAAGACAATACACAAAGGAACATGGATGTCACCTGATGGCAACACAATAAATCAAATTGACCATGTGCTAATCGAAGAAAAAAATGAAGGTTGCATTAAAAATGTGAGAAGCTATAGGGGGCCAGACTTGGACTCAGATCACTTTTTTTGTAGGAGTAAAGCTGAAACAGATAGTACCAACAAATAACACAAATGCGAAAAGAAAACAACAGAGACTAGCAAGAATAAATCTACAAGATGAAGATGTAAGAGATAAGTACGAGAAGGCAATAGAAGAATTGTTAATGCAAGAAGGAGAAAGCCAAGACATTGAAGAAAGAATCGCAGCAATTGAGAAAACCATAAAAAGTGCAGTGAAAAAACAGCCAATGAGAAAAGAAAGGAACAAACAGGAATGGTACGATGAAGAATGTGAAAAAGTGGTAAAAGAAAAGGAAAAATGAGCGAAACACTTCGCCTGGACTTTCCTATACTTATAAATTAACATTGTTTTATATTTTCCAACATTTTCTCTTATTAATTTGCATTTAGAATTTCAAAACCTTTCTGATTTTAAAGCCAAAATGTCACGTTTCCATTTAAAAAAAAGTTATTTTTTACCGTGGCCGCCATATTAAAATTGGAAACTCAAGTTTTTTTCTTAAATACAATCGAGAAGAATTTGCCCTACAACTTTGCTCTTGGGTTTGCGAGTCTATCTATTAAAATAAAAAAGTTAGCCTACACTGAACATTAAACGACTAGTACAAGAATAGAACTGCTGTAAAAAGTATGCGAAATTCTTCTAAGGACAAAAAGATTATTAAGGGTCAAAAAATTCGATTTTTTGATTTTTTGTAAAAAGATTCTCCTAGAGCAAACAAAACAAGAAACCAAATTTTTAATTTTTTATTGAAAAAATTTGGGGGGAGGGGGAATAGTAGCCCCCCTAAATATTAAATTATCAAAAAAATATTATGATATTCGGATTTTGCTATTAATGGTGAGGTCTTTCACATTAACAGAAATATTTTATTGCCCCCCGTTAAATAAATAAAAGGGTACCAATTTTCAATTTTCAAAAATTCATAGAGGGCGTCACAGTGAAATTATAACAATGAGCAAAAAATGAAATTGTAGCAGATGCCTATCTCTATCAGCTTAAAAAGGTTAAACAAAAACGTGTGGGCAGTTGTTGAGATTTTTTTTTTTGAAAATTTCAAAAATTTTGGAGTGGTGCCATTGAGATCGTTTTTCGATTTTCAAAATTAATGATATGTCATGGTATAGTACCCTTAACCGGCTACCAAACAAGATGTAGTTGATCCCAATCAAACAACTGGTTTTTGAGTAAATGGGCGTTAAAGTCGAAATTTTCAAAAATTCGTAGCGGCCGCCATGTTGAAGCTAGACAGTTCGGTAAAAAATCGTTTGATTTGTCCTAAGGCCTTCTTTAATCTCCACTATTAAAATTTCCAAAATTCCGTTTATGAAAAAAATGCGACCAAAAAAACATGTCTAACTTCCGCTTCCGGTTTCGGATTCTTTTTAAAAGCTTATTTTGTAGATGAATTTTTGATATACCTCCTCATTTCAAAGCACATCGAAATCGGTCCAGCCGTTCCGGAGATATGAGCGTTACCCACACACACACACACACACCCACCCACCCACCCACAGACAGACATTTTTTAAAAACCACTTTTTTAGGATCCTGGAAGCCCAAAACATGTATTTCCGTCAAAATCTCGATTTTGAAAATTTGCATGAAATCAATACTTCCCTATACTGAAAGTATAGGAAAGTAAAAAGCAAGGAAAAATATGTTACAAGTGAAAACTGTTGAAAATAAGCTGAAATACGAAGAATTAAGAAGGAAGTGTAAGGCAACATGTAGAGAAAAGAAAAGAAGACACAAAATTAAATGGTTAGAAGCGATAGAAGAAAATTATAGAAATAAAGAAATTAGAAACTTTTATCAGGGAACAAAAAAATGAAACAAGGGTATCAAACAAAGACAATATTATGCAAAGATAAAGAAGGAAATTTGATAGGAGATCAGAAAGAAGTGACCGAAAGATGGGCAGAATATTTTGAAAAACTGCTTAATAACCAACAAAATATGGAAAGGTTGACGGATGAAAGGCCCGTGATACAAGATAATGATTACAATGCGGAAGCTCCTGAGGACGATGAAATAATAAAAATAATAAAACAACTAAAGAACAATAGAAGTCCGGGTGCCGATGAAGTACAAGCTGAAATGATTAAATATGGAGGTACCAAACTACAGAAACTGATATGTGAGCTAATTCAGGAAATATGGAGCAAAGAGGAAATGCCTAAAGCATGGGATGAAGCAATAATATGTCCGTTATACAAGAAGGGGGACAAACAAACCTGCGACAACTATAGGGGCATCGCGCTGTTGAATGTTGCATATAAAATCCTAGCCACTTGTAGCGAAAACAAGATGTCTAAATATGTTGAGAACGAACTGGGAGAATATCAGTGCGGGTTCAGAAAGGGAAGATCGGTAGTGGATCAAATATTTGTACTTAAAGAAATACAAGACAAAAGTTACCAGCATAAACTCCAGACACACATATTATATATCGATTTTAAGCAAGCGTATGATAACGTCATAAGAGACCAGCTCTACCTGGCACTGAACGAGCTTGGAATACCTAGTAAGTTGATTAGGCTGATAAAAATGACCCTGCAAGATACAACAAACAGGTAAGAGTGAATGGAGAGGTGACAAGAAAATTTAAAGTGAAGAACGGATTAAGGCAGGGGGACCCTCTCTCAGCGATGTTGTTCAACGTAGCTCTCGAAAAAATTGTAAGATCAAGTGGCATAAATGGCCGAGGAATCCTATATCGTAACCGACATCAATGCCTCGCCTTTGCAGACGACTTAACAGTACTAGCGAGAACAAAAGAAGAATTAAAGAATGCAGCAAAGAAAATAATAATAGCGGCACAAAACATGGGACTTGAAGTTAATGAAACTAAAACTAAATATATGGTATGGAATGACATGCCTTACGATAACAACAGTACCCTAAATATAAAAGTAGACAACAACAAGGAATACAGTTTCACAGAAGTGGAAACGTTTACATATCTGGGAACAATAGTGACAAGGAAACCGGGTAGCAGTGAAGAGATCGAAGCAAGAATAACAGCAGGAACAAAAAGTGCACATGCAATGAAAAATATAATTTCGGGGCATATGTTTTCAAGATCAGTGAAACTGCGGGTGTACAAATCAATTATAAGACCAACTGTTACCTACGCGAGTGAAGTGTGGACTCTAAGAAAACAGGAACAAGTAAGGTTGAGCGTGTGGGAAAGGAAAATGTTGAGAAAGATCTATGGTGGAAAAAGTGTAGAGGGGGGATGGGAGAGGAGAACGAACAGAGAAATCAGGGAACTTTATGATGATGCAGATATTGTGGGAGTTGTAAAAGCACAAAGAATTAGATGGTTGGGCCATCTAACAAGAATGAGCGAGGAGAGAACAACCAAAAAAATATGGTCCGCGGAGGTGGGTGGAAGACGAAGACGTGGAAGGCCCAGAACGCAATGGAGGAATGAGGTGCAAGAAGACCTGACCTACCTATATATCCGAGAGTGGGAAGCAAAAGCCAGGGATAGGAAAGAATGGGCATCAATCGTACAACAAGCCAAGGGCCTACAAGGCCCATAGTGCTAATATATATAGTAATCACACGTATAATATAATAACTTAAATCTACAGCATAACTGTTTCCGCTTGTATGAGTCACGAGTTCTCGCTGCGTTCTCCTTATCTTCCTCACCCTGCGCCAACACTCTAGTAGGGTAATAGTTGGCATCGGGCAGCAGTCGAGTAAAACGTTTATATCCAAATTTTTAATATTGTTGGTGTTAACAATTCTACTTCTTCATCCAGAGAAAAATTAATTATACTTCAAAGAACATGAAATAAGGTTATATATAACTGCAAAAGTGCAATAGGGTCAGAAGATGTTTTTTCCTAGCATTCCAACTTAATCTCAAACTTTTAGACTAAAACTCCGGCTTCAACTTAACTTGAGCCTTCCTCGTCCTCGTAAATAACAAATAAAAGTTGACACATGTTTATTATTATTTTGCTATTTTCTGAAAGAATCCAAAGGCATGGATATTTTGGAAAGTACAAAATCAGAAAGTGTGCTTGAAACAACATCGTGAAGCACTCTTGACGCAGTGCTTGATCTGCAAAACCGTTTGGGGAATTTTGTAAACGGTACCAACAAATCACAGCCGAATTTGGCAGTAATTATGAAAATTAGGGAAGAAATAACAAATAATGTTGATCAAAAAATTTGTGTAGTTATTTTATTAAGTAAACAACAAGATCAAAGCAAATTTTTAATTCGACAAAAGAGTTGTTATGCAAGTTATACCAGCACAGCGAACATAGAAGTACTTCGTGAAAAAAAATCAAAAGTATGCATCAGATTCAACAGTGGTGTAATGTTTACGGGGAGATGAAGGAGCTGCATTGCGAAAAAATATTTTTGATATTAACATTAACAACAATTTTTGTAACTGATCACCTGGTTTATTTTGATTTATTTTTGACAAAAACTCTACTTTTAATAGTATATTTACATAATTTTGTAGTGTTTAGAAACATAATACAAGTATAATTTTATGGTAAGTAAGTAATAGACTCTATTCTAATGCTAAAAGAGACTCTAAAGTGCATATTTAGTAACAAAATACTAAATGTGCTTCCTGTCGGGAATCACTTTTTATTTAACGCCAAAAGTTCTACGACTCGCCAGTAGATGTCGCCGATGTTGGGCATGTTATGAATAAGACGGATAGACGCCAAAAATGCAAACAAGAACGAGGAGTTATAACTAACTGGTTGATCTTTTAGTAACTGTTGGTCGGACCGTGTTGATAGAAAATATTTTTGGAACTACGCCGATTTGGTTTTTTTAAAACTAAGTGTTGAAATATATCGTACACAAATTATATATTTTATTCATCCACTCTTAAACGATTATTAAATTTAATATTTAAAGTGAAAAAACGAAGTTGTACTGAACTTGTTGAAATTGGAATGGTTAATTATTGTTTTTTTCTAAACCATATACTTTTAACAATAGAACCGTTCTACATATTAAAGAATATGAACTACTAATAAGTAACCATAATTTAATTTTAATTTAGTTATCACTTCCTGTTTCTCTTTTCCTTTAGTTTTAGTATAGGGAAGTGTTGATTTCATGACAGTTATCGAATTCGAAATAGATTAATATCTCTCGCGCAAATGATAAGTTCTAGAATGTGGGAGTATTTCAAAATTTCAAATAGGCTTAAAAAGCGTAGCCGGAAGCGGAAATTAGACATGTCTTTTTGGTGGAATTTTTATCAGAAAACTAATTCTGTAAATCTAAAAACGGAATCAGATAGAAGACCTTAAAGCAAATGTAACGTTTTTTCGAGCTTTCTAGCTTCAAAATGGCGCCCGCTACGATTTGCTGACAATTTTTACTTTAACGCTTTATTACTCAAAAACAAGTTGACTGATTGGTGTGAACTTTGAAGAATATAATAGTCATAGGGAAACACAATGTTACTATCTACGAGAATTTTCGGAAAACTGTGGAGTAAGAAATGTTTTTAAAGTTTTGGAAATTTGCAAATAAATATAGTTGAAGCTGGCAACACGTTTTTTATCTTCCGTTTCTCGCTATTTTCAAATTTTGTAAGCTCATAAAGATAAGGACGAGCTATATTTTAGCTTGTGTTCTAGTCTGTTTATTTTCTTTGTGACGCCCTCTATAAATTGTTGACAATCAAAAATGTATGCATTATTAACAGAGCGCGAATTTATAAGCATTTATTTTTTTTTCAAATACACGCTTATAATAAGCTTGATAAATCTGAGAAAAAGCATTAAAAATCACAAAATTAACAAAACAAAAAAACCGCCAAAATTTTTAATTGTTTTTCGAAAGAATAAGGTATGGTTACAAATATTTCAATGCCACATGAAACCCAGAAAATGTAATTAAACAAATAAAAAGTATATTTTGATATAAATTTCCTTGCCGTTCAAACCATGGTTTTATAAAAAATTGAACGTAAGCCTATTGTGGGTAAAACAACGGAAATTTTTTTAATCAGCTTTTGAAAATATGAAATATTACAAAGGCGTAACTTACGGTTTTCAAGCAGCTTCTGCAAAAATTTTGTTATTTCCAATAACCAATTCAGTTAAATCTTTTACCCCAAGTTGCCGGTACGGATTTATCCTTCACTTTAGGCAGTTTATAATTTGATATTAAAATTATTTACAAAACATCACAACACAATGGAATGCTCCAGATTACGGACGTTAACGAAAGACAAAACAATGTATTTAGTTTTTTTTATAAATAAACGCGATAGACTATTGTGTGTGGCTTTCGACTGAACACGGAATTTGGTGATTCTCCGAGCGCACCATTTGTTTCTCTGGTGGATGTTTGTTTGGTCTAGCAGGGGATTTGTAGAATGTGGTGTAAACATTCGATAAATTATTCGCTGAGGCGCTTAAACCGAGAAATATTAAATTAATTAATACATTTTCCCAACTAGAAATTGCAAATGTTAAATTCCTTATAAAAGAAAGCACCAACTAACTGTATAAAAGCTAAAATTAGCGCATATGCGCAGTGTAGGGAGCAAAATAAGCAAAACAGAGAAAATAAGCAAAATGAAAGTTGTGTCAAATGATGACGTTTTTCATGAATCGTGGAGATATAAAAGGATTTTGATTTGCTTACAATAATAGTGCATAAGCAAAATGCTTGAAATCCGCGCTCTAATAATTAAGAGACGGGGAACAACAAAACATTTCTGTTTAAATTAAATTGCTCACGCGCGATAGTAGAATAAGATACGCAACTTCATTTTATGTGGAACAATATTTACGGGTTAGTTTTATCACCCAGTTTTCCTCTATTTGGTTATGCGCGTGTAACTTTCAAACAGAAACTTAGAAATAATTAATTCCGATACCATTTACGCCACTTTAACTGTGGCGCTGCTTCGGTATCGATCGTAATCGTAAATAATCCGATTAAGTACCCATTAAAATTTAAGTTTCAACACCAGATACTGTTGTCGGTTGTCTGAATATTCATTTAAAAACGTTTGTATAACAATGCATATCTATTTACGAGTATAATACCTTTTATCTGTGCAGGTCATCTTCAATCAAAAAATCAGATGATCAATTTTTTCTACAAAAGAAATTGTCGGCGCAGTACTAGTTCAGTTTAACATCTCTCTCCCAAGTTTATGAGATATATTTCGTAAACCCATGCGTAGACCGTAGCTTATAGTTTAACGGCGCATGACTGAATTACACAGTACAAGCTGCCTATCGTTAAAGCAAGACGGCACTTCCTTTTTGCTGTTTCTGTGTATAGCCAAAAATTGAAATTAATGAAAGATTCTCTAAAAATTCATACTATTATATTGACAAATGAAAGCTTTCTATATATTTATACTATTTTGATACCGTGTGGTATGTTCTTAGTAATGTAAAATTTCATGAAATTTATTTTTTGTTGCGAATATTCGAGAAATTTGAGGGAAAACTTTGATTATATTGTTTTTAGGCTCACACGTCTATCATTTTGCGATAAATAATACCTAATCAGAATCTTAATGTGTGTGTTTTTTTTAAATTTTATTGAGCATGTTAATATAAAAAAGCAAACTGCGCCGCAGTAAAACAACACTGCGCTCGTGCATAAACCTGTTTTTGACCTTTTGCGTTGGGTATACTCGGAGGCACTTTAACCTGGCAGGTACAAAGGTCGCCGCGAGCTAACGCTGCGTCCGAACTAAGAAGAGCCAATACTCAGCAGTTCTCAATATCTAAACGTAGTATTTTCGTGCAGTGTTAGAATCACAAGAACTTCTTTGATAATGGTATGTAGACATACCCAAATACGTATAATAATAGAAAAATAAAACTGTTGAAGTATTGATTATTTTATTTATAATATTAAAAATTTTGGCATAATCAACCAATTTTTGTATTTTGTATTTTCCTATATTAAATTAAAATGGTTTAAAATAAAAAAAAATTAATTAGAAGTAAATATATTTAATTAGAGGAATCCCCGCTTCCTTGGTTTGAGCTATCCGACGAATCTTCACCTACGTTTATTATTATAGAATCAATATCATCAATTATAATCTCACGTTACCACCAAGATTGAATTAGTTTTTCCGTATGTTCCACGCACTTTCGCCACTGTGTTTCACCACACTGATTTCAAGATTCCTCCCACAGTTTTAACACCCGTTCATCACCAAAACCATCACGTCCGATATGTTTATCATAATAACGTTTTATATTCGCCCAAATTAATTCTATTGCATTAAAATGACAGTGGTACGGCTGTAGTCTTAGAACTTCGTGACCAGCTTCGCGGATCATTTCATCAGCAACTTTTTTTTTTTGTTTTTTATGTGCTTTTGTAATGGCAAGCAAGCAACTCTTTTTTGAGGCGTTTGGTGGAAACGGTTTTTGCATTTTTCCACCTGCATGTCGGCTGCTTTTCTATCAATCGCGAGTGATACAATGCGTTATCCATAACTACTAAAGATGGCTCTTCTAAATTTTGAATCAACTTTTTTTCAAGTCATATTTCAAGATTCGTTGTTCATGTTTAAGCGGGGTGGAAAAAATAAACTTGCCCCTGGAATATAGCCGTTTGATGAACCAGCATGCACTATCATGAACCGCTTTCCTTCAGACTCTGATTTGTTTTTTATACTTTTCTTCGAGTTATTCTGCTAAGACTTACGAACACTGCCATTTTGAAAAATCCAAGTTTCACCCAGAAAAACGGGTTTGTAGTTTTGTATTCAAATTACGTACAAATGACTTCAAAAATGTATCCTTTGGTTTAAAATGTGTGATTGTTCACAAAGATACCGCCGGTTGCAGTCTTTTTTATATCTAAAACCAATGTTCTTTAAAAGTTTAGGAAACGTTTTTAAACCTATATTTATACTTTCCTGATCGTTTACAGCTTGCAGCAAAGTTTTTAATGTAAATTGGGTGTTGGTACTGTAGAAGTTATTAATCACATTCCACACTGCCATTTTAACCTCTTCACAGACATTAACAGATTTTGGTTTTGCGCCCCGACGTTTTTTTGGTCCTCAAAGCACGTTAACTTTAACATCACGTGAGAGCCTCTCAACTGATCTTAAACTAATATTTAATGCTTCCGCAACTCTTTCTTGCACTTTGCTAATTGAAATCAAAGGGCCTCCGGCTTCTTTCTCTCGTTGAAAATAGTTCATTAAATTAAGGGCTAATTTCCTAGACTGCAAATGCAGAACACCTGACTCTTGTGCCATCACAATTGTAACTACCCTGTCGCCAACAAACGATAACACTTCATATCCGCCTGTGCTAATTATATTTAATCACCCTGTTTACTAACTAGTAAGTTATGCGTTTTGATTGGTTCATAGACAATTAATATAAATTGCACGTTTTAGAACATTAAATAAACTTAGTTTAGTTGATCTATTTTACAACAATAAAGCGAATAAAAATTTTAGAATATGATATTTTATAATATTCCAGCTGAAAATAGTAAATCATTAACATGTTTTGAACCAACGACTTGCTACTAGTTGCTTCTTTTTCTCTCTTACTTATCAACGCAATGCGTCTCATTATCTCCGCAAGTTTCAACTCCGCAAACACGTACTACCTGCTGGACGCGACCCTCGTTTACCTGCATACCAATACAAACCGAACTTTGTACCTGCCACGTTAAAGTGCCTATGACTTTACTTGTGTACTTCCCCTGCTAGGGATGCGTGCATTCACACCGCCCGCGTCCCGCGTGTGCTACGGTCGCACTTAAAGTGCATTGAAAAGCGAAAATTCGTTTTCAAGGTAGCGAATATTTCCGAAAGTTTCTGAAAGTTTTCAAATGTTTGTTTGCGAATATTCGCGCCTCACTTCACTAATATGACTACTATGCAGCTATGCTCTCAGTGCAGTGGCAGTAGTGAGAATAGTGCAATTTTATTATGGACGATATTGGCGCATAAAATGTTAATAGAAAAATACTTTTGAATATATGATAAGCAACAATAACTAAAGTGTAGGAATGCCTAGACGAGGTGCTCCGCTTTTTTTAATACTAAAATATTGAGCAAAATATAAAGAATGTAACAACGTAGAAGCGGATCTAGATGAAAAAGTCTATGTCTGTATAATGTCTGTCAAGACTAATTTCTAGCAGCATTTAAACTGAATCAGACCCTTCCGCCTGATTTCAATTTGCAGCACTTAGGGTTTATTTTTAATCTAATTTTCAGCAAAATTTTAAACGATTTAAATTGTAAATTTCTGGAAGTGGAAAAGACACACACGTTTCTATATTTTATTTAATTTTTCAGTAACGCTGAAACTTCGTAAAGCAATCTTTCAATTATTCAAATTCATAAGTCCAAAAGAAACAATACTTGCCTATACTGAAAGTAAAGGAAAGTGCAAATTATAATTTGTGAAGTGTGGAAATTCGACAACTGCTAGGTGTATGCTACCAGACGGCAAACGTATCAAAACTTGCCCTAGGATAAACTAAAAAGGAAAGAAGTACAAAGTGGCGGTAGAATTGTTATAGGGTATCATAAATAAAATGGCTGGCTTTATGCTGAGAACATTGACCCTTCTTGGCTTGTTTTCTGCTTGATGTAATTCCCTGTTCAACATTAATCTTTAACCCCATTCGCTTCCTATACTCTTATTTGAACAACATTCTCAAATTTTTAAACGGGGTATATATAAGAACGTTTCCTTTCCGGAGAAAGTTGGGAAATGAAAATTAAAACTTTTCTTGCTCATACGCAACTGCTCGTTTTTTAGAGGTAAGAGTAAAATTAAAAATATAAAAACAGTAGCTGTGGGAGTTTCATTGTTTGTTCTTTTTTTGAAGCAAAATAACTAATTATGTGTAAATTTTCAGCAATAAAATTTGAGAGCAACCTCATCCCCTTGGGCTTTTTTGGCGTTTTGCCACTCAGACTGTTTGGCATCATTTTTGCAAACGTTTCACTGCAGACGCAGGGATTTTAAAACATCACACAATACACAGTTTCATTAAAATTCTCATTTATCAAAGGAAAATAATTAGCGTTCGCTGATATAAGGAAAAAGGAAGCTGCTGCGAGCTCAATTTTTTCAACATAAACGTTGTATTAAATTAATCTCATCAATTTTTAAATTGAGTCATAATCTAAAAAAAGTACGTGCAAATCTCGTAACAGAAATGATTCATGGACACAATTACAGCAAACAATCTCGGAGGAATTTACACGTAATGCGTAACATTAGCGGTCGCACGGAACAATTTATATCCTCAAGCTTACAGATTACATTCAAAGAGAAAAAGCTGTTGGTTCCAAGGAATTTAGAGAGCTTCGAATAGCCTTTATTAAATACTTTTCTGATTTCTCATTTTTTTAAATTAAACCTCTCGAGTCCTACATTTTAAATTTATTTTCTCCGTGTTTCAATGCACAAAAATCTAATCATCATGAGCATTTTAATAAGTATAATATCTGGCATGACTTTCTTTCAACTTGCCTTTATTAAGCTACCCCTGTACGTATTTCGCGTACAAAATTCAATCAATACACTGTGTCTCCTCCGGCGTTTCTCATGGGGAAAATTTTAGGTCTCCCCTTGTTCGCCTATTTATTAATACGTTGCCCAGTTGTACAGTCAACTGTGATTATGCTTCATTTGGCAAATGCTTCAGGGTTAGTTTTGGAACTACTGTGATTAGCTGACCCACCCTGATAAATTACATTCAAATTGAATTGTGTCTAAATATTTGTGGTTCTGTAGTCTGCTTGAAGCAGTGAATGTAATAAGTAATGTATTCCAGAATGGCAAATGTAATGTTCATACATACAAGATACAAGGTGGAGCTATTTAATTACTTACCATTGATGATATCTTCGTTATTATAATAAGTAGAGACTCTGTTTAATTAGTAAAGTAATGTATCTTGCGCCAAAAGCACTGCTAAAGGCAATTCAAACTACCAACTCATTTTTTTTTAATAAATCTAAAAAAATTAACAATAATAAGTTCAAGTGAACTTGAATGCGTGCTTGTGTTGATAGAAAATGCATCAAGTTTTATGAAATTGTGTTACTTTGACTTTAAATTTGATATGAAAATCTGTTTTAGAGTTTTATACTAAAACTGGGGCAACAACAACTTGTTATAAAAATATCTTCCAAGGTTTCATTCTGTTTGATTTCACGAATACCTTCAGTCGAGAACACACATACAGTTGCAAACAATTTTAGCACATTAATTAGAAAATCTCGTGGGCTGTTGCGCAGTAGACGTTGGACAATCGCGCGCCGCACCGTGTCGGACTATAGACAGACCGAAAAATATAATTATCAGTTTACATCAGCATATCTAGATAATTTGAAGATCCATAGGCGTCCGACCAGAGGGAAGAGGCAAAAGAGGGCCATTACTACCTCGCACTAGAATTTGAGGGGACGTCCGGTCGTGGTAGGTACGACAATAGTTATACTGAAACTTATTGCAACGGAGAGAGTGGGGCGTATCAGGTGTAAATTCTGCAATTCGCAACCAGAATTTGTGGCGCTGATATTACCAGACGTTACAGATTTCTATATAGGTTCACTAGATACAGGACTGCTACACAAACAATGAAGCCAAACGCCATTTTGTAGGAGGTCAAAGTCAGTTTTGTGACATTTTACATTGTTTTGCATTTTCACCTTAGTATAAGTCAACATAAGTAATTAAATTTAATGCTTTAGTTATAAAACCTAAGTTTACAGGCATGCTGGAGGCGTGTTGTGCGGTAGAGATTAAAAATCGCCAGCAATATGGAGAAGGTTTCTAGTTGTTTATGTAAGTGTTATTGTTAACACATAGTTTTTTCGTCAAACAAAAAACTGTTTAAATATATTGCTCGAATTTTTATCGATCGAATATTTTCAGCAATCTTTTTACATCCAACAATTATTTACAACAACCTAGAACGAAAGGCGAGGGTCTACTAATCTTAGTAATATGCAATCATATGTTAAATGTAGTGCTTTTTCTGGTAGCTGTATCACTGGAAGCGCGCTACATTGCATATTAAGTTGACATTTTGACCTCCTACAAAATGGCCGCTTGGCTTCACTTACTTGATTGTTCAGAAGCTGTCGTGTATCTAGTAAACTTGTATCGAAATTTTTGCTCTGCGCTTTGTTGCATTTTTCTACTATGGTGTAGTGCTTTTTTACTTTCCTATACTTTCAGTATAGGGAAGTATTGATTTCATGCAAATTTTCAAAATCGAGATTTTGACGGAAATACATGTTTTGGGCTTCCAGGATCCTAAAAAAGTGGTTTTTAAAAAATGTCTGTCTGTGGGTGTGTCTGTCTGTCTGTCTGTGTGTGGGTAACGCTCATATCTCCGGAACGGCTGGACCGATTTCGATGTGCTTTGGAATGAGGAGGTATATCAAAAATTCATCGACAAAATAAGCTTTTAAAAAGAATCCGAAACCGGAAGCGGAAGTTAGACATGTTTTTTTGGTAGCATTTTTTTCAGAAACGGAATTTTGGAAATTTTAATAGCGGAGATTAAAGAAGGCCTTAGGACAAATCAAACGATTTTTTACCGAACTCTCTAGCTTCAATATGGCGGCCGCTACGAATTTTTGAAAATTTCGACTTTAACGCCCATTTACTCAAAAACCAGTTATCTGATTGGAATCAACTACATCTTGTTTGGTAGCCCTTCAAGGGTACTATACCATGAAATATCATTAATTTTGAAAATATAAAAACGATCGCAATGACATCACTCCAAGATTTTGGAATTTTTCAAAAAAAAATTTCTCAAAAACTGCCCACACGTTTTTGTTTAAACTTTTTAAGCTGATAGAGCTGAGAATCTTCTACAATTTATTTTTTTGCGCATTGCTATAATTTCACTGTGACGCCCTCTGTGATTTTTTGAAAATTGAAAATTGGTACCCTTTTATTTATTTAACGGGGGGCAATAAAATATTTCTGTTAAAGCAAAATAGCTCATCATTGATAGCAAAATCCGAATATCATAATATTTTTTCGATAATTTCATATTTAGGGGGGCTACTGTTCCCCCTCCCCCCCAAAATTTTCGCTACAAAATTAAAAAATTGATTTCTTCTTTTGTTTGCTCTAGGAGAATCTTTTTACAAAAAATCAAAAAATCGAATTTTTTGCCCCTTAATAATCTTTTTGTCCTTAGAAGAATTTCACATACTTTCTACAGCAGTTGTATTCTTGTACGGAAGTGACTAGAGTTTTGAACGTTCTATGCATTTCTATTGCGCACGCATTCAATAGGCAGTTATTTAACGATAACGAGCAGATTCGGAATAGCATGGATGGATATGCGGGTGTGTTCGAATGCACTGCCGTTTTACTGCATAAGTAGTTGTGGGGTCGAGCCTCGGTTGGGGCCAAAATTTTTTTTTTATTTTATAGTTTTTTTTAAAACACTGCTTTTGCGTTTCTAGACAGGTGTATATCAAAAGTGTTGGAAAATATTAAACAATGTTAATTTATAAGTATAGGAAAGTCCAGGCGAAGTGTTTCGCTCATTTGTTCTTTACGCAACCGAAATTTACATCTGAACGTAGAGTTCTAGTGAGAGGTTGAGAACTCAAGGGGCCTATCCTTCACTTTCATGTTTTCAAGTTTGAAGAAACTACAGAAAATTAAGCAATTAATTCAGATTCACTAGGTATGTTTGCGATACCAAAGATGAGGTTACCGACATTAATATTATAAATGGATTAACTCGAGGAAGGGTATTTAATCCTATTTGACTACAATACCCATAACGGCAACTTACTAAATTTATTTACCGTTTATCAAATAGAAATGTGTGTAGCTTTCAAACCATACCTAAGCTGTTGCATGCAGAACTAAATTTCCCAAATAAGCAAGAAATATTTAATTAGACTGTTTAACAAAATAATACTATTTCGGTATCAGCACAAACTTGGTTTACAATTAATGTAATAATTTAGTAGGTAGCATAAAAATAACAAGGTGCAAAAGCATTTTATTTATAAATTCCAGCTTTACTTCGTTAAAGTCCATATTTAATGAGTATCTGTATATACGGATACTCATGCAAAAGCATTGTTTGCACGTTTTATTTTTCCCAGTTTTTAAACGAAAATTGTAAGTGATTTAAGTATGATGTTTTCTGATAAGACGAAAACCGTACTAATATTTAAATCGGAATGAAAATATCACTCTTATTACTATTGATTACGTTATTTTAGGTATACGCATTTGTTTCAATTTTTAGAACAATTTAAATACCAAAGGGTGTCCATAAAAGGGCGTAAAAACAATTACACCAGCTCCAAAGGACAAGTTTTTCAACGACTTTAAATTCAATTTCAAGTTTTGGACCACCCTTTATGTACAAACATTAAATATTGTTTTAACTTAATTTTCCAAGAAATGTTTATGTAAGTTACCTTTGAAGTTTAATTCTGAGTAATAAGACTTTTCCTTGAAAACGAACCAAGTAAACAAAAATAATCTGTGCTTTTAAATACTGCAGATTTACTTAAATGCCTTAAAAGCTTTAAAAATTTTAATACGTAAACGCACACAAAATGCCAAAAAGGTATATAAAATATGCATTTAAATCAAACTTTTCAAAAATATGCTAGCATATATAAATACCTATAAAATATGCATTTTCTAATTAACATATATGTGGTTCACATGAGTAATTATTGCTATGATATAGAAATTCAATCCTTTTTTATTTTAAACTTTCCGAAAAGGAACTTGCTACTGAAAAAATGTACTTAAGAATTTTTTAATTAATATCTTACGTTTATTTATCTAAATACAAAATTATTTATTTATTATACAAACAGAAATTTCTAAACAAAATATTTACAAAGAGTGATTTGAAAGTTCACCGCACTCGTCTAGGGAATGATCAAGGGCTGCCTACGCAGTGCCTTGCAGGCAGCTGAGATCTGGGGTGCACACACCAGGGCTCCCTTAATTTCTTTGATCCTGGATAGATTACTCTTGCTAACGGAATGGACTGGACAAACCACCCAGTCCTGGGGGTCCGGTTAGAGCTCCAGGATGTCGACTTTGCTAACTGGCGGGTGGTGGCAAGGTTCTGGTGGTACGCTCTACTTGTCTTGTAACTTACGGAACCGGCGTTCTCCAGAGTAGCGAGACCTGCCAATTTGTGTATGGTGACTTGAAAGGGGGACTCGTTTTCCGTGTCCAAGTCGGAACAGATTCTTTTTTTTTTATAGGCGTACCTCAAGTCCACGCTAGAATAACACGGTTGCTTCACGTCTTCAAGGAGGATAATCTTTGGTTCTTCGATCTTTCTTCTGACTCCGACTCCGACATGGCTTGACCTGGGTTACTCGGTAAAACGGATATGGAGGAAGTCGTTTTGGGTTGTGCAAAGTAAAAATGATTATTGGTTTAATTATGAGTGACGACGGGAGTCCAGAGGTCGTTTCTGCTTATGGTCGGATCAAGCTGTTGCTCGATCTGCTGGTTAGTTCCTACGAACAAAATGGCTCCCGTGACTGGAAGCTAGGTAATGCTTAATCTGGCGGTGGTCGTTAACTAGACCGGAGGCTGAAGCTCGATCTGAGAACTGGAAGCTAGAACTCGATCGTTCTTAAGCGTTTATCTTATGATCAGTCTAATCGATTCTAAAAGTTACCTATTTTTGCGTTCTTGCGTTTGGTTCTATACCCTTTTGTTGCCATGGGTGACGAGTTACTCACTAGCGACATTCTCACACGTTTTTTTGCAAATTTTTTCTCTGTTATGTAGTTTGTTTACAATTGCAAGAGAGAGAAAGCGATACAGAAAATAGTTGTGGTGGAGGGGAAGTGGTGGAGAGATAGGCAACGGCGTGCATTCCTTTCGCGAAGTTTAAATCGTAGTTGTGTCAGACCACGCACTTCACAGCATCGATTGGCTGAAAGTTTCAATAAATGGGTAGAATTCCTACTACTTTGAGAAATTTGCAGTGTGAACTAAGCCGGTGTTGACGTTTCGCACGTTACACTAAACTTCACATTTGTTAGCGCTGACAACCAAACCAAAAACGGCATACTACTGGTTTTTTTTACGGCGTAGTGAGCATTATTGAATCATATTAATGTTAAATTTAAGCTAATTAAGTTAAAAATGTTTTTTGTATAATTTACCGCAAACGGAATATCAAAAATTTAAGAACAGAATACGATAAAAGGTGCTAAAGACAAATGGAAATCTTATTTTGTTTAACAGTCTAGCTTCAAAATGGCGGCCGCTACAATTTTTCGGAGATTTTGGTTTCAACACCTATTTAATAAAAATAAGTTGTAAGCTTAGACCTTTACTGTGTTACCATTTCAGAACAGTTCACAAATATTTACTTTACTTTACTTTTGTCCATCCCCTCATGCCCCCTCATGGGCGTCATATTATGGTTTAGAAATATTAAAAACTGAAAACTTTAAACTCTTTGGATGTTTGCAAAAATTTTTTAGGAAAACACTGGCAATATGATCTTTTAAATTCTCGTGGCTTGTAAAACTAGAAATAAGCTACAATTAGATTGGTGTACCAATCCGATAATTTTTCTGCGGCGCTTTGTATGAATTTTGATAATTTTGACTACAACGACTGTTTTTTCAAAAATAAGTTGTCAAATAGACATAAACTTTGGTTTTTATAGCAGCCATATGACTACATTTTTGGGAATATATCAATTAGGAAGTGAACACATTTTTGATATACCTATTCAATTAGTATTGTGCAAAAATATTTTAAAATATCTGTAGGCTCATACAGTTAGAGATGAGCTACAACTTGGTTTAATGTACCAATCACCTACATTCTCTGTGATGTCTGGTATGGATTTTTGACTACACATAATTTATATTTAATACCCACGAAACGACAAAACGTTTCTAATTTAGCAAAATTGGTCAAGAGTAATAGTAGATCCAGTTCGTAATTTTAATGGTTACAAAATTTAGTATTTGTCTCCCTTTACCCAATATTGTGGGTTTCAAATTTAATCTTTGATCTCTACTGTTTTTTCCCAAATAATATTTTGAAGAAAAGTCATAAATTGACTTTGTGTCACAAATACTGACCGAATAGCTGCTTACCCGCAAGACCCTAAAATTTATACGCATGTAGTTTGTGATTTGATATTAGTTGACTTCACAGGGGTGTACATTTAAATACCATTTAAATATTCCAATTGGAGGTGTTGTAATTGTTGGGGTTGGATATATAAAAGCTACATATAATTATGGGAAAGTACAGACGAAGTGCTCCGCCCATTGTGTTTTGTGTATAATTGGATTAAAACGAAGTTAACTGCAATTTTAGCCGACCTATCACACCCCCTACTGCCCCTACCACGAAATTATCGTTTTTTTCAAAAGTTTACGAATTTCGCCTTCAAACTCGGTATGATCATGTTGAATGGAAATAGGAACTAGGCACAACTTTCCATTGAGAAAATACTACCAAATTATGTAAAAAAGGGGGGTAAGAGAGGGTTGCTCTATGTAGAAATAGACGCGCTCGAAAGAGAACTTCAAATTCGTATTCTACGCATGTCGAATAACCGATCTGCGTAAGCGCGATTTCCTATCACCCCGCATTGCTCCCCGCCATCGATCTTTTGTTGTTGCAAACGTTTACTAATTTCGGCTTCAAAATCGTTATGAGCATGTTAAATGACAATAGGAATAACTTTCCATTGGGAAAACATTACTGAGAGGTTTTTTTTGGTCGTTTACCTGAACAGATTAATTGAGTCATTGTCAAAAAACGGCTATCGCCAAATTATGAAATCGAATTGAGATTTCAAGGGAAAAAGGATTGGTTGCAACTAAAAAACACAAAATACCATAAAACCACTCGACTGCTTCAAAACATGGGGGTGAGAGGGAGGGAACATGTTAAATGACAATATTTTCGAAATGTCTTACAATTTTCAAAAATTATGGGAATATTAAATGCTGATAGACATTTGCAGTTTGAATTTTTAAGTAAAATAAGACACTTTTGGTTTTCTTATTCCGCAAAAATCGTCGCTTATTTAAAAATCTGATTTCATATTCTGCTATTATTTCTAATTACTACTTAAATTTGTTTACTATTACTAACCGCTTCTTTCCTAATTGAATTTGGAATTGGCTTGAAGTTTGATTTTTATTTGAGAACTGCATCCAAACATTCAGTATTTTTTGTATGCTGCATTTTTCGGCATTTAAGTCTTAAATAACAAAAATTTTAAAAGAAATGAAGATAAATTTTCAAATGATAGCCAGAAAAGATATCAATCAAATAAGAAAGTTTGAAAGAAAATCTATTAAGATTTCTAATCCCAATCGTGTGATTTATCCACAACTTAATTATCTATTGGATTAGTGTGTTTCAACTTTTTTTCAGAGGGGTTCCAGTCTTATCATGAACGGCAGAGCTTCTAGGTTTTTGTGTTGGTTAAACAGGGTAGAAAATTGGGCCGAGATGAACCAAGGCAAGGATGATGCTCTCGCCAATTCAGTATATTTTTATCAATATCGTAAAATGATTAATTAGGGCGTTTTTGCGTTAAAGCTCCACCGAGCAATCACTCGTTTACAGCCGTTATTATGTCAAGCGGAAATATTTCAGTATTAGGAAAGCTTTTATGCTCACGGATTGAGCATCAGGGGTGTTAGTTAAAAGTTTCGATGAGTCTTGTAACTCTTGTCTGCAGTTTAGGAGAACTGACAAGTTTGTCAGTGCACCATTTGAGGATGACAGAGATAAAGTAAGTGACATAATAGTAGAACACGAAACTAATTGAGCCACCGAGATGACGTGACTCGTCTGCCGGTTTTTCTCGGCCCCAATCGATTGGGATTTGTCCTACTTCCGACATTCTCCGCAGAAACTTTCCTAATTGGATGATAGCACGTCTATGAAATTTTAAATTTGTCCTTGCGGTTAATAGGATGAGATCTCCGCCATTTACATGTTCCTACAGGAGAACTAAGCAGCAGTAAAACCTTCGATTCCGTTTTCAATGCTCCATTTTAACATCTTAAAACGAATTGCTCTGTTATTAAATTCTTCTTTCCTTTATATGCTACTTATTGCACGAAATTCCTCTTTTCTTCTGGTATATAAACATGAAACTATAAAAGTTTGTATTTTAAAAACTTTTTAATTAATCCAGTCCAGTCATCAAGTACAAAGATGTGGAAATAACTCAGAAATGAATATTTTTGCTTTAATCATTTATTTTGGCATAAAAATGAAGTCAATACGTTTTCGATTCCGGCCGAGCTTTGCAATCTTTTTAGATTTTAGTAAATAGCTGCAAAAAGTGGCTCGATCAACATAATAATAGTCATTAGACAAATAAAAGTGTATACAATTTCCTCGAAAACTAAACAAAAAATAATGTCCCAGCTCAACCAGTTTCCAAGATATGTTCACAGCAGTGGCGGTTTCTCCATTGGGTCAAATTGTCATTAACCTCCCAATGTGATAAGAAAAAATAAATAATTACTTTTTGTTGTTGAGTTCCTAACATATTATACACTATAATATTTAACAAATACTTTATAGTTAACTTTTGTAAGAGATTTCTATGCGAGAACGTTTATTACAGAGCTGCCGCAGGATCCGAAAACGTTTGAATGTTTGAGTATTTTGCGCGCATTAAACGAATCTATGCGAGGGTCATTATGGCTATCAGTCCCCAATTCAGCTATACGCCACCGAATAAAGCCGCCGGCTTAAAAGGCCTTCAAATGAATAAGAGTGAAATACAAAGCTCATTGCGGTGAAATTTATATTATACAAGCTAAAAGAGGATTGAAATATATATCTGCGTATTAAAGACTTCAGGGTCACGGACCCAGCGCTCCCGTGAATTATGCTGTAAGCTGTCCGTGATAAGCGCATGCTAATAGCCGCCTAATTTCCGGGATTCGCACGTACACGACGTAGTAGTGTGAAAACAGTTGCTGGCTGTGTAATCATAATTTAGTGGTGTTGTACGATGTCCGTCTAAATAATTTTGGATTGTGAATGCCATGTAAGAACATTCTTTCACTTGTTTCCACTGTCTGCTATTTTGTGATAATTCATTGTGTGATATTTGACGGCAAACAATTAAAAACTAAAATTCAAACACATTTTTTAATCGTAAACCCCATGAAAAATTTTGTGCATTTTGACACACTGGCAATGTGGGTATCAATTTACAATAATTTTATTAGAGAGTAATTATCGAAAGTCTATTAAAGACTTCAATGAAAATGTTGGTAAAAAAAGATCATTTTGCCAACATAGAAGATGGTTTGAAATATAAGGCTACATAAAACTTGGGTGAGAACAATTTTTTTCCTAATAAAATACTTTAAAATGCCTGTGGTTCACAGATTAGTAAAAGTATACTCAATTCTCTGTAAATCTAAACAAAGATCATTTCTCTGAACTTAATATGTCTGAAGTTAACCATTTTGATGGATACATGAAGCTTTTTTCAAAATAGCTCGTTTCCAGGGCATCTCACATAAAAATTTCTTTTTACTGGAAACTAAGTATATAATATTTTCTACAAAATTGAAAAAGAAGAATGTTCTAACCATAGTAGTTACCGAAATGTGGCTTCTCGAAATTTGCCTTTTTTTTTGTAATGTTTTGCTCTAAAAGCGTATTTTTTTGGGGGGGGAAAAAGAGTAAACTTCGAGAGACCACATCTTGAAAACTATTTAGGCTATATAATATTAAACTACGAGAGTTCTTATTTTGATATTTTTGTATCAATTAATTTAGTTCAGTCATCAAGTACAAAGATGTGGAAACAGCTTAGGAAAGAATTTTTTGCTTAAATTCTTTATTCTGGCATAAAAATAACGGCTCTAAGTTTTTAATTTTGGCCGAGCATTGCAACCTTTTTAGATTTTAGGAAATAATGGCTCGTTTTCGGTCCACCCAATCTCAATAGTAATTACCACCAAAGTAAAAACTTTCCTACAAAACTAAACAAAACATAATGTCCTAGCTCAAACAGTATCTGAGATATGTCCACAGATAATTAAAATAGACTCAATTCTCAGTAAATTGTTTGATCGAAAAATTAACGTAGTTTTTTTTGTGGGAAAAAGAATAAACTTCGAGAGAATATGATTTGGAAACTTTTTAGGCTAGGACATTATGTATTTTTTAGTTTTGTGGGAAATTTTATATACTTTTAATAATCCTAGAACGACTATTGACATTGGAATAGAGATATTTCTATAAAAATTTGAGCTCTGTAAAACTGCACCAAATTCCATGATGTGGTCAACTTTGGAGGTCATAACTTTGGAGTTATTGAGGTTAAAAGAATGTTTTTCTTTAGATTTGCAAAAAATTGAAGCTACTTCACTCGTCTATAGACCACTTTTTTGTAGAATAATCAGGAAATAAGCAATTTCATAAAATCTGAAAAGTACGTTTTTTGGTCCAAAAAAGATCACCCTTCAGAAGTCTCGGAAACTTATTAAGCTAGGACATTATGCTATTTCAGTTTTTCAGGAAATTTTACATACTTTTAGTAATTTTAGAACGATTGTTGACATTGGGTGCACTGGAAGCGAGATACTTCCACAAAAACTTGACCTATGTAAAACTGCACCAAAAATGCATCAAATGGTCAACTATTGAGAGGTTATAACTTTGGACCCATTAAGATTACAAAAATTTTTTTTTAGATTTATGGAGAATTGCGTGTACTTTAACTTATTTCTAGACCACTTTTTTGAAGAATAATCAGAAAATAAACAATTAGGCTATTGAGATTGGGTGCATAGGAAACGAGCTATTTAAAAAAAACTGATTTTTTGCATCTATTTCCTAAAATCTTAAAGGGTGGCGGAACTCGGCCGAAGTCGACAGTTTAGAGTCTTTATTTTTATGCCAAAATAAAGGGTTTAGTTTCATTTCAATCATAAGTTATTTCCACATCTAATAGATTTTTTCGACGTAATGACCGTGTAACAAAGTTTCCTGCAACAACAATGTTTTAATAAATAGTAAGTATTTATATTGTTGTGGTTCCAAGACGAGGCGTTCGTGGCGCTGGAAGTGGAAATTTAAAAGCGAAGTGCTCGCAGAAGAAGTCGTATGGGGGAAACGGTACTCCCACAATAACTCCTTCCATAGCATCCCTACCACCTTCAGTGGGTATAAAACCGGAGCACCAGCTCAAAATAGTAGAATTCACTCCTGCCTTTCAGAGAATTCACTCCTGCCTTTCAGAGAATTCATTCCTGCCTTTCAAAGAATCCAGACCTGCCTTTCTTAGAAACCAGAATCCCGTTAAAACTTTTAGTTTCCTGTTCAATTTATTTTGATCCGACTTAGTAAATTTATTTTGATTTTGTTTCCGAACAGTTTAACTGTTAGTAAATTTTTATTTCAAGTCAAGACTGAACTTAGAGTTTAAAAATTAGGCTGGAGTTTGATTTAAACTTAAAGTTACTTTTAGTTTAAATTAAATACAAACAGTAATTTAATGGAATGTTTGATTCTCCTAGGAAGTAGATATCTTCCATGAGAACTCGACATTTATTGAATTACATCAAAACATTAGTGGAGGTCAATGTTCTTTTAGTGAGTTTGACGAGCTTCTAATGGAAATAAGACCGTATTCACTAAGAATTAATGCATCTAATCTCAAAACTGGGGTGCCCTATTGGGATTGATTCATTATATTCACTTAGAAAGTCACCAGTTAAGTTTATTAAATTAAACTTAGAAAATTATTCGTCAAGTTTTAATAACTTTAATAAAGTAAAGTTACCCGTTGGGTTTATTATTTTAAATCTATCCATGAATTTGAGTTATAACCTGAACCTGTAAATAATTCCCCGTACCGTCAAACCAGGCAATTTATTTATCCAGTACCGATCAATTAAATAAATCCACAAGCACTTACCTGACGAATTCACAATTATCCGTTTATTTCCAGTTAGAGCCGTAACCAGAGGGTTGGTGACCAGTGGAACACTACACCATACACTATTTAATTTAATTTCAGACTTTATCTGCAAGATTGAGTGAATGTGGAGTGTGCACAAGACATTAATTATTTTCACAGAAACACTGAAGCCGAGAAACGCCATTTTGATTGTGACGTCGCATCGACCCAACCTATCGACCGACACACATTGAATACCAGAGATTCTGCGCAACCAGTCCTGTCTGTCAGCCGTGAATTCGACGCAGAATTCGATTCGACGAAAGAAGATCCGTTCAAGGAAGCAGAACCGAAGTCGACAAGCTCCGAAGAAAATTTAATTGTTTCACATTTAATTATATTTAACTTTATTATACATAAAATTATTAATTTTACAATTTTTCCGATACATACGATAATTTATTCTTGTATTGTAAACGCATTGAATAAATATTATAAATAATTTGATTTACAGTTCGATCTTATTATTTCTTTGAACTCTGGCTCTAAGCTACCTGGGAAGAGCTGGTGAAGGTTTACATGGCGCCCGAGAGCAGGGACGTTTCCAGGACCTCAGAAAACCTGAAATACCAGAAAATTCAACCAGAAGAATTCCGTATTCACCTGCAACAACAGATTTGAAACCGCAAAGCTGTAAGTTGAAGCCAGGGGTGAAGACTGAACCTGCAACAACAGATTTTGAAACCGCAAAACTGTAAGTTGAAAAATTGAATTAATAATTTTGCCAGAATGGGTTTAGAAGACGAGGAAAGATCGACCGATGTACGTGTAGGCTGGGTATACGAGCTGAAAAAGGAAGGACTTGCTGAGGAATTACGCAAGTACAAATTGGAAACAGGTGGAGGAATGATGGAAATGAGAAAAAGGTTAGTGGAATTCCTTAGAACAGGAAATGGCCAGGTGACGGATGAAAAACCACCAGGTGGTGATAAGTTATCAATTGATAAGATATCTGTTGATAAGATAGCAGGTGATAAGGTATCAAGAGATAAAGCCCCAGGTGTCGCTTATCAGCAACAAATTTTTCCACCAGGTGTGGTGATGACATCCAGAGTCCAGGTCTGCGAGAGCGTTCGTAAGTGGGGAATAAAATTCGACGGAGGTAGCGACCCAATTTCTTTTTTAGAAAGGATCGAAGAGTTGTCCAAGTGCTACAACGTCGCCGAAGCGGACCTACTACTAGCTTTACCGGAACTTCTTCAAGGCAGAGTATTGCTTTGGTACCGTAATAATCAAACCAATTGGAGGAATTGGAACGATTTTTTAGACAGCTTCAAAGTCCAGTATCTTCCACCTAGATTTTATTTTTGGTTGGAGGAAGAAATTCGTAATCGTACCCAAGGTCAAAAAGAAACAGTCGCTGAATATGTTACAGCGATCCAAACATTAATGCGAAGGCATGGAGGTCTTCAAGGTACTCAACAGCTGGAACGAATATACGAAAACCTGAAGCCCGAGTACAAATTTTACCTGAAGCGTAATGATTTCAATACGCTACCTGAAATGTTAGAATTAACCCGTGATTATGAAGAGCTACAAAGGTCAGCAGCTTCATTCCGTTTTCCGTCGTCGACATCTCAAGCCTACAAGTATGAAACCGCATACAAGGATAGGAAGTTGAGATCCAGTGAACCTGTTCCAGTATATCCAGAACCTAGAAAACTTGCACAAGTAAGTAACCCGATGTTTCCTGAAATTAACTGCGCAAGAAGACTTCCGCATCCGATGCCAAGGTCCTCCATAGTTGAAGATCCTCAAAGATGGAGTAACTGGTTGCAAACAGTCCGCAATGCGTTTCAGACGAAGCAACCTGATGTATCTGCAGTAGCTACCATGGATCCGAGACCATTTGCAGTCATGGAAGTATTTAACCAGCCGTTCTACGCCTTGATCGATTCGGGGGCCTCAGAATCGTACATAGGGAAAAGATTGAGCAACCACCTGGAATCCCATGGGCTACATCGACGCCAGAATAACCAGGATGGTGTACTATTGGCCGATGGCAGTATAGCATATAACGAAGGTACGTACGGTTTTCCTGCTAAAATAGGGAATCAGGAGTTTAGGGGAAGTTGGCAGTACATGTCCACTCTAACTGCTGATGCTATTTTGGGGATGGATTTCTTACGTAACCACCAAGCAGTCGTTGTGCTAGGGGAACCTAAACTACTCCTGAACGGGGAAGTCATCGAGCTTCAACCGAAACCGCGGCAACCAGGGTTAGCAGGGATTCAAATCCTGTCCGAAGTGGCCGATGCTCCGTCAGTAGTTCCGGAGGTTGCTGTATCGCCCGTACCAGAGGGTATGGCGGACCCAGATCCAGTGAAACCAGTAATGACCGACCCGAAGATAATTCCCTTAATGGAATCCAGCTCCACGTCATTCCCAGTCGTGGAAGTATCCAGTCCAGTACCAGTTAACCCTGAAATCGTAATAAGAAGTAATACGTTAACCTCAATGGAAGTTCAACTACTTACCGAGAAAAGTAGCTTGATCCAGGTGAAGAAGGAGCTTTCCTCCAGCGAGATGGGTTCGAGGCTCATCCCTGAAGCCGTGAAGCAAAGTATCCTCCATAGAACCAGTGTCCGAGCCAGTGATCCAGGTGCTCCAGGTGTATCCGGTACCAGATATCATGCCAGCAGTCATTTTCGAAGCCAGATTTCTTTTCTTCACCCGAAGGAAGGGGGAAAATGTAACAAAGTTTCCTGCAACAACAATGTTTTAATAAATAGTAAGTATTTATATTGTTGTGGTTCCAAGACGAGGCGTTCGTGGCGCTGGAAGTGGAAATTTAAAAGCGAAGTGCTCGCAGAAGAAGTCGTATGGGGGAAACGGTACTCCCACAATAACTCCTTCCATAGCATCCCTACCACCTTCAGTGGGTATAAAACCGGAGCACCAGCTCAAAATAGTAGAATTCACTCCTGCCTTTCAGAGAATTCACTCCTGCCTTTCAGAGAATTCATTCCTGCCTTTCAAAGAATCCAGACCTGCCTTTCTTAGAAACCAGAATCCCGTTAAAACTTTTAGTTTCCTGTTCAATTTATTTTGATCCGACTTAGTAAATTTATTTTGATTTTGTTTCCGAACAGTTTAACTGTTAGTAAATTTTTATTTCAAGTCAAGACTGAACTTAGAGTTTAAAAATTAGGCTGGAGTTTGATTTAAACTTAAAGTTACTTTTAGTTTAAATTAAATACAAACAGTAATTTAATGGAATGTTTGATTCTCCTAGGAAGTAGATATCTTCCATGAGAACTCGACATTTATTGAATTACATCAAAACATTAGTGGAGGTCAATGTTCTTTTAGTGAGTTTGACGAGCTTCTAATGGAAATAAGACCGTATTCACTAAGAATTAATGCATCTAATCTCAAAACTGGGGTGCCCTATTGGGATTGATTCATTATATTCACTTAGAAAGTCACCAGTTAAGTTTATTAAATTAAACTTAGAAAATTATTCGTCAAGTTTTAATAACTTTAATAAAGTAAAGTTACCCGTTGGGTTTATTATTTTAAATCTATCCATGAATTTGAGTTATAACCTGAACCTGTAAATAATTCCCCGTACCGTCAAACCAGGCAATTTATTTATCCAGTACCGATCAATTAAATAAATCCACAAGCACTTACCGGACGAATTCACAATTATCCGTTTATTTCCAGTTAGAGCCGTAACCAGAGGGTTGGTGACCAGTGGAACACTACACCATACACTATTTAATTTAATTTCAGACTTTATCTGCAAGATTGAGTGAATGTGGAGTGTGCACAAGACATTAATTATTTTCACAGAAACACTGAAGCCGAGAAACGCCATTTTGATTGTGACGTCGCATCGACCCAACCTATCGACCGACACACATTGAATACCAGAGATTCTGCGCAACCAGTCCTGTCTGTCAGCCGTGAATTCGACGCAGAATTCGATTCGACGAAAGAAGATCCGTTCAAGGAAGCAGAACCGAAGTCGACAAGCTCCGAAGAAAATTTAATTGTTTCACATTTAATTATATTTAACTTTATTATACATAAAATTATTAATTTTACAATTTTTCCGATACATACGATAATTTATTCTTGTATTGTAAACGCATTGAATAAATATTATAAATAATTTGATTTACAGTTCGATCTTATTATTTCTTTGAACTCTGGCTCTAAGCTACCTGGGAAGAGCTGGTGAAGGTTTACAACCGGATTATGCTCGCAACAACAATATCGAGTTTGGAATTTCAAATGCAAATCTGTTTTAATTATCACGATCAATTTTTTTATTGTGGTTTGCAATGTTGCCGTATTTAATATTGAAGTTAGCAAGCAATTGATTAGCTACTGCCATTTTGCGCCAGCGCCACTTATTCCCCAGGAGCAACGGCTAGGTTAATTGTTAGCAGAAATAACAATTAGAAAAAACGAAAACGTGTTAAATTAAATTCAATGGCAATTAGAAGCAAGGTTTAAAATTAAAAAAAAAATGGAAAGGACAGTAATAAAGAAATATTGAAATTAGAACGAAACGAAAAATTGTAAAGAATGTAAATTATAAAACTAAATCAAAGAGGATAATTAATAATTTAAGGAAAATACAAGACCGGGTAGCAGTAGAACGAAGTGTAATACAAGAAGCAACAATTCGCAAAATGATGTGGAAATCACATGAAAACTATTCAAAATGTATGTTACAAGAACACCTTAGAAGGAACAATAAATTACACAAAACAAGGTATAAGAATTGTGCCAGTAACAAATCAAATAAATTGAGAAAAGAAGAAATCATAAAATTAAAGGGTACTGAACCAGAAGAATTGGCAAAAGCACTTCTCCTGGAATTTCCTATATTTTAAAAATTATTAATAGGGCACCAAACAAGAATGTTTAAAAAACGGTTTCAAACGGCTAAAAGTTGCTCTATAAAATATGGAAACAAGCTTTTAAAAAACTCAATTTCCTCAAAAATTTGTTTATTTCCTAAGAATCGCTTAAAATGACTAAGTAGAATAAATCAAATTTAAAATTTTTTGCATAGTATTTATAACTTTTTACTTTCCTATACTTTCAATATAGGGAAGTATTGATTTCATGCAAAATTTGGGTGGGTGGGTTACGCTCCATATCTCCGGAACGGCTGGACCGATTTTGATGTGCTTTGGAATGAGGGGGTATATCAAAAATTCACGCACAAAATAAGCTTTTAAAAAAAACCGAAACCGGAAGCGGAAGTTAGACATGTTTTTTTGGTGGCATTTTTTTCAGAAACTGAATTTTGGAAATTTTAATAGTGGAGATTAAAGAAGGCCTTAGGACAAATTAAACGATTTTTTACCGAACTCTCTAGCTTTAAAATGGCGGCCGCTACGAATTTTTGAACATTTCGACTTTAACGCCCATTTACTCAAAAACCAGTTATCTGATTGGAATCAACTACATCTTGTTTGGTAGCCTTTCAAGGGTACTATACCATGAAATATAATTAATTTTGAAAATATAAAAACGATCGCAATGACATCACTCCAAAATTTTGGAATTTTTCAAAAAAATATTTCTCAATAACTGCCCACACGTTTTTGTTTAAACTTTTTAAGCTGATAGAGCTGGGAATCTTCTACAATTTGATTTTTGGCGCATTGCTATAATTTCACTGTGACGCCCTCTATGAATTTTTGAAAATTGAAAATTGGTACCCTTTTATTTATTTAACGGGGGGCAATAAAATATTAGCTCATCATTGATAGCAAAATCCGAATATCATAATATTTTTTTGATATTTTAATATTTAGGCTACTGTTCCTTCTCCCCTCCACAATTTTCTCTACAAAATTTAAAAAATTGATTTCTTCTTTTGTTTGCTCTAGGAGAATCTTCTTACAAAAAATCAAAAAATCGAATTTTTTGCCCTTTAATAATCTTTTTGTCCTTAGAAGAATTTCACATACTTTCTACAGCAGTTGTATTCTTGTACTAGTCGTTTAATGTTCAGTGTAGGCTAACTTTTTATTTTAATAGATAGACTCGCAAACCCAAGAGCAAAGTTGTAGGCCAAATTCTTCTCGATTGTATTTAAGTAAAAAACTTGAGTTTCCAATTTTAATACGGCGGCCACGGTAAAAAATAACTTTTTTTTAATGGAAACGTGGCATTTTGGCTTTAAAATCAGAAAGGTTTTGAAATTCTAAATACAAATTAATAATAGTAATTTCTTGCTAAAAATAATACTTCTCGAGTTATTAATATATTTTCAAATATCAATTTCCGCGCTTCCGTTGATTCAGTCCGAATATTTTACCCAACCTTATGCTTGCAGCGCAGCGGTCGGTCTTTCTTCAACCGCTTTAAGATGTTACAACTTATAAGAACTATTTACTTTAACTAGTCGTGTCTAGACAGGTGTATATCGAAAGTGTTGGAAAATATAAAACAATGTATTTAAATGTATAGGAAAGTCCAGGCGAAGTGTTTCGCTCATTTTTATTGATTAATTTGATTAACAGTTTGCAATTTTATATTTTAAAGGAAAAAGTAAATTAACGTACTAAAAAGGTAAAACTCAATATATCAGGTGAAAGTTCGCGTTTAGGTATGTCCTCGAAAATACACATAGGTATTACTAAATTTAAAAAAAAGTTTATGATTGGAAAAAATGAACCCTAATCCTGTCTCCCTTTCTCAACTGTTAGTGACCGCGCATTTAGTAATATCCCTTACATCTCGACACGGGATATTTAGTAGGTTTGCGGGTTTTGATACCTGCGGAATGTATTAATTATTCATTATATTTCTTTCGACAAATTTGGAACCTCTTTTTAAAGGAAAAGCCTGGGTCGTAGTTCACGAGCGATTGCTTTAACTTGTGCAACGTAAATGTGTGCGCTTTTTATTGTAACCCGAAAGCCCGCAATATTTCGGTCAATGAAGTGTTGATATTTGATCGTATTTATTTGTTTATTTTATAAATTTATGAGCAAAGATCGTTCTCATGACGATTTTCAGTACCGGGCTTAGTTCCTCAACCGCAGGAAGCTAAAGCCTAAACTGGCGGTTACTCGACGAATTTTTTTAATATAAAAAATTGTAATACTGCTCCGCATGAAATGCTTTTAGTATATTAATTGTTTGTTGTTGAAAGCAATTATAAATATAAAATGTGGTGTGCGATTCTCATGTCAGCGCGATAAATACATCGAACGGAAGATGTTTGCTGTTTGTTTTTCCCGAATCTCTTCAGAATTAAAATAAGCCATAAATAACCAAAATTATATAAACAGCAGTCACAGCAACCTAAACATTCGCCGAAAACGATCAATAAACTGATTGGAGATGGAAGCACCAGTCGTCATGTGATAAATTGTGTTGAGGTGCAAGAGCTCGTCGTCGTGTTATGGTGAGACAGTTAAGGATTTCGTATATGGATGTTGTCACAAATAGGCAAAATACGCAATGAAAATGTAGTTTTAATCCGAAAATGCCCTATAAACTTCACTACGCAAATACATGCAGTAACATGCCCTAACAAACAGGTCATAAAACGCATAATTTCGCTCCTGAAACAAATTTATGTCTAATCCATTCCTGTATTAGAATTGAATAAAAATTACCTTTTATGGTTTCAAAACGAAATGTGTCATAAAGAGAAAGTGTTGAAAGAGAAGCCGTTTCTCTTCACTAGCTGCCGCTTGGCTACATAGTTTGCGCGTTCAGTCAAGCGCAGCTGTTAGACGCTTGTTGTGAGATATTTAAAATAAACTGGTTGTGCTGACTACCATAATGCAGTAGGATCTGACCGCTAACTTGCATGTTTATTGTTAAAAACACAAAATTTGTTTCTTCCGAAATATATCAATTTGTTTATTATTTTTGGAAAAGTGCTTCTTCGGATGAAATAACACCAAAGACCAAGTAGCAAATTCATCAGCAAAAAATATTGCTCTGTCTAAAAACTAAGTTTAGAATCTTATTTCACTATTAGTCATAAGCAAAGGGCACAAATTTCCGATTTTCAGAAATTCATATAAGGCGTCACTAAGATATTTACAGATTGGGACTAATCAAATTGTAGCGCCTTCTTAGCTCTATAAACCTATAAAATGTAGAAAGATTTGATATATAATTTTTTTTTAAATCTCCAGTGGTGTATTGAAATTTTTTTTTAGAAGTTTTTTGATTCAGAAAATTCTCGTAGATAATAACATCCTGTACCGCAGGAACTGTTATAACAACTAAAGTTTAAGCCATCCTGGCAATTGCTTTTTGAGTAGATAGGCGTTTAAGCATGAAATTTTCAAAAAAACGTAGCGTCGCGTCGCCGTTTAAAAGCTAGAGTGTTTGGAAAAAACCCATCGTATTCTATTCCTAAATTTGTCAAATTTCCCTTTTAAAAAAATATTTCAAATCAATGTATATAATTTCTGTTAACTCTTTCGAATCGAAAAAACACACACACACACACATACAGAGAGACATTTTTGAAATCCATTTTTTATACCCACATTTATATCCGTCAAAATCTCGAAATCAAAAATTTTCACGATCACAATAAATTCCCACACTGAAAGTATGAGAAAGTATTAACTAGCTAAATAAACTGTTAAACAATAAAAAAAACTGGAAGAAGCACTTCAATAAATAAAGAACAAGAATTAGATGAAACTAGAGCAAACAAATTTAAACACAACAAGAGAACGAAAAATGAGCGAAACACTTCGCCTGGACTTTCCTATACTTATAAATTAACATTGTTTTATATTTTACAACACTTTTGATGTACACCTGTCTAGCACGTTAATCGCCATATGGCACACATGGTGTGCCATGCATTTATTTTCAGTAGGGCCACAAGACACACGGTCTGTGCCTTGGTGCTTCATATGCGTTTGAGCCCGCTGGCACAGCCGTAGTGCCGGGAATGCTGTGTATTTATACGGATACTGAAATAGAGGGGCCTGGGGGACCCAAATATCGTTTTGCCCCAGGAAATTTTTTTTTCTTTTGTGTTCTAGAGGACTTGTTATGGAAACTCGTTATTTATTTAATACAAGGCGTATTAATTTTGTTTTCTAGTGATAATAATAAACCTGATATTAGGCTATTATCTAAAATAACGTTTCCACATATTTCCCTTTATTTAGAACGGACGGGTGTGATGGGTATATAATATTTGCAGCTTTCAAAATCAAACTTAAGTTTATTATAAAAAGGTAAATAAAGATTACAAGTAAACTAAACATAACATTACAGTGATTGGTATATAATATTTGAAGCGTACAAAATTGAACTTAAGGTTATTATAAAAAGGTAAATAAAGGCAATAAATAAACTAAACGTAATATTACTTTGTGACTCTGTGCCTCTCAAAGAAACAAGTTATACAGAAATGATGCAATGAGCACTGAGTGCAAACCACCTGTGATGCACTCCAACAAGAATCAACTTGCAAGGACCTGCATATTCAGGCACGACATTTGTGCCTTCCGGCCTAAACTGGAAAAACTTATAGTTACAGGCCCCGAGGCACAGATGCTGTACCTAAGATATTTTTTCTCAAAATTAGCACTAGAAAATGCTTTTTGAGCAAATTTGTGCTCAAATAGTATTTTACTAAAGAGCTATATAAAAAATATAGCGAATACAATTTGGGCCCCAGCGGCCCCCATTTTTTTCACCATTGGGCGATCAACGTGCTATACCCGGCTAGTAAAAGTAAACAGCGTTTATAAAAACTTCAAGCGTGAAGAGCGTAACTTAAACGTACCATTACCACGCTGGCTCCGCCTGCAACTGAGTACATGTAAAACAACCGAACTGAAATGAACCGGAGGCACGAGTAAGGAAGCGTGTTGGTGTTTGAAAATGTATTAATAACTCGAGAAGTAGTATTTTTAGCAAGAAATTACTCTTATTAATTTGTATTTAGAATTTCAAAACGTTTCTGATTTTAAAGCCAAAATGCCACGTTTCCATTTAAAAAAAATGTTATTTTTAAAAACCACTTTTTTAGGATCCTGGAAGCCCAAAACATGTATTTCCGTCAAAATCTCGATTTTGAAAATTTGCATGAAATCAATACTTCTCTATACTCAAAGTATAGGAAAGTAAAAATTGGACAAGGTAAAATGTAGTACTAGAAGGAATTCGAATTAGAAAATGCAAGAAATTCGAAAAAGTGCTTGTGGGAAAATTAGACTAGGCAAGGGTATCTGAAAATCGCAAGAAATTAAATAATAATGAGAAGAAATAGAGATTAGATAAAGTGAGAAATCACAACACTATATGAAACAAAAATTAGACGCAACAAAAAGAATATAAAAGAAAAAGAAATAATAATAACAAGAATTATAAGGTTCGGTAATTAGACAAAACAACAAATCAAAAATAATACAATTTATTGAAAATAGTCAAATCGAGCAAGATCTTTATATCAATTAATGAAAGAAAAGGTGACAAGAAATGAAATAGGTAATAGACCAAAGGTTAACAATAGTAAAAAATGAAGCAAAATGAAGGTTCCGGCATTACATAAAATAGAAAAAAAGCTGATATGTACACTTCGAGTGGAGTTTTCCATACTAGATATTAATACCTACCCTATTTGCAAAAGAGTAAATTTTATAATTATAATGTAAAAAGGGCCGAGTGCGACACAGTGAAATTTAAAAGTTGTGTAAAAAACCAAATTGTAGCTTGTCTTCAGCTCTATCGACATACAAACTGAAAAAAATCGTAGGGCCAGTTTATGAAACATATTTTTTAAGATTTCCAAAATGTTGCCGGCGTAGTAACCACATCTGCACGGATTCTAACTTGTCCAAGTTCAAAAATTGTTGTAAGAAATTTTTTTAAATTACAAATATTTGTAATTTACATTTTCTACAGTATCTAACCAATCCTAAATTTCTCACTCGAAAAATTAGAAGAAGGGGGGGCGGGTAGGCTCACCAAATATAGAGTGTTCTAAAAACTAATATTAGATTTTGGTTTTACTAATCAAGGCTAGTACATCTTCTGAAGCAGAAGTTATTAATTGTTTCTTGTTTAATAAATACAGGGGAACCAATTTTTGATTTTCAAAAATTCACAGAGAGTGTCACAGTGGAATTATGGTATTCAGAAAAAAAAACAAACAAATTGCAGTCCATTTTCAGTTCTAGCAGCCCACAAACTTTAACAAATCGTGTGCGCAGTTTTTGAAAAACAGTTTTTAGAACATTATCAAAATTGTGGTCTATGGCCATTTACAGATTTTCACAATTAGTTTCGTTTGATCGCATACTTTCTACAAAGAGATCTCAAACGAGTCGTAGTTTATCCCGATCGAATCGGCATTAAAGTCGTGATTTTCAAAAAGCTGTGGCAATTGCTATTTTAAAGCTAGATAGTTCGGTAAAAAAATTTTATTTGCCTCATGTTCTTTTCTTAAATTCTGTGCTCAAATTTTTAATATTTAGTTTGGATAAAAAACATGACGAAATTCCGTTACCGGTTTTGGATTTTTTAAACTAGAAATACAATATTCGAAATACTTCATTTAAAATTTCATCAAAATCGGTCCAGTATTTTTGCCTTTAAATGCGTCACAGACACACGCACACTGACACGGGTTTGCGAGGGGGTGGGTGAATGGGTGGCAAACCATCCACCCACCTACAGCAGATATTTTTTAAAACAACTTTTTTGGGTTCCTTGTGTCTCAAAACGTGTATTTCTTCCCTACACCGAAGGTATGGGAAAGTAATTAGGCGAAGTAAATTAAGAACAGTTAATCGAAAAATTATTAATTTTAACACAAGAATACTGCTTATGTTTTCAAGGAAGAAAGTTATTGTGTTTAAAGTCGTGGTTGCATTAAATGCTGTGTACATTATTGACGCATGCTGATTATTTTAATAATGCCACCAATACATTTCTTGTTCAATTTAAGATTACTACCAAACTTGTTCATTTGAAATAAAATTGGTATTTGAATTTCTCAACATCACGGAAATATTTACTTCCCAGCAACTATTTTACCAGAAAGTCTTCAAGTAGGCATTTTTAAGACCTCCACCGCCTGTTGTTTATCATCTACACCCTTGTCACTGAACTTTTTCAAGTTACCTACTTTTCACGATAAAAACAAAAATAATGTAGATCGGTTCTTGTTTGAATGTATTTTGTTCCACACAAAAAGGAAATTATTCGACATGCAGCATTCTTTGTCGTTTCGTGATTCTAAAGAATATTATCTAATAAACATTTTTGTTAGCATGCACGCTTGTGTGGGTATTTTCCCGAGGCCTTGATTGAAAAACGCGATCCGGCGAACAAGACGTGCACATGGAATACTAAATTAGCGTTTGCTATATAATAAAGGGGGGCTGTAAGAAACGACTCTTTTTTAGCACAGGAAAAGCTCATATTCTCGATTTTACTAGAGGGATAAAAAGTTGAATTGAGATTCTGTGATTTTCAAATGCTTTACTCCTTATTTTTTGTGCCAGGTTGCGTGTAAAGCTAACAAACAAAGTCATCTAAGTTAAATCTTTTTCGTGAAAAAATTTTGTTCGGAAGCTTAAATGAGATTTCAGAGTTAGGGCGAAAAATTGTGAGAGGTCTAATGAGAAGTTTTTCTGGAAAGTATACATATATTTCGAGGATGTTAAAAATTGTCAGCTGTCAGATTAGTCTGGAATCTCGTGTGAACTGAAAGTGAGATATATGTCGCAAAGGATGTGAAACGCAATAATCTTCAATATCACGCAGGAATATGTTTCCTTCAATTCAAGTAATGTGACGGTTTACGTTAGTACTAACTTTGGATGTCTCATTGTGAACTTGATATTTGAATAATTCCAAGTATTTTATGAAATTGTTTAATATTGTTCGTAAAATATAGCTTATGTTTCTCTGCGAAATTTATGTACAGAATTTATGGCTTTAAAACATGTTTATGAATTTTGTTTTTAAAGCAGCTTTAATTCAGTTTCAAACTGAACAAAAAATGTTGGCTACCGTTTAATTAAACAAGTTGTTTAAGATAAAAGCTAGAAGCTTTAACAAGGAAAACACGCCCACATAATAAAAAAAATATTGCTTACAAAGACAAAAAGGAAGAACCAAAACGCCAGAGAATGACAAGGCATTAGAGGAAATAACAACGATTTACCTCAAAAAGTATTATACAACAGTTTATATTTACCTTTTTTTTTCTCCCTTCTCATTAAATAAGCTGTACTTTCCGTGAACTTTTCCATACTTCAACAATATTTACTTATGTATTTTCACAACTATCTTGTATCAAGCTTTTAACTCCAACAGTTGCCATAAGATCACAATTTACTCCTAATATGCGGTGCATAATTCTCTGAAAATCACTTCTGCAGTTAGATTAGAAGCTTTGTCTGTCTCACAACAAACGCAATGCTTTATTTTGTTTTGCTGAAAAATTGCTTAGCATTAAAGAATAGCAGACAGCAGGAAATAATTTTTTTATGCTAATAATTGAGAATTAACTGCAGGCCTGGTTCTTTGGATTCACGCCGGAACAGGCTGATCTTTTAGTTTTGGGTATGATTCTAAGCGAGCACAGTCGTTTTTTTCTAAAAATGGTTCAGAGTCTTTTTCCCAGTCAGGGTGGAACGGGGACTGTGTGGGCTTGTTGCCGGCATTTTGTGCTTTCAGCGGCGTAAAAATAACCGGCTTGCTGCGGGGGTTAGGAAAAGGAACTTCGCGAGCGAAGTGGGTAATTATGAAGCATGGCGGGCGGGCCGGACGGGCCTGTATATTTTTGTTGCAACATACGGGCCGGGAAGAGCGGGCTTTTCATGACAGCAGTCAAAACAATAAAAAAAATATGATTAAATTTCTACTTGTATCGTGAAAAATTTAATAAGTAACACGGAATGTATCAACTATTTACATTCTCGGCAGGCCACAAGCCTCGGCTTCGCCTCGGCTCGTATTTACCTACCTCGAATGTTATTACGTCTTTACATTCCTTGTTACTTAAATAACTATTACTTTTGCCGTTTCTATAACAATAAGCTAAACTTTTTAAAGTATTGCTACTGCCTACAATTAATTTTTTGTAGAAATCAGTCTAAAATGGCATAACGGAAACTAAATTGCTAACAGATGTAAGTATTTTAGCACTTAAACATGCCTTAAATGCAGGGTCAACAACTTGTTTTCAAGCCATCATAAAACCCAAACATTTAGGAAAACTACCGAAAACGACGGGGGCCATGTCTAAATTATTAAATTTTTTTGTTATAATTGATAACAGATCTTGTTATTCACCTGCTGTCGAGGATGCAATCATAGTTTGTATGCCAGCAAATGACAAACATAATTCAACTGCTAAATAATTTAAGTTTACAAATTCGCTACTGTGTATAGTGCGTAATTTCCAAAGAAAAGTATTTCAAAATTTTAAATTATGCCTTCCAGCCGTAAATATATCGGCTTGCAGGAGGGGTGGTTTCTAGAATTTTAAAAAGCATTGCGTAATGATTTAATTGCCGTTAATATTAGTTTTAACAAAAAACATCAGCAACTAGCGAGAAGCATGTTTTTCAATTAACAATATTTTAATTGAAAAATAAACAACATTAACTAAACAAAAAATGGACAGGCCGAACCGGCCAGGTGAGAAGATAGGTGAAAAAAATCGGACGGGCGGGCCGGGTAAGACAATCAGTCAACTCGAATCAAACCTAGCACACCTAGCTCTATTAATTCACAAAGTATTAAAAGTCATTATCTATTTTTGAATAAAATAATGTTTTGAAATTATTAACTTTTCTATGGTTTTGGAAAATAAGTCGCTGCTTTCTCTTAAAATTCTTTACGAGACATAAATTTGATATTTCAATGATGAAGTTTTTGAAACAAAAAATACCAATAAATTAGCTTTTCTAATCAACTCTCATATTTTCATCAACATCGGGCCAACCGTTGGAAAATATGAGCAAACCAAGCAACGAAACGGAAGCACTACCGGTATAAATTTGGATTCTTTCCGCCACAAAACGTGTTTATCTTCCTTGCTATACGGAGTATAATTGAAGGCAGGTACTATATTCGTAAAAATTTTAGAACTTATGATTTTGACGGAAATGCACGATTTAAGGTCGGAGAAAACCGAATCCGAAAACCGATCGCCATGGTGACTGTGTGTCTGTAGACACTTTAGAGGTAAGACGACTTAACGCATAAAACCCAATGTAAGTTTAATGGATTGGTAGTTACACTGGGATGAAACCGCAACAAAACGAGTTTGGTCCGCCCAAAAAAGGGGGTGGTGGCGAGGGGCGCTATATTTTAATATAGATGGGCTCGAAAAACGAGTTCAAATTTGTGTTCTACGCATGTCCAATAGTCAATTTGAGCAAACGTGTTATTCCTACCTCCCCTCGCCGGTTACTCCTACCATCAATTTTTTTTTTCTAAAAACATACGGAATTTTGACTTCAAAATCGGTATAGACATGTTAAATGACCATAGAAACCACCTCGCATTGCGAAAGACCTTCAACGTGTTTTGTTTAGGTAGTTCACCAGAACAGTTTAATTCAATAATTGGCAAAATGGATTTTCAGTTTTCAGCGGATCAGCATTGTTTGCATTTATAAAATATCAGAAATTACAAAATCAGATAACTCTAGCAAAAAATAGGGGTAGAGGTGGAAAGGGTTGCTCTACTTCAGTATAGACGTGCTTGAAAAATGAGTTCAGTTTTGTATTCTACGCAAGTACCATTTTCTTACCACTACCCGGTCATCCGGTATACACTGGTTAAATGCTCATAGAACTGACCTCCCATTGCGTGTTTCGTTTTGTTCGTTCACCTGAACAGTTTAATTGAATAAGTGGCAAAATACGACTCATTTTTGCAAAATCGATTTTTGACATTCAGTAGATAAGTATTGATTGCAATTACAAACCATCAAACATTATAAAACTTGGTAACTACGATATTTGTCTTTACAAAAGGTCCCGCGGCGGTTGCCCGACAGCACTTTTTAGCAATCATAAATTTTCCTAAAAATAACACATTTATGAACTGGAAAAGTAATAATAGAAAAATCAAATAACATTATAAAGTTTAGAGATTGCTGCGAATCTACAGACAAACGATAAGTTTTGTTTATACAGGGTGCGGCAGCTAAAGTGTTATAAGCTTATACAGGATGTATCAAATTGCGTGTTAACTATGAAGATCTCTCTTATTTGAAGAGATACGACGAAGGTTAAATTAGAGAAAAGTTATGGAATTTTTAAATTTTAAAATTGGAGCTATCTTGCTTAGTTTAGAATGAACCGGAAAAAACTGAAATTTTGGATTTTGTGTTTTTGGCTATAACTCATTTGTCATTTATATTACATATTTCTAGTTAATGCATGATTAGGACACTTTTCATGCTAAATCTAAATTTTGAATCATATTTGGTATAACTGTTACCATTACTCATTTTCGACTGTCAACTTTTTCTTTTCTTATGGTCGGCTTTTTAAATTTTTTAATATTTTAGTAGAGTTTTTAATTCTGATTTCAACGATGTGTCACACTTTGCATTTTGTTTAAGTTTTGAGCATTTTATTACAGAAAATTAAAATTTCATAAGAGTGCCATGAAAGATCACGTCATTAAATTTATTTAAAAAAAATCTAGTAGGCCATGAACTGATGGAACCTCGGGGGTTGGGATACCTACCGAGCGCGTCTCCGGGTGGCGGATAGGAGAACGGCCGAGGTCGTAGGACCATGGCCAGTGGTGGTTAGTAGTGAAACCCCGGGCCTAAACCCCCGTGTGGTGAATCGAAAGCTGCCGCCGCGGACCATCCCCCCTCTCCGCTGAAGAGGGGCCACTTCAGCGGACCTCACAGGGTTTCTGGTCACCCTCGTGTTTGTGCCGTGCGAGGCGACCCGTGTCGGTTGGATGAGAGGATCCTGGTGATTGAGCTACCTCCGGGACGGGATAGTTTCCTGGAGCGCGGCAACACATCACTTCGGCCTTGATTTCACCTAGACGGGAGGTCGAGACTAACCCACCTCGATCAATCGGCTGTGTCGTCGGGTCAGACCGCCGACAGGGTGAGCTCCTCGAGGATGAAGGGGCATGCAGTGGGCCCCTCGGCTTTAGAGAGATACCTACTCGTGTGCAACTCAACCTTGGGAGCTATATCTCTTTGGTAGCCCTGGCGTCGAAGTTCGGCGCCCCCTTGTTGGGCTCCGTGGTGGGTGGGGAGCCAGAGAGACGAACCCTTTACTTCAGTATGGAATTAAACAAGAACCCACAGGGGGTATCTTCGGATACCCCAAAAAACAATGCACAGGGTGCGTCTTCGGATACCCCTGTAAATGCACAGGGCGCGTCTTCGGATACCCCTGATGCACACCAATGGCAGCAGCAGCGGCAGCAGCAGCGACAGCAGCAGCGGCAGCAGCAACAACAACGGCGGACGGACCAGGCGAAGAAGAAGAGAATCTCTGGTGCGGAACAGAAGCGCAGGAAGAGGGCTCGACTAGCAGAGACCACATCAGGCGCTACGACAAAACCCGCTGCCCCCTCCCAAGAGCTGGCTTTTAAAGCTAACCCAGGGAAGGGCGGTAGCAAGGACGCACGAGCCTCCACCTCTACCCAAGGGCTGGCCTTTAAGGCTAACCCAGGGCGGAGTGGAACAAGGGATGTTAGTGCTGCCTCCACCTCTACCCAAGGGCTGGCTTCCTCAGCTAACCCTAGGGCAGCAGGTTCTGGCAAGACTACTTCAGAAAAGAATAAGAGGCTGAGGTCGGATGGAAGCTCCCCTTCAACCCCCCACCCCAAGAGGAAGAGCCGGCCTCAGTCGGCCCCAAAACCAACCGAGAGGGTTTCCAGCTACAAGGAAGCTGCCACCAGGCACCTCCGCGTAGCCATTTTAGACCTGCAGAAACCTCTTGGTAAAATTACGCTGGTCCAGGCGGATCAAATTAAGGCCCAAATGCTTGTGGTTTTGGACAATTACATGTTCTCCCTTGCTGAAGGCCAACCTGTACCCACTTTTAAGGGCTGGAAGTACTCTGGGGAGATTCTTAGAATCACCTGTGAGGACGACCAGTCCTTAAGGTGGCTTCAAACGGCGGTCGCCAACCTCCCTGTGTTGTGGGAGGGCGCACGTCTCAACGTCGTCCAGGCGGATCAGCTGCCCAGACTAGTAAAGGCGTCTCTCTGGGTTCCTGGGAAACCAGAGAATGCAGAGATCGTCTTACGACGTCTGGCGGTACAGAACCCCTGGGCTGGCGTGGGGGGCTGGTGCACCTTCCATAGTGCCGAAAAGGAAGACCCTCTAGGTAGGCTCCTCGTTTTCGGCATAAACAAGGAGGCTGAAACCGCCGTCAAGAGTAAGGGTGGTAAGCTGCATTATCAGTTTACCACTCTTAACTTAAAGATCCAGAAGGCTGGAGACGTATCTCCAGACTCTGAACAGCAGCAGCAGCAAGAGCAGCAGCAGCAAGAACAGCAGCAGGAACAGCAGCAGCTGCTGCAAGTAGAGCAGCGGCAGCAGCAGGAACTGCAAGAGATGGACCAGTCCATAGTGGAAGCTCCGCAATCTCCAGTCCCCATGGAGGTTGCCCTAGTCAGTACCGAGGAACAGGAGCTGTTGAAGGTACTACAGTCCGGGTCCAGTGACTCCGGGACAGATTAATTTCTTCCCCATGTCCACACACACCGGACTAAATATTATACAAATTAACTTGCAACACTGTCGGGAGGCTGCTGTTACCTTACGCAGACATCTCGACGGCCAGCAGGACACTATTGTCTTAATTCAAGAGCCTTGGATTGTAAAATCTAAGATCTGTGGATTAAATAACTCTTATGGCGCTATCCTTACAGACTACGCACACGTAAAACCAAGGACATGTATTTACACTCCTAAACATTTGCAGGCTTTTGCTTTGCCACACCTCTGTACGCGTGATATTACGGCGATACAGATGAGTTGTGACCTAGACAAAAGGAAAGAAGATGTAATTTTCGCATCAGTGTACCTTCCCAGTGACTCAAACGACCCTCCACCTAGTGCGGAGCTGATCGAGTTGGTGGATTACTGTGAGAGGAACAACAAAAACCTTATCATAGGCTGTGATGCAAACGCTCACCATGTGGCATGGGGCAGCAGGAACATCAACGCCAGAGGTAAGGCTTTACTTGAATACTTAATAAGTACAAACTTAGAAATACTCAACCGTGGCTGTGAACCAACTTTTGTCACAACCCGCAGTCAAACCGTGATTGACATCACTCTGGCTTCATTAGGTATTTCCAATAACACTGTGGGATGGCATGTATCGCCTAGTGTGTCAATGTCAGACCACAGATGGCTCTGTTACAGATTATCTGGTGTCACGATTACACCAAAACAATACAGAAACCCCAGGCAGACAGACAGAATATCTTACAAGGTACATCTAGAAGCCCACCTGGCAGGTTCTACATTCCCAGCAAGGATTGCAGAGGTCGGTGATCTGCAGACCAGTGCAGGTCTCTTGCAGAACTCGCTCATACAATCCTTCGAAACATCATGCCCGCTGAGGACGTCCCGTGCGAGATGCACCATCTCTTGGTGGTGCAAGAATCTCGACAAGATGAAATCAGTACTAGGTAAACTTTTCAACAAAGCGAAACGATCTAGGAACACTAGAAGCGAAACGATCTAGGAACACTAGAGATTGGGAGGCCTATAAGGACCAACAACGACTATATAAAAAGGAAACTCGTCGCAGGCAAAGGGATTCTTGGAGAGCATTCTGCAACTCCGTAGAAACCACTGCCTCCGCGGCCCGCTTAAAGAAGATCCTTTCAAAGGATCCAAATCAACAGCCGGGCTGTCTTAAACGAGGGGATGGTACCTTCACAACCAAACCCGAAGAGACAGCCGACGTGCTAATAAACACTCACTTCCCAGGCTGTATTGTTACCCCCCGTGTATGGCCTCGGCTCGACACACCACCTCCCACAGAGGAGGACTGGGAAGTGGCGGACCGGGTCGTACAGAGTAACAAGGTGACCTGGGCTATAAACTCCTTCCTTCCCTTCAAGTCGCCCGGGTTGGACGGTATTTTTCCAGCCCTTCTACAATGGGGTCTGGATTATATACTCGCTCACCTGGTGCGTATCTACCGGGCATGTATCGCCTTCCGATGCATACCGGAGAGCTGGAGAGAGGTGAGGGTCATATTTATACCTAAACCGGGTCGTAGTGACTACTCCCTGGCAAAATCATTTCGCCCCATCAGTCTCACATCCTTCTTACTAAAGACGCTTGAGAGACTATGCGACAGAGAAATACGTGAGCAGGTGCTATTCACACACCCACTGCACCAAAATCAACATGCTTACATCCCAGGGAGATCCACCGAATCCGCACTACACGCTCTGGCAAATCGGGTAGAGAGATCGCTAGACAATCAAATGTCCACCCTAGGAGTTTTCATCGACATTGAAGGAGCCTTTGATAAGGCCTCCTTCGACAGCATTAATACTGCCCTTCGCAGGCACGGGGTCGCGCCCACTCTCTGTGAGTGGATAAAACACGTCCTCACGATGAGAGCAGTACAGATTAATATAGGCGACAGCTCCATAAGAGGTGTTGTAACGAAGGGCTGCCCGCAAGGTGGCGTTCTGTCCCCACTGTTATGGAACACAGTGGTAGACAGCCTTCTGCACTCCCTCAACGACGCTGGCTTTTATACTATTGGTTATGCGGATGATATTACCATCCTCATCACAGGGAAATTTGAGAACATGCTCTGCTCCTTAATGCAGACGGCTCTTCGAATAACAGAAAACTGGTGTAATGAACAATCCCTCTCTGTCAACCCCTCGAAAACAGAGATGGTACTATTCACCAAAAAGAGGAAGGTTGGACCTTTACGTACACCCACCCTATTTGGTACTTCTCTCAATCTATCAGACGACGTCAAATACCTGGGAGTTATTTTTGACAAACAGCTGAATTGGGGGAAGCACTTACAGGCTAAGACCGAAAAAGCATGCATGGTCTTTTGGCAGTGTCGCCGCGCGCTGGGTAAATCCTGGGGACTTTCCCCCAGAATCACCCTGTGGCTGTATACTGCCGTTATCAGACCTATGCTATGCTATGGAGCACTGATCTGGTGGCCCAGAGCCAGACAAGCTACAGCAGCAACTAAACTGGGACATGTGCAACGTCTTGCCTGTCTCAGCATTACAGGGGCTATGCGCTCAACCCCCACGGCGGCATTAGAAGCGGTCCTGTGCATACCTCCACTCGATCTTCTTGTGGAGGAATTAGCCATTAAGACTGCTTTGAGGCTACGCCGTAGGGGGTTATGGTATACAAGTGGTGTGGGAGGCAAGCACACTCGCATCCTCGACGAGGCAGTCGTAAAGACTCCTCTTCTTGACGCGGTGGTAGACTGCCCCCCTCCCAAGTTTACCTTCAATCGACACTTTAGTGTACACGCGGACGCTGGGGCAACCCACCATCCGGATATATCCATCTTCACTGATGGATCCAAAACAAGGCACGGTACGGGCGCCGGGGTTTTCTCCGTTGACCTAAACCTTCGCCAAAGTATACCACTAGGCAAACACACCACCGTCTTCCAAGCGGAAGTAGTGGGAATAATGCACGGTGCAAACGCAGTCCTTGAACGACAAATAAGGAACCAAAGTATTGGTATTTTTAGTGATAGCAGAGCTGCCTTATTGGCCCTTAGTAATTGTAAGATTACCTCAGGAGTAGTACTGGAGTGCTACGAAGCTCTTGAAGATATCTCTAGAGACAATGTCGTTTTACTCGTTTGGGTAAAGGGACATGATGGCAATCGAGGCAACGAGGAAGCTGATGAGGTCGCAAGACTGGCCTCGGAACAACTCCCTTGGGGGCCAGAACCTATAACCCCCATCTCCCCGACGATACTCAGCACTATGCTACATCAAGAAACCCTTAATAGCTTCACAAGAAGGTGGGAAAATATTCAAAGCTGTCGCCAAGCGAAGGCTGCTCTTGCAGCACCCTCACTGAAGATAGCCAAGTACTACGTGCAGTTGTCCAGGAAGAATCTCCGACTGGTCGTAGGAATCCTAACGGGGCACTGCACCCTAAAGAAACACATGCACAGGATGGGGCTATCCACTAGCCCCAACTGCCGCGGATGCAACCTTGAGGACGAGACGGCAGAACATGTTCTCTGCCACTGCCCTGCTCTCGCAACAATCAGAGGATCCATGCTGGGGGACTTCTGGCCCGACATGGCCAGTATCAGCAACACCCCAACCGCGGATGTCCTCAAGTTCATCCAAAGAATTGGGTGGCTTGGGTGACTCCCGGGCTGAGGAGCTGCTGTGGAGGCAGCACAATGGGCCCGTTTCAGCGGCCTAAGTGCGTGTACCCACATGGGTACCCTCCAACCCGAAATCCAGAATCCAGAATCCAGAACTGATGGAAGTAAAACAAAACATTACTTTTATTTACTTTGGTTTTTTAAATAAATGAAATGACGTAGTCTTTCCATAGCACTCTTATGAAATGTTTATTAACTGTAATAAAATGTTCAAAACGTAAACAAATTGCAAAGTGTGACACATCGTTGAAATCAGAATTAAAAATTCTATTCAAATATAAAAAAAATTAAAGTGCCGACCATAATAAAAAAAAGTTGACAGTCTAAAATGAGCAATGGTAACAGATATACCAAATCTAATCAAAAATTTAGATTCTTCAGCATATAAAAGTGTCCTAATAATGCGTTAACTAGAAATATGTAATATAAATGACAAATGAGTTATACCCTAAAACAAAAAATCCAAAATTTCAGTTTTTTTTAGTTTATTAAGAAACTAAGCAAGATAGCTCCAATTTCTTTTTAGTATATTAATGGGCATACAATTTCACAACTTTTTTCTATTTAACCATCGTCGTATCTCTGCAAATAAACGAGATCCCCATACATAACACGCAATTTGATACATCCTGTATATCCAAAACTGTAAAAAATCAACAAACAATTTTTGCTTATTTTATTGGACGAATGGGGCTGTATATTAGGCTAATAATTAGTAGACTCCCTATTTCAAGGAATGGGGAGTAACTTGAAAATGTCAAATGGAATTATGTATAATTTTTAATAGTTTTTTAATACTCGCATTGAAATATGTACAAGTATACAGCCTATTTTTTCAGATGTTTTGAAAATGTTTACAACTCCTATAAAATAAAAAATAATGTCAGCTTGTAACACCTTAGTTGCCGCACATTATATGAAAATTTATACAATCATACACTCCAAGTAAATTACTGCGTTGAAAACTGAGCACTTAAGTGTCATAGAAAACATTAAAGTTTATTAAAATAATACATTTGTTATATTTTTATAACTTTATTATTATTTATATTTAACTAATAATTCGATTTCCTTGTCAACAACCAACTAATTCAATTTGTTGGTACAAATCCCGCCAGTGGTGTTTAATAAGTGAGAAAACCATGGAAAATGCTTACTGTATAGGGTGGCAAGTTAAGATTGTAGCTGCGCTACAACACGCGAAACATGATGATGATTTCTGATAAGATTGGCCGTAATTTAAAATAATCAAACAACATTGTAATTAATTGTGTGTGATATAGTCATTACAAATATAAGAAGCGACGGCAATTTTCCTGTAATAAACTTTGATTGATACTTAACTCGTGCTAGTTAATTTAATACTAGCAGAACCCGCGAGCCATTTTGTTCATTTAGGTACCTAATTCCGAATGCTTTCTTCGCTGAGCTGAGTCAGTCTCAAGATTGACCACTGATTTCGGAATGAAAATTCCGTGGAGAAAACCCGAAAAAATAGCCCCGGAAAAAAACTGGGAAAAGAAACCGGAAAAATTTCCCGTAAAATAATTTGAGAAAGAAAACCCCTGTAAAATAACCAGAAAAAACGTCCAACAAAAAATGTTTTTCATAACCTGAGAAAAAATTCTTTAAAAAAAACTGGCGGAAAGATCTTAGTTAAGTTATCATTTTTCCTTTTTTCCAGGCGAGTGCCTTGTCAAATAGATTTCAAATGTTTTGGGAACTACTAAATACGCCCAAAAAAATCTTGTTAGGCATTTGCATGTAATTCCAAAATGAAATTCGTTCTTATTCGTATAAATTCACCAGCAAGGTACAACACGTATCTTTTTCAGGGAAAGCTCTTTCTTAACTATACCTTGATCTATCAGCAAGAAAATACAAGAGCTTTTGTTTAGTGGTTGTTTTATTGGCAGTAAGTTTCTCCAGAACATGATTTTACTGGGGTTGTTTTTTCCGGAGAATGTATGTAATGGAGGTTGTTTTTACTGGAGCCTTTTTTCAGACGATGTTTGTCAGTGTTTTCTCCATTTATAGTTTTCCCAGCGTTTTTGTTGTGGCTGTTTTTTCAGGGACATTGTTACCGTAAACTGAAATGACCCCCAATAAAGCATTCTTTTTATCTGTTTAGTGATATAAATTTGAAACTTTTTGTTGTACGTAAAAATTTAAAAAATCTTGACAGGTGAACTAAAACTTCGCGGGCACAAAATTAAACAGGAAAAAGGTGGGGCGTAGTCCACAGGCTCAGCAAGTTTAATAAATTAATCTGCGAGCTCGTTATCTTTCTGTAGCTACAGAAACTCCAATTCGCGGATTGTTTTTATTTTCTTTAGGGGTTTCTTATTTCCACACATAAATCTTGTTTTTGTCGTTCAACATGTAAGCAAGGGTCCTCCCAGTATTACGTTTTAAAACTCACCCTGCGTGATTTTACTGTAAATATGAGAACCCCCAACCATAATAAATATCTAAGCTGCCTCGAGACGATAATGTCAATAAAAGTGCAGTTCCTACAGATGCATCTAAAATTTGCTTCAAAATAAAAATTTTCGCCATGGAATTTAATTTATGCTCGCAGCATTTTAATTTAGTGGTTATTTCTAAACATACCCCAACATCGTCTAGCACAGCGCTTCTCAAACTGTGGGACTCGCGCCCCTGGGGGGGGGGCGTCAAATAAATAAACAAGACAGAATTATTTTTTTTTTACATTTTTATTTCAAACACTCTGAGCTCCTTTTCTATTTGAAGTTTGTTTCTATACTTGGACTTTAAAGCAGCTACAGCGGAAAAAACCAGTTTCGCAAAGGTAAGAAGTGGGAAAAGGTAATAGTATCTGAAATGCTTTCGCTTTAATAAGAGAATAGTTACAAGACAGTTCAGTCCAGAAATTCGTTAATGGCTTACTACCAAAATTAGATTTTTCTGCGGTACTTGAAGTAAGATCTATCAGTTGTTCTTCTTCTTGCAGAGATAGGCCGGTAGGGGTATTTTCAAATGGATTTATTACCCAATCCCAGTCACCCAATTTAATGTCTTCTTCTGCGAAAAAGTATTTGCTGAAATTAGTGTTCAAGTTTTCTAAATGACACTCCACCGTCTTTAGCAACACCTTTTTACGGTTATCTTCCGGCGGGTAATTTTGAATAAATTCACACATTGTGGGAAACATCTCAAAGAAATTCGTCTTTAATTTTTTATTCCATATAACTGGATTCTCTTAGAAAAAGCGTCGACCTTTTCACTCAAATCAAATATATTTGTATTTTTCCCTTGAAGTTGAAGATTAAGTGTATTCAGTTTTTCGAATATGTCTACTAAGTAGGAGAGCTTCATTAGGAATAAATTGTCGTAAAATTCTTCCGCATGCTTATGACCTTCTTCGCTCAACAATATCGCTACTTCATTTGTCAGTTCATAGACGCGCTTGAACACGTTACCGCGTGACAACCATCTGGATGAAGAATAAAACAACAATGATTTATGTTCAGCTCCCATATCTTCACAAAGAGCAGCAAAAATCCTTGATTTTAGAGGTCTGGTTGTTATATAATTAACCACATTAACAACTACTACCAAAACAATATTTAGCTCAGGACTTAGCGATTTTGATGCTAAAGCTTCTCGATGGATCATGCAGTGTGTCCAGACCACTCCCGGAGATTCTTTCTTCACAAGTGCTTGTAAACTGTTATATTTACCAGACATGGCTTGGGCTCCATCGGTGCAAATTCCAACACAATTCTTCCACTGCAAGTTTGCGCTGACAGTAGCATCATTTGTAATATTGAACAACTCAACAGCAGTTGCTCTTTCTTGTATAGGCTTGCAAAATAGCAATTCTTCAACTATTGCAGCTCCCTGGCAGAATCTGATATAAGAAATCAAATGAGAATCGTTACTGCTGTCTGTCGCTTCATCAAGTTTTATCGCAAATAATTTTCCAACTAACTCAGATTCAAGCTGTTGCTGAATATCAGTAGATATATCGTTAGTTCTTCGGAAAATTGTATCCTTTGACAGAGGAATATTCTTGAGTTGTTTAGCATAGCTTTCACCAAACATTGTTTCTACCATGGCTATAGCAGCTGGTAAAATGAGTTGCTCTGCAATCGTATGTGGCTTCTTGCATTTGGCTATTTTATCAGCCACTTTGTATGATGCCAATAAAGCTTTCTCATTTACTGTGAGAACTTTATGGAAATTTGACTTCTGTTTCCCTCTGAGTTTCTCTTCAAAAAATTCACGGGACTTATAGGCATATTCTTTGTGCAGAGTTTCTAAATGCCTTTTCAATTTATTAGGTTTCATGCTGCATCTGCAGCCAAAATTTTGAGGTAAATAACACATTGAGGTTTTTCTTCACCACTTACTTCAATGCTTGTAAAACCAAAGTTTAAGTATGCTTGGTTATATTTTCGTGTTTTTGATCTTATAACAGAATTAGCACTGGTATTGGGCGTTTCTGATAAAGTAGAAGCTTCTGCGTCTTCAAGTTTTAAACTCGCCTAGAGCGACCCCTTAACTTGAGCAACAAACAATAAGTTGCTAAAACACCATTTTCGTAGTCTAAACTTTAGACACTCACCGCGTTTAATTATTAGATACCCTCACTTTCAGTTGCCGTCTTAACCGGTACTCCTTGACAGAAAAGTAAAGTTCTTTGGAAAATAATTACTATGTTATATTACTTGTGAAAATTGCTGTTTATTTATTCCTTCTACAATGCATTAATTGTTTCTAACGTTGGTAACATACAGGTAGTGAGGTCAAAAGCTAAAATAAAGGAAAGAAATAATAATATATTCTTCAAAGCATGAACCTTAATCCTTCAAGAATATTATTACACGTTACTCGTGCAAATTTCACAAAAAAAGCATCTGCAGAATTTGTTATCAACACGTCAACATGAAAAGCTGAAACACCTCTGCCAGTTAAACGACCCCGTCACAATATGATAATGATGAACTTACCCTTTCTGGCTCACACTCCAGCTGTACTTAGTCGTGGTACAGACATTAAGGTACAATAATAATTATTTAATTCAATGAAATTTCAACGCTACAGTATGTAAAGCCGTTCCTAAGAACTGTTGGTGGAATATACAATTAGAAATTCAGCACAGCAACAATTACGAGGGGATTAATTACCTGCTTATTATTATCACTAAAATTTCTTGTCTTAGTAGCATTTAGGGTATTTCTTTAGTAATGTTACGTCGGTAAATTATTATGTTGCATGCGAAACTGATTCAAGGTTTTCTATTTTCTTGCCATTCAGGCTATAATTGGTATGCTAAATTAATTTTTAATTTTTTAAACGTTAATATGATACGTGATAGTGAAAATTGTTTGGCGATAAGAAACTTCTAGTTTTAATTTTTTCCTCAAAATTACTTATGCATACAGCTAGGTTGGTATGGCTTGCGTGTATTTTAAAATTTGGGGAACATAATTTTCCACAGTATCTGAATTGATAAATAGTTAGATTTAACACTTTTCTTGAAGGTTTTTAAATTGTATAGCTGATGCTTTAATTTTTTTTTAAATTTGAATTTTAATATTTGTTTGTTTCAAGATTAATCCAAGTGGCGATGATCAAAATAGCCGAATTCATTTCTCCTTTTGATCATAATTACCATCTTTCTATGTGTATCTTTATGAAAAAAAAAGTGGAAAATTAAAAATTAAGCAGAATTTATCGTTTTTAGAAATGTGAAAACAGCAAGTGTATTTTCCTTCCAATTCATTGTGGTCATTACTTTTAAGATTTGCGTAAGGAGTAAATTAGAATATTTATGTAAATTGTTTATTTTTTTCATTTCTTATATAACAAATGTTTTCCCTTAATTACCACAGCTCCATGGGTAGCTTGCGAAAAACAGAACGTTCACTTATTTATCTGTCACGAAATTAAAAAATTTTTGAATGTTGTAAATCAAAAATGTCAGTAATAAATTAACTGTAAAAGCGGGTGTACTCGAACTGCACCCAAATTACCTGCAAACGATTATTCCTGGTCGGAATTGCACGCAAACCTTCTGAGAGGCAGTTAAGCTAGCAATAGAAATGCACCCCTATAGATAATCTTAACTAATGGAATTCTTTAATTTCTTAAACAATGTTAGTTCCACACGGTGTTAAGAAACGTGTATTACGGGCGAGGTCGAGTTGGGCCCCATACCTAAGATAATAATCAATCCCTTTACAAAATAGAGGCATCGGTGATTTTACGGACGAGTTGGGCCCCACAAATTGTTATAATTTCTTTAATAAAGTGAATCCGCTTATCGTTCATTCGTCAAGTTCATTTGCAAGAATTGTTTTGACGAAAATTTCCGGAAAAAAGGTCCATGGAAAGAAAATCACCTGGAAGGAAGTGGCAAGGAAAAATGTCCTCGAAGAAAAGTCTCCTGGAAAAAAGTCTCCTGGAAAAAAATCACCTGGAAAAAGTTTCCGGAATACAAGTCTCTAGAGGAAAAAACTGAAAAACTTTAAAAGGAAAAGCAAAACTCATAAAAACAGAAAAATATAAAATTAATTTATCTAAATATAAGATAAACTTGCATTTTTTATAGTCTTCATCGTTGGCAGTGAGTTTACCGGTAAATTAAAGGCTAGTTGAATTGCTGGATTATTATAACCTAACCTAACCTAACCTAACTGTATACATGAAAATCATGTGAAGTCGTTTATTTTAACAACAACCTCTTATATGAGGCTTGAATATCTAACACTTTTTTTTGAGACTTTTTAGCGGGGACTTTGTTTCTCAAGACTTTTTTCCCGGAGATATTTTTCCTGGAGACTTTTTTCCGGGTATTTCTTTTCTCGGAGTCTTTTTTTCTGGAGGCTTTTTTCCGTGACTTTTTTCCAGAGATATTTTTCAGCTTACCGCATAACTCAATTTTAAAATTTAAAGTATGGACTTTCCGGTGTCCGGAAAAATATCCCCCGGAAAAAAACCGGAAAAACATCTTCGGTAAAAACATTCCCGGGAAAACAGCTTCGTTTCAAAATACCTTTGAAAACAGGTAATGAGCATTCCACTGAACAAAAAAAAAGGTGTTTTTGCCGTATTTTATTTTAGTCTGTATCAGTGTACCACTCATAAAAATTATATTTACAGCTCAATTCAAGCCGAGTATTTGCAGGTTGAAAAAGATTATTTTTTTATGTAAAATTTTGTTTTATTAGTACACATATTCTTTTTTTGTGTTTTTGTTCTTATGTTTTGTACAGGGTGATCTATCTTCGATGGTATATTCGTTATTAATCAAGCCAGAAAAAACCGATAATGCATTAGTCATATTTTTAAGGCAATTTGAATGCCGCAAACAAAAATTTGACTAAATAATGCAGTATTAGTATTTTTCTAGATTTATTACTAACGAATATACCTATTTAAAACCATCGAAATGAGACCACCCTGTACTGTAATAATTAATATTTTTGGCACATATCTGTTTTCAGGTTTTCGGTTTGTATATTGTGTATCTAATTTTACATTTACGTGACGTTCTTGAAATTAAAGGTATTGTAAAAAGGTGCAAGTGGTTTTCTTTAATCTAAAATTGTTTAACCTTCAACTGCAGGTAGAGTTATTACCTCTAGAAATCTGATTTAAGTGATAATGATTTATAATGCCTAAAATGTACTTGCGAGCCCAACTTGTACGACCGGATTAAGATCCTGTGTAGACGCAGCCCAATTCGACAACCCTGTATATAAGCAAGACAAGTACGCAATTAGCACAATCCGCTACCTGCACGGCGAAGAGTAATTTTCGTGCAGTTCGGTGGTGTTGAGATTAAAGTGACCCACAATTATAGGGATTAGGTGCGTGCAATTCGAGTGCAACCTTAACAACTTTTACGGCATTTAACTTTGAATACTATGTAGACATCGTTTTCATAGTTTTTGTTGATATGATTATTTAATAATTATAAAAACTCTTTTAAGAGGCTACCCAACAAAATTAGAGAAGATTTGTAAAAAATACCCGCTGAATATAATGCCATTGGGGTAGAACCTGTTAACATTTTAATGAACATCGAAGAAACCTAAAAGCTGTTTGATTAAGTGGCTTTCAACCGGTGTAATTTTTTCAGGAGTCTTGGTTAGTATATAAAATTTCAAAATTTAATGCTACTAATTCTGTGATATGTCAAATGTTGTAACTTTCTAAGGTAGTATTTCCAAGTTTATAGAAACAATCCTTAAAGTTTGTACCGATCTTTCTGACCCACCCTATGCAATGGGTACTCGTTAAAAAAAGAAATGTGTGCAGAACACAAGTTTTAAGTGAAACTTAGCGTGTTCGTACTGAAAAGGTATTTTGTTAACAGAAAACGAAAAAGGTTCTGTCATGTTCTACTTAGTTGCCATCGCTATAAAAACGTCAATTCTCGCGAGTGAGTTTTAATATTTAGATCTTGAATTCGTAATTAACAGCCCCAAAACCCTAAAAATGCTAATTGACAATTATGACAACCGGATACTTTTATAGAATATTTTTGCCGTATAGGACCCGCCATCTTAAATTTTATAATTTAGATCCTGAATTCGTAATTAATCGCAGTCAAAACACACACTTTACAAGGGATACTCTTTTTTATAAGACTTAGATGTTCAGATAACTTTAGATAAGGGTATGACGCATAGTCCTTTCCGTCTTCTAAATGTCACAATGTATTACCGAACGTATTCCTTTCTTTGAATTTTTGATCAACTTACAAAAAAAAATTATCTGTGGTAATGACACAAGAGCTGTATTTTTTATCGAGAAAATGTCATTTCATACAAAAACTTGTTGCCTAGTAATTTGACGATACAAACTACTATAATTTTCTTTTTTCTTGTAATAAGTACAGTGTGTGTGGAATATAACTTCACTGTCATGGAAACCGATGGGGTTTTCGAGTGGGAGCAAGTCAAAGCTGTCTCTTGAAATTTGGGTGGGTCGAGAGAACTTTTCCTCCAGGGAACGAAAATATCCCCAGAGAAGAAATTCCCGCCACTTAAAATTTAAGAAGGAACTTAAGTAAAATAAGCAATTAAGAACTTAAATTAAGTTAATTGTCAGTTTCTCTACCCGCACGGTAGGCCTTCTATAAGCTAAACAAAAAAAATAAATTTCCCCGCGTGTTTGATTGATTTTGAGTAATTTCCTAAAATCGAGGTAACGGGTAGCTAAACATTAAAATTAATAAAAATATATAGTCAGGGTCAAGTAAGGAAGAATTTTTCTTGCCAATTTCTATTTGAGTTTAAGTTCATTCGTCGGGTGTCTTTGGTTATTATTGTACAGGGTTCGCATGCATAGTTTAACGGAACATAGGGAAAGCTATGTGTAGGAAAACATACGCAACAGTCTTACATTAGAATAAAACAGCGGCAGATACGGTGGTCGTGGACATTTTAACGAGTGAAGCCTATCGTACCCGAGACTGCCAGTAGCAAAACGGCAAAACACATTAAAATTAAAACTATATACCAAGGTAGACGAAGTTTGAAGCCAAAATCTCGTACCCGTACTCGACATCCTATTGGCTATTGGTCTGACCTTATCACTACTTCGCTCAATCTACATTTTGTTCTTCATTAGCAGGCACTTGTTTATTAAATTTGGTTTCAACAAACGGTCAAAAAGGGCGCAGCGAAAGAACCAAGGCGAAACGGTCTCTCGCGTTAAAAGGTCCGCGGCGAAACGGCAGCAGCGAAACGGCATCTCGCCACGAAAGGGCCGCGGCGAATTGTCGGTGGGGAACTGTCTGAATCCAGTTCTATTATTAGTAAAACACGCTTTCGTATTCTTCATTTCTTTTTATCTAGATGGAATACTGTCGCATATGCTTTCTCTTTTTACTTTCCCATGCTTCTATTGAAGTAAATTGAAGCAAATTTTGGAATTTCGAATTTGGGGTCCAAGGAACCCAATACAGTGGGTGCGTAGGTGGATGCGTGGGTCGTTCGTTTCCTTATATCTCCGGAACCCTTTGACCGATTTTTATAAAATTTAGTGCGTGGATGATTTATAGTTGCAGACAGTTCTTTGTAAGGTCGTTAATTGGAACCGGAACCGGAAACGCAAATTAGATTTGTTTTTTGGTATAGATTAATTTGTAAACAATTTTTTGAAATTTTGAATACATGGCGTTGTAGAGCATCTCAAACAGGTCAAATGCTTTTTTGCAAATACTGTATCTTTAAAATTAAGGCCGCTAGCAATTTTTAAAAACATTAACTTTAACCACCCAGTACTTCATATAAGAGTGCGCGACGGCTGGGTATCGGAAGCGATGGTGCGGTGGCCCTGACCCACCGCATTGCAGGCCAAACTCCTCATTCCACCGACTTCAATTAATACAAATTTCTATATTAATATATAGCCCTTAATAAGTGTAATCAAGCGATGTAAAAATATTTTTAGAAATATGAATATTCTAAATATACTAGCGGCTCAAAGCTTTGGACATTTTCAAAAAATTATTCCTCTAAAACTGCCCACATTATTTTTTTAAATCTTTCTGAACCGATAGAGCTTGCAACAAACTACAAATTTTGTTTTTTACTGGTTTTTATGAATTTTACTCTGATGCTCTCCAGGAATTTTTGAAAATTTGCAAATTGTTTAATTATTTATTTAAAAACGCATACCTGAATGGTTTTAAATTTTAAACGGTTTGACAGCCTGTGTAAAGTAGTTTATTAGGATTGACAAGAATTTTCAAGCATACTAAAAATTATGAAAAAAACTAATATTTTTTAATTACCACAAAGCCTTTTCGGAAAGTTGCGTGACTTTAACTACGCTCATCAATTAGCTTTAGTTAAAAAACATCTTTTTCATTTTTTGCATATTTTCCATGATTCTTAAAAAAAAGCTTTTACAGCGCTTTTGGTCTGAAGTTCGAAGCGCATCTAATCAGCGGGAAGGCGCGGTAGGTCTTCTGCGGCTACCCGAAGTTATCAGAGCACCATTCTTATACCGTACACAATATCGTATTTCACAGGCTGTCTCAAGTTCAAATCACTGCTGCGCTGGGGCGTTGCAATTTGTTTTTTATGTCTTGTTTTAGTTTTTGTAAAAACAATGTCATTTACTTAGTTACTGGCGCACGAACATTTAAGGTAGTTCTGTATGTACACGTACAAGGTAAAAGTTTCGAGCGCAGCATACAGTAAAGTCCAATGCTTGTACGGTGCTGTCGGTTAAAAACTTTTGACAGAGATTGGACACTCACACACTCACACCTCATGCATGGATAGGTCCCCTACACGTATAGAGAGCGGCGCTGTAATCGTGGCAACACCGCAATTCTCGAGTATTAGTAATATGCATGCAGCTGAAATGTACGTAATCCAGAACTCCATAATGGCACAGATGGATATGCGGGTGTGTTCGGTAATGCTACTTCTCTACTGCATAAGTAGTTGCGGGGTCGAATCTCGTTTGGAACCAAAATTTTTTTTTATTTTATAGTTTTTTTTAAACACTGTTGTTGCGTTTTGCTGCCAACGCGAGGTTATTTGTTAAGAGCAGTTATATTTTTAAAGAAAAAATACGAAGACAAATTAGCATTCACTCACTGATTGACGGCATAATAACCACGCAAATCCGGTAATAAATAAAAAAAAAAGAATTTGTTGTTTTCTATTGAATTCAATTTATTAGCAATGAAAAAATCGGCTTTAACAATGCGAATCTCGATGCAAATATCACACTCGCACATATGCGAGCCAATATTACATGATATTGCGCAATTCAGGATCGGCAGGAAGCTTTAATTTCGTTTTGGATCAAACTTGCAACTTGTTGATTGAAAAAAAGTTTATTGTTATTATTATTAATATTTGTTCAAAAATTATTTATGCATTCAATGCATACATAGTTTATTCGTGATTTTTATTTTATAAGTATGAGCGTTATGAATATTGTCCAGGATAATATTTATATTATATAAAAGTTAATTTATTCATAGTTATATTGAGAATGGTTCTTTGTAAAAAGCGGAAACACTATACTCTGAAAACTGATAAAGAAAAAATAATAAAAAATAAAAAGAGAAAAAAGAATTAAATAAATTACATTTGTTGCGAAAATAAATTTATTTCAAATCCTTCCCATAATTATTAAAATCCAGGAAAAAAAACACGTTTCACATTCCCGGACTAAACCACGCGCCCATCAGTTCGGGGCAGCGTACACTGTTGCCATTTCGTCACAGCTGACTGTGTCCCCGTTCCGTGTCGAATAAAATTAATATATTTCATCAGTCGATATCTCCGAAACTAAACGGTCAAAAATTGTCCATTTTTTTTCTCATTAATCTCACAATAGTACTGCATACATGAGTGGTTTTATTTAAAAATCTTAAGATCCGTTTACCGTCTATAATAAAAAAATGTGAACAAAGTGCTATCCGTTTACGTGTTAGGTATAGGCATCACGTACAAAATGACCCATTTTCAATTACAATTATCTCACAAACTAAACGGTGGATCGATTTAAAAATTTGCCAGTCGGTTTATGAAGGTTATGTTTACACCATACTTTAATTTCAGGCAATTCTTAAGATTTGACCAAAACTACAGAACTACCTTAACACGTAAAAAGTATGAGAAAGTACCAGTGGTCTGTTTCGCCCATATTTGGTTTCTACTTGACGTTCTCTATGTTCCTTAAAACAAGTCTACACCTTGTTTTGAACTATAAAGTATTTGAACCTAAACTTCCCTAAACTTCAGGTCAGCGGCCTTAACCGCTGCTCTACCGACCGTCCCAAAATTTTGACTGCTATACATATAGGGTGTTTTGCGGAATACATGCCATTTTATTTTATTCTATTTTAATAATTTTATCACCTTGCATAGAATTATTTTTTATTAGTTTTATCTTTTACTATTTTTGCTTAAATACAATTGTAGTAAAGAATTGCTTTTGATTACTGGAATACGTTTGCAAAATTTTTTTATTACATATTATCAATAACAATGGCAATACTTAAGAAAACGGTGAATTTTCTGTTCTATTTTTAAATAATTAAAAACAAATACTTCAATCACTTTGCAATATAACAAATGTCAGATAAGCAGAGTAAAAATCAAAAAATTGTGTAAAACAGTGAATTTAATGGGAAGTGAACCGGAGACTTTTGCATTTGTGAGAGAGTGTTCTATCTTAAGAGTATGAGTTAAATAAAATGCTAGGTAAAAGTTTCTTATTACAGCACAAACTCCACTTAATAACCGTGCACAAACTCTCTACAAATAGAAAAAAAAAGTTTTATATTAAGCTGTTATGCTAGCAAGGTATACACTATACACTGTGTGCATAAAGTAACCCCCCTCCCCCAACTAACTTTTGAACGACTTGATATTTTTCTACAAAATTTGGTGTGCTGTAATAGGAAATTAAATACTATTTTTCAGATCATATTAAAATTTTGTATCATCCAAAATGGCGACTGGGCGCCATTTTGAATTTTTTTTTAAATGGAAAAGGGGGCCGAGTGACACTTCATTGGAAAGGTCTTTTAGTTCTGCGTCTGATCCTAGAGTTTCAAAGACAAATATTTAGCCATAACAAAATGACAATGTTTGAAGATAAAGGAGTCTACAGTGGCGTAGCTACCATAGTGCTAGGCGGTGCCGTGCACCGGGGCCCCCAAGCTCAGGGGGCCCTCGGACCCTGACCAGCAAACCTCAAATTGAACTAGCGAAAAATTCTCCCACTTTCGGAATGTAAATAAAATAGGTTGCAACACGACTTTAATCATGGCAACTCATTTTAAAGAATACAGGGGAATTCCCAACAAGTTTCGAACTTCTGTTCGAAACTTGTGGGGAATTCCCCTGTATTCTTTCTGTTGTTTGTGCAGTGTTTCCGGGGATTCCCCAATGACGTTTTGTAGCGTAGCATTACATTACGTTTCAGTTTCTTGTTAATCTTGTTAGTTGTTGGTTGTTCCCTGTTTTGCATAAATTAGAGAATAAGAGAACTAAAATTATGCATAAAAAAAGAAACCTAGTGGTGCGTTTAAGCGCAAACAACGCCAGGAAAGAGATGATAGTAAACAAAAATTACCAAAAATTGACAAATTTTTTAGTCAGCCTTCTACAAGTAGTTTTGGCCCAAATATTTCTGTTGATAGTGACTCAGATAATGTGACCACTGCAGTGCCGGTTGAGAAGCCTACTGAAGAAGATTTGATCATCATTGCAGTTAAAGATACCGCCGCCGGTGACGATGCCAGTTTAGTCAGGGCCCCAGTTTTTTTTTGCACCAGGGCCTTTGGTTACCTAGTTACGCCTCTGGGAGTCTATTTAAAAAAACTAAGAATTAAAGCTTAAATTAATTAAATTAAGTGTTCGAATTGTTTAACATTCACTTCTTGGCACATAAAAAGTCGGTTATGAAATTCCTGCCTTACATTTTCATAAGTTTCTGGAGTGATATTTCTGCAAACTTCTGTAATGCGTTGCTCCAGTTCTTCAATTGTTTCTGGACGGGTTCTGTACACTTTAGATTTCAGATATCCCAATAGAAAAAAATCTAAGGAAGTTAAATCTGGGAAGCGAGCCGGCTGTCCTACACGCCCCTATTAATATAATATAATATAATATACTCCTTTTATTTAGCTTAAAAACGCTAATGTTTACATATGCTTAGGTTTCTACAATACAAAAATAATTAACTAATACCTATTACTACAACTTAACTAGTATTAACTGTATTTATCTATTTATCTACTCTGCAATTTTTAAGTAATTCCTTAACTTTATCTTAAATGTTCTTATAGTATTACAATCTTTAATATCTTTGCTTAAAGAATTATAACTTTTAACCCCTCTAAACAGTATCCCCTTCTGAGCAATACTTTTGTTCTTTCGATTTAAGTAGTATTTCTCCTCATTTCTTGTACTATAGTTATGAATATCTTTATTTTTAGTTAATACATTTTTGAAATAATCAGGTACCAGGTTCAGTTCCATTTTTTTTAATGAATATTAATACTTGATACTCTAATAGCTGCCTGACATTTAACCACTCTAGTCTTTCTAACATTTCAGCAATGCTTGTATATCTATTTTTATTTAAGATTATTCTCATTCCTCTATTCTGAAGCTTTTGTAATCTATTCAACTCACCTTGGTTAGCTAGATGTAAAATTGTGCCACCATACATAAAATGTGGCAATATTATAGTATTATAAATCACTTTCTTACTCCAAGTTGACAGAAATTTTCCTGCTCTTGCTAGCACTCCTAGTTTTTTTGCTATTTTCCCACAAATGTAATCTATGTGAAATTTAAATTTTAATTTGTTGTCAATAATAATTCCCAGGTATTTTACCTTTTCTACCTCGTCAATTATTTCATTTCCAATTTTTATTTCTAAGTTCAATCCCTGTGTATTTCCTATCCACATACTTTTTGTTTTGCTCAAATTAATCTTTAGTTCGTTTGCATTAAACCATTCACAAACTCGTGCCATCTCCTTATTTAGTGTGTTTGCCAATTCCTCTTCATCTTTCATTGATAAATAAATGATAGTATCATCTGCAAACATATGATACTTACAGTCTTTTAATATTCTCCCCATATCATTTACGTAGAGTATAAATAACAGTGGACCCAGGATACTACCTTGCGGCACTCCCACCTCAATATAACTCTCTTTTGAAATAGTTTGTCCACATTTGACTCTTTGCGTCCTATCTTTTAAGTAGTCCTTAATCCATTTAATTACTGTATCCCTAAACCCATATTTTATTAATTTTTCAATTAATTTGGTTCTGCTAACTGTTTCAAATGCACGTTGCAGATCTAAAAATATGACTGCCACTTTCCATCCTTTGTCTACACTTTCTTTCCAGTCGTTCAGTACATATTGCACTGCTGCTTCACAACTAATACCTTCCCTAAACCCTGATTGAAAAGTGTCTATTATCTTGTTAGTTTCTATAAAATCCCGCAATTGTTCATACACTGCTCGTTCTAATACTTTTTCTATCGCCGGTAACATATTTATTGGTCTAAACTCTGCTGCTTTTACTGTACCCTTAACTTTCCTTATTGGAACAATTGTAGCTACTTTCAGTAATTGAGGAACTATTCCCGTTTCTAAACTATAGTTAACTATATGCATTATAGGGTCTGCTAATTCGTTTATTAATCCATCTTCCAAGAAAATGTCCGCCGAGAAAGTCAGAAACAGGCCTATAATAATGAGGCGGCGCACCGTCTTGTTGGAACATAACGTTTTCAATATTATTTCCAGCCACCTGAGATATTTCTGGGGAAATTTAGTCCTGCAAATAAATTAGTGGACTACTGGATAAGAAAATCAAAACAATTTTGAACTGAGTGAGTCCATTGGTTTACAATTCGCCATTTTGTTATGGCTGAATATTTTTCTTTGAAATTCTAGGATCAGACGCAGAACTAAAAGACCTTTCCAATGAGGTGTCACTCGACTCCCCTTTCCATTTAAAAAAAATTTAAAATGGCGCCCAGTCGCCATTTTGGATGATACAAAATTTTAATATGGAAAAATAGTAAATTAATTTTCCATTACAGCACACCAAATTTTGTAGAAAAATATCAAGTCCTTCAAAAGTTAGTTGGAGGGGGGGGGGTTACTTTATGGACACAGTGTATACATAGACAGGTTGGTCATAAATTCAAGGTCAGCTGATTACCTCATTTATTTATTAGTGGCGATAGAAAAAGAAATGAATAAATAAAAGTTATACAGTTTAAAGTGACGAGTATTTTGCTATTTCGCGGAAGCGAATAAATCTTAATTTTTGAAATAGAACATTCTGCATTTTTTAGACTAATTCGATTGCGGGATTCAATATGTTTAATAAACTAAAATACGGCTGTAAGCCTAAAGCTAATAATAAGCGAGAAATTTTGAATTAAATCAACACATGTCAGCAATGGTAATGATTTTAAATCAAACGATCTTAAAAGGTTGTTAGTAAGAAAATGATAAAAAGAAATAAACAAACATGCAGTTTATGTTAACTAGACTCTGCTTTTTTTTATTATATTTTAATAATTTCCAAACAAAAATCCATAGGAGTGAGGTCAGGTGACCTAGGTTGATAGCTAAAAGCACCTTTATTGGAAAATTAAAAGAAAAGTACGTTAGTTTAATCACAAATGTATGTGGCAGATGTTACACTTTTCTTTATCGCTTTTGTTAGTTTCTTAGCAACAACTTCCTACGATCAATTGCAATGTATTTATAATCATTACCATTGGTTACATATCGTACTTTAAATCAAATTATCTGGCGTGTTATTATCTTTAGGGCTACAGTTGTATTATAGTTTCTTAAACAGAATTTATCATACAATCAAATTAGCCTAAAAAATACAGGGCCAATAATAAATGAGCAAACCAACTAGTCCTGAGTGTATAATCAATTTGTATAGTAAAAGGTATAAGTGTCTTATCGTAGAAAAAACGTTGCTATAATTTGAAATCGTTAGCTGACCGAGCTGTAATATCATGTGGTGGGCGAGCTGTGATTCTGTTCCCAGCTAACTTATCAAGCTATTATAGGGCAGATGGCGCCACGAAATTTAAATTGCATTGACAAGTGTAGAACATGGCGAAGGCATAGTGATGTGTTTTGGTAGTTGTGTGTATAAATAATTTTGTTTTGTGTACAATATGTGTTAAAATACAAACTGTAGATGTTCAAGAAGGTTTTTTAAGTTTCCATGCTGTTAGTCTTGTAGCCAGTTCCAAATTGTGGTCGGTTTTCCGTTTAAAAAAGGTATTTCTCACATACTTATTGGTTATGTGCATTTTTGTTTTTGCTTTTATGTTGCAATGCAATATGTGCATGCCTTGAAACTCGGTTAGTTAATAAATGGGAAATTACTTGTTTATGATTGTGTGTTAAAAGTAACGCCAGAAAATATTAAGTTATTAAAATAGAAAATTTTTTCTAAGCATTTTTTGCTTCCCATGCAGCTGCATTGTTTACAATTCACTTCCGTAAGTTTCTCAATAAATCTGATAAGAAAATGCTGTTTATTATAATTGCATTAAACACAATATCATGTTATTACTGATTTATATTCAAAATTGTTATTATTAATAATGATAACCGTTGATTAGCGAATTAATTAGCTATTTAATTGATAGGCCAATGTACTTCAAGTATTTTTCTACAATTTGTAAATAGCTTTATCTTAAACTACAATGAGACTAGTTAATGTTTTCATAGTTATTGTTTTTTATAAATAAATATTTAACTAGTAAATCATTGGAATTTGAAGAATGAGTCAACTAAAATAACGAACTAAATACCTATCTGCCTACAGAGGAGCTACTTGATCTAATCTCTTCCAATGTTAAATTTTATTGTGCTCTTAAAGGAGTTACAGAAATGTTTTCTGATATAGCTATTAAATTTTACTACAATTTTACGGAATTATTCATGGTAAAGATAGTAATAATATCGGATAAAATAATACCTACATTCTCTTAGAAAGTTCATGTTTTTAGGTTTAAATCAGTTTTTGTTGATTGAAAGATAAATTTGTATAGTTACAATTTTACAGGTCTTATTCAAGAAAGGGTACTAACGGAAGTTTCTTTAACACGTTACTAATTATGTTATTTAATGATATATTTAACATTCCTCAATTTAAATTTATGAGTAGGTTATTTATATGCTAAATTATACAAGCCAGAAAGATTTAAATTAGCTTGTTGTAAATCATTATCTAAATCTTAATTTAAATCAACTGATATAAAACAAATCATTGTTTTAAACCTGTTGTATCTTTAAGCAATGTTTATCGATTTGAAATTTATGAGGAAACGCTTTTCAGTTCCATCATCAAATACCGGACTTTTAGTGGCAGAATAGCAAAAAATGTCGTTAAAATACTCAAATTCATTCAGTTATAGGTGAAATATGTTGCACGATTTTGCAAAGTGTGTACAACTGCGATATTTAGTAAAAGTTAATGTTGCAAAGTACGTGGTTTCGCGAAAAATGAGCGTTTCAAGAGAAATGAATAAACAGGACTTATTAAAAATCGTTTTGGTATTATTCCCAAAGTTATAAAATCATTGGAAGGCAAAAATTTGTCGTTATTAGAATCAATTGACCACCGAGGGGTAAACCGCGAGTGGAAGTTGGTGTTCGAAGTAGTGGAAGAACGTGGAAATACGTGGAAGTATGTGGAAGTAAGTGGAAGTATGTGGAAGTAAATAGAAGTTAGTAGTGCTAGTACATGAAACTAGGTGAAAGTAAGTAGAAGTAAGATGAAAGTACGTGGAAGTAAGTGGAAGTATGGTAATGTTCATGAAAGTGGAAGTACGATAGAAGTATATGGAAGTATGTGGTAGTATCTGGAAGTAAAAGTGAAGTATGTGGCAGTAAATAGAAGTTAGTAGTAGTTGAAGTACATGGAAGTATGTGGAAGTAAGTAGAAGTAAGGTACGTGGAAATAAGTGGAAGTATGTGAAAGTACGTAGAAGTACGTGAAAGTACGTGAAAGTACGTGGAAGTAAGTGGAAGTATGGTAGAAGTGCATAGAAGTGGAAGTACAATAGAAGTATATGGAAGTATGGGGAAGTAAGTGGAAGTATCTGGAAGTGAAAGTGAAGTATGTAGAAGTAAATAGAAGTTCGTAGCAGTGGAAGTACGTGAAAGTACGTGGAAGTGCATAGAAGTGGAAGTACAATAGAAGTATATGGAAGTATGTGGAAGTATGTGGAAGTAAGTGGAAGTAAGCTGAAAGTACGTGGAAGTAAGTGGAAGTAAGTAGCAGTAAGGTGAAAGTACGCGGCAGTAAGTGGAAGTATGTGAAAGTACGTAGAAGTACGTGAAAGTACGTGGAAGTAAGTGGAAGTATGGTAGAAGTGCATGGAAGTGGAAGTACCATAGAAGTATATGGAAGTATGTGGAAGTGAGTGGAACTACATGGAAGTATGCTGGAAGTATGTGGAAGTATCTGTGTTAATGGAAGTAGGTGTACAAAATCCTTAGGCGCGGTTTACTCTTTTTTTACCCCTCTCCCAGGTTAACCGCGGGTGGAAGTAGGTTGACAAGGTAGTAGAAGTACGTGGAAGTATGTGGAAGTATGTAAAAGTAATTAGAAGTACGTGGAAGTATGTGGAAGTACGGTGGAAGTAAGTAGAAGTACGTGGAAGTATGTAGAAGTATGTAAAAGTAAGTAGAAGTACGTGGAAGTATGTGGAAGTACGGTGGAAGTTATACATAAAAGTGTGCTGAACTACAAGTGGAAGTATGTGGAAGTATCTGTGTTACTGGAAGTAGGTGTACAAAACTTTTAACCGCGATTTACCACTCGATCGAATGTAAAGTATTATGTAGAATATGTAAAATATATACGATAGGTTGTAGAAAACGTACTGCACCGCAAAAAATTATAATTGTCGGCTGCTAACAAACAACAAAAAAGTCGGTTCCGTAAACAATTATACAATTCAATTACGCCCTTTGAATCGTTACACCTAGTGCGGAAGGTTGCTCGCCCCATCTTAGTTCCGCCACTGATCGTTCAATTTTACTTAGGTGTCGGGTGAGACACTTGTTTAGTTGTATACGTGTTCATTTACATTTAAACTGTACGATTTTGAATCGGTATTCTACATTTAGAATATGCAAAAAAAACACTGAATATTCTACATGCAGAATAACAGTGTATAAGTATGATCTACACGTAATATTCTACATGCCCAACCTTTGTTATAGCTTTAAAATGGCGTCAGCTACGATTTTTACTTTCCTATACTTCTACTGAAATAAAGAAAGTTATGATTTCATGCAAATTTTCAAATTTCAGATTTAAACGTAAATACGCGTTTTCGGGTCTAAGGAACCCAAAAAAGTGGTTTTAAAAATGTCTGTCTGTGGGTGGATCGTCGGTTTCCTTATATCTCCGGAACCCTTTGACCGATTTGGTGTGTGAAAGTTTGTTAGTTGTAATGTCGTTAATCGGAACCGGAAACGGAAATTAGACCTGTTTTTTTGGTATAGATATTTTTATAAACACTTTTTTGAAATTTTGATACACAGCATTGTAGTGCACCTAAAGACAAATCAAATGCTTTTTTTCCAAATGTAGTATTTTCAAAATTAAGGCCGCTACAAATTTTTGAAAATTTTAAATTTAATGCCCGATTACTCAAAACCAAAATTTAGGCGTTTTCCGGAAGTTACGTGATTTTAACTACTCCTATCAATTACCTCTAATAAAAAAAAGATTTTTTATTCTTTGCTAATTTTTGTTAACTTTATAAATAAAGTTGTTATAACCATTGCTGATCCGAAGTCTTGAGCGCATTACCTATCGCTTTAAGTAGTCGGCGAGCCCCACGAAACAAACGGGTCTGGAGCGGGCGACTTGTACCGGCTGAGATGACTAGATGTAAATTTCCATCACTTCTTGACGCGTGTATATTATTTAAAACGTAAGAGGTATGGAAAAGTACCAGCAAAGTGTTTCGTCCGGTTTTTAAAAATTTTAATGGTGCCGCTTATAGTTACTTAAAAATTTGCCGGGCCAGCGGGTAGTCTAGTGGTTAAAGTCCCAGGCTTTGAAACTAGACTCTCAAGGGCAGTAGGTTCGAGTCCCCTGCCCGCCGCAAATTTTTCTGAATAAGTTAAATCCGGCGTGTCCATGGATGGTGTGTATGTTGGGTTGCATGTCTTTCAGGGATGGGGCATGTTAGACCGGTGAATAGCGCTGAAGTGCGCTGAGCCCGGGTAAGGGGGTGGGATGGGAATCATGGAGTCGTGCTCACGCACGGCCTCATGATTCTTAAAATAAAAAATTTGCCATATCGGTATAAACTTTGCTTTTTATGATACCTCTAGGGGTGCACAGTAGTACTATCTAAGATCATCTTTGCAATCACAACTGGTCACGTGATTTTTTAAAATTTTGTTATATATACTTATGGATTGAAAATGAATGGAGTGATCGGCCATGTGCTTGTCGTCTCAATCTGCTATTGTGTGCTGTGTTGATGACTCAAAGTGAAATATAATTGTAATTTTAATTTTTACATAATTTATTATTTAAGGGGGCTAGTCTTTTCTGTTTTCAATTTTATGGCTTACTAATTTAGTTTTTGGTCTCTCGGTGTTTTTTAATCCCAAATATTTTTTTTTTCCAAAAAGAAGTCGAGTTTTTCTATCGTAAAAATGCTATCCCTAGGAGCGAGCGGCAAGCCGCATGCCCGAAGCGTCTAATTGTTTTTAGAGACCAAAAATGTATTTTTTTGAAGTATGGAAAGTTTAGGTGAAGTGGTTTGAAAGAAAAAAGAAGTCGGTACGATATCTGTTTAATTTCTTTAGACATAGATTAAGTAATTGTCTAGGAATTAATTGTGGGCTGGTTTAAATGGTTCCAGCACCGTTGATTGGTACAATAAAATTGTGCAGGGAAAATTTATTCCCAGTGACAAAAAAAAAACAATAAACTCCTAGTTTTGAACGTATAAATTTGAAATGGAAAATCAATTTGCAACCAGAAGCTATTAAAGCTTAATATACGCCAGTTGTTATTTTTTAAGAGACGGATTACTTTCGCTGGCTTGCACCACTATATAGCACTGTAATTGCACTGCCAGGTAATTTCTCTTTATTTAATGATGCTTGGTAATTCACTGCTTTTCATTTATTTCTTAATTAACATCTAATTTCTACCGTTTAAGAGAGAAAAGTCAATGCTTACAAAAATGCAAACAATTTTGAACTAATGGATTTATTTTTTTTCTTTTGTGTTGCTTTCGCTCCCACCACCGTCAATTGCAATGGGTAGTATATACTTATAATAAAAGAGTTTATGTGTATGTCTCTAATGGAAAATAAAAACATTTATTGAAGAAAGTAAATTCGCCCATTAGCGTAGTTAAAAGCCAGCTTAAAAGCTGTGCTTCTGTTCCAGCCAAATTTGTCACGCCATAATATATTAGTAGTAGCGAGTGATGTTAAATGCTCTTATTACCTATAGGTATTGCATTATTTCTTAACACAGCTTTTTAAAATAGTTTTATTTATTACTTATATGTATGTCGCAGGTAAATCGTGATTTTAGACAAATGTTTCTTTCCAAGCAAATTGCTTGTGTCTGAGTAAATAAAAACACTAGTTGCTTTTATTCATTAATTTCAATTGTGTACACGGAAGGTAACAGTGGAATGGCCGCGCCTGCAAGGACGCGACCTATTAACGCGCAGCGATGTTCACACTATCCGCTCAGATGGAAGCTATGCAGGTTTTTTTGGTGCTATAAAATGTTTTGTTACGTAAAAAGAAACGTTTATCGACGTCAAAAATGTTTGTTTTGGCGGAGATATAGGGAAACGAACGCACCCACTCACACGTCTTTTAAAAACACCTTTTTGGGTTGCTTGGACCCCAAATCGCGTATTTCTGTTAAAATCTGAAATCAAAACTTTCCTTTGTAAGTTCTAGCTTTACTTCGTTCAAAGCCTTATTTATTGAGTATAAAGAAAATACTTTTTACTTCAACAATATTCATTTATTTTAACCTTATACGTATTTCGACATGTTTACATGCCATTATCAAAGGTTGTATTAAAAAGTAAACAGTTGGTGTTATTATAGCAACACTAGAACTTGGTGACTTGATCTTGGTAATCCTCTGCAGATGACTTGATTTCTTATTCCAAAATGTCGAATAGAGGAGAATTTAAGAGATGCATTTGCTCGTTCAACAACGGTACAGTTTTTTAGCGTTTGTGAATTTCAAAAGCTTCTAGTATGTCTAATTTACGTTTATCGTCACAAAAATGCAAACATTTTATAGTGTTATTAGATGTCATTAAATGATTGTGTTCTGGTAAGTGTTTAGCATAATTGGATTTATGTAGGTGTTTGTATTTGTAACAACGTACGTGTTTTTTATAACTAATATCAAAATTTCTAATTGTCTGACCTATATAAACCGAATTACAATGCGAACAATTTTGTTTGTAAATACCTGATTTTAGCAAATCATCTGTTTTTGATTTTGCATTAAACAAAGTGTTTGAAATGGTGTTAGCTGTTCTAAAATTTATTTTATATTTGCCTGTCTTCTTTATATTTTTAGCAATTTTTCTGATTTGGTATCTAAGCATGTTTAACTGTATCAGATGAAGTTAGTTTATTCGAATATATTTTTTGGATGGCTAATTAGTTTATAATTTTTTCCTTTAATTAATGAATCAATATGTTTAGTATTATAACCGTTAGTCCGTTACTATATGCAATTTGTTTATTAATTGAAATTTCTCTATTATAATTAATTTCATCTAAAGGAACCGTCAAAGCCCTATGCAGGTCTATGATACATAGGTCTTTAAAGGTCCCTTTAGATGAAATTAATTATAATAGAGAAATTTCAATTATTGAACAAATTGCATACAGTAATGGTTATAATACTAAACTTATTGATATATTAATTACTAATGAAAAAGATTATAAATTAGCCATTCAAAAAATTTATCCGAATACTTCAACTTCATCCGATACTATTGAATGTGCTTTGATCCCATATTTTGGTGACAAATGAGAAAAAATTGCCAAACTAAATACATTTTAAATACTTTATTTAATGCAAAATCAAAAACAGATGATTTGCGAAATTTGGGCATTTACAAATTAAATTGTTCGCATTGTAATTCGGTGTATATAGGCCAGACAATTAGAAATTTTAATATTAGGTATAAAGAACAGGTACGTTGTTACAAATGCAAATACCCACATAAATCCAATATGCTAAACACTTACTAGAACACAATCTTTTAATGATATCCAATAAATAACACTATAAAATGTTTACACTTTTGTGATGATAAACGTAAATTACATAATTATGCTAGATGCTTTTCAAATTCATAAACACTTAAAATCTGCACCGTTAATGAACAAGCAAATTAACCTCTTAAATTTACTTCTAGTGGACATTTTACAACAAGAAATCAAGTCACCAAGTTCTGTTGTTGCTATAACAACGCTAATTGTTTACTTTTTAATATAATTTTTGATAATGGCATATAAACATGTCGAAATACCTATAAGGGCAAAATAAATAAATATTGTTGACGTAAGTAAAAATAGTATTTTATTTATACTTAATAACTTTCCTTACTTCAGTAGAAGTATGGGAAAGTAAAAAAAATGTGATTTCGTAAATAATAATATTTGACGTAAAAATTTATTTTTTTGCAGTAAAATTTATTTATTGACGTCTTAAAATTGTTTTTAACATAGCCGATTTTTTGACGTCGGTGTATAATTTTTGTACGACAAAAATAGTTTTTCGGCGCCAAAAAATAATCATTTGATGCTGAGGTCTGCATTTTGCAAATTATGATGAGATACTCGTATGTAGATCGGCTGAAAGTATAAGACGTAGAAGGCTGCAAATAGTAACAATGAAGTAAAATGTGCTACCTCATTGCACTATACTTACTTTGTTTCGACGCTAACACGACAGGGGATTCCCCCTATGTACGTTTCATTAACGTCGAGTCGTAATTTCATATCAGTATAAGAAAATTTCGAGTTAGTAAGTGGAAAGTTACTAACCATAAATAATGTTGATCATATCAACTGAAAACATTTTTTGTGATTTTTACCCAAGCCAAGGTATTATGTATAACAGATCGACAATCGACATCGTTTTGAAAATTAATATATCATATGTAAGCGTTTTAGGTTATTCTAGACAACTTCTCTTTATAACTTTTTTTTTATATACAAACGAGATTTTGCTCGTGACTATTTTAACAAAATTGACTTTCACACGTTTATAAATTTTAAAAGCGGCAGCCGTTTTGGGTTCTCCTTCGATGGTATAACTGTGCCAAATAGTGCCAAAAGTGCAGCTTTCGTGTAAAACTCGCTGTGTAACCGTCCTACTATGTATAACATACGGGAATTCTCATTATTTTCCAAATAAATTTAAATTTTCCTTTATTTATGCCGATTGTTTGAATTTAGGTATGTGAAGCATGTAATTTGCTTTTTATTGAAAAAACATTGAGATCATAACTATAGTCTGTAGTCTTTGTGTACTTTTAGAATATGAAAAATGTCCATCAATTCTTTGTTTTGGTAGGCTTAAAAACAGTTTGCGTTTTTTAATGTATTTTTTTGAACGGCTGATTAAGTCTTCTTATGTACATTCTTTGATTATATGTAAAAAATGAAAAATTCAGTATTTTTGTATTTTTGTTATTCTTGGTAACTTTTTATTTCTAAAGGAAAATTTGTGGCTAAGTAACTACACGTACTGGTTCGAAGTTTTTAACGAATAGGTCGACGGAGCTGTGCTTTTTCATTATATATGACATTTATATCTGATGTTTATGTCCGATATAATTTGCCATCTTGTATATTTAAAGTTTTGCGTTGGGAATGTGAACTTTGTAAATGTAAACTAAAACCCAACTCATATGGTCGTTATTTATAACAAATTTCCAACCAGCAACGTAGCAGAGCTAGGAGATTAAACTGGCAAATCCTACATATGTTGGAGTTTTCCGGGCATGTTTCTCATTTGGTTGCACGTTGTCAGTGGAGGCTTTTTTTCCGAAACTTTTTGCAAGTGTAAACATTCGTTCATTCGTTTCCGTCTGTGTTCTCGACGGATGATTTATGAGCTTTATTTGAAACCTGCGTAATATAAATGTCCCCGATTTTCGCTCCCACGTACCGATTAGAAAGAAGTATCTGTCAATAACTATTGATGTTCGTTTACTGTAGCTACAATGTAGCACACACCTTTATTATTTATAAGGAGCTCGTGTAGTTGCGTGTCATTCTCGTTGGAAATTTCGGCCTCGGGGGATGATATGTTGGGAAATTGTTCTACTTCTGTCTATTGAAACTGATAATGGCTGTGACTTTTTTTGCAAGAGTGCGAAATGCTGTTGAAGGCAGTCGATTCAATAAAAGGCATTTCCTGTTTGAACGATATATGGAACGGAATGACATTCCACCAGCATTCTTCAGTGTTCGGTTTGAATGGTGGTATTCTCGCGAACTTCTGCGAAGAGTTTTTCTAAATTAACCAAGTGCATGTCCCGGTCATCAGCGAGTTTAATCCCCCGCCTTCTGGCTTTAATCTTTGCGTTTTCTCTAGACACTTGCGATCCAAACGATGTGCTTTGGTTGGATAAGGGTTTCTATTCGACAGCGACCTATTTTATTGAAAATTCCTCGCTCCTAATTGAAAACGACAATGGAAAAAGAATCGATTCTCGTTTCCGTACTCTAGCGACAACATATATCAAGCCGCGGCCAATTTATTGACATTCAATGGCAGCCAGGCCTAGGAGCTTTTTGCAATTATTGGACTGATTTTGACTCGCTGTGCTAAACGGCCAGACGCTTGACGGGCCTGATTCGACGCCTTCCCAAGAATGCTCTAATTTATCTTCTGAATGGCAATCGTAGGTTGTGGGAAAATCGTTGCCGAATGTACGTTAACTGGAAATTGGAATCAGGAGCAAACTCAACGTCTGCACATAACAAACGCTTTTTTTCGTTGTTCATTGAATTTAATTAGTATATGTAGGTTAATTGCTAAACTATTGTGAGAATCAAGGTTGTAATTACCTGCTTTGAGTTTACGTAGCAGTCAAGAGAACAGTAATACAATGCTTTGATCCATGCTTTGATCCATGCTTTGATCCTGGAAAATTGTTAAAGAGGTTATACTCCAACATCAAAACGGAATTTTCTATGTAAAGTTAAATTTAAAAATCTGTTTTTCATTGTTATTTTAAATTAAATAGCTAGTCAGCTTTTTATTAAAATAACTAAATAACAACAGATTTTTTGTCTTTTTTGTAATCGAAATTCTATGGCACGCCGCTTTATTTTTTTAATCAGTCTACCAAGTTTAAAATTAATACCACTTTTTCGTGATTTTAATTCAGCAATATGTAAAATAATTTTTATTGCTAGAACGTCACTTCCGATACTTCAAATTTATTTCTGATATGTGAAATGAATTCCTGATTTCTAAAAAATAATTTATGATATGGATTTTGCATGTCAGAAATTAATCTTACACGTCGGAGATGATTACATTTTGCAAATTTAGTATTTAGTAGCACATGCGTACTTATTTCGTAGCCCCAACGACGATTAATATTATCACATGTACAAATATATAGAACAGTCTTACTGGAAATTCTGCACTTAAAAATACGAATTATTTAAAATAAAGGCAGGTTAACTTAAAATATGTGAAAATACCTCGTTTATATACTTTTAGTTAAATAGTATACCATCCTCCTATGTTAAAAAATAATATCTTCGTATATGTTTTTAAAAATATCACACTCTTCTATTTTTAAAAATGCTATTTTTTTTAATTTTTAAAAATGTGGCCACATTTTTAAAAATAAGACCCCATGTTTCTTAAAACTACCATTCAATGTTTGAAAATATAACATAAACTTTTAAAATTGTCACAAAGGTGTGCAGAATATCACTCTTAAACTAAAAATAGTCTTTAAAAATACCATTTGTGCGTTCAATCACCTTTTTAGTCAAAACTACTCAAGTTCAATATTTCGCGCTGCCTTCTATGGGTTTCTGTCAAATTAATAAATAGCAGAATCTTATTATTTATTTATGTATAAGAGACTGGTTGTTTCACGTATTTTGTAGAGACTCTATTTTTCATTCTAGAGCGATATTATGAACATTTTAAATGTATGTGATATCTTTAAGAATATGGCTTGGCTTCATATTTTTAAAAATATGGGGATGACAAGCCTACTTGCTCTGGTGGATGCAATATTCGTAAATGGTTATTTTCTGTATGACTCCCACAATTATATACACAATCGTTTGAAATACAGATTTTCTAATATGGTTGCAATAATGTTTTGCAGGTGTTATTTTTAAAACCTCAAATTTTGGTATCATATTGATATTTTTAATACTTATCGATTTCAAGTCCAATAATCTGTTGAAAACTTGACAAAGTTATTAATAAATGTATACTGTCGTGGCATCGAATAATTTTATAACGAAAAAAATAATGTAAACGAGATCATAAATTCCTGCAACATAAATGATTTAAATTAATAAATCCTTCTAAATATAAAGATTTTAAAATTAAACAACACAAAGAATAATACAAAATGATGAAGTGTTAACTTCGAGTGGACTTTTCTATACTATACAGGATGTATCAAATTGCGTGTTAACTATGGGGATCTTGCGATCTTGCTTATTTGAAGAGATACTACGATGGTTAAATTAGAGAAAAGTTGTGGAATTTTATGCCCACTAATAATCTAAAAAGATATCAGACCTATCTTGCTTAGTTTTTGGAAGAACTGGAAAAAACTGAAATTTCGGATTTTTTTTGTTTTCGGCTATAACTCATTTATCATTTATGTTACATATTTCTAGTTAACACCCTATTAGAACACTTTTTTATGCTGAATCTAAATTTTTGATCAGATTTGGTATAACTGTTACCATTGCTCATTTTCGACTGTCAACTTTTTTTTTCTTATGGTCGGCATTTTAAATTTTTTGATATTTGAATAGAGTTTTTAATTCTGATTTCACGGATGTGTCACACTTTGCATTTTGTTTAAGTTTCGAGCATTTTATTACAGAAAATAAAAATTTCATGAGTGCCATGAAAAAAACACGTCATTTAATTTATTTTGAAAAATATCTAGTAAGCCATGAACTGATAGAAGTAAAACAAAATACTACTTTTATTTACTTTGGCTTTTAGATACGTTAGGTACGCGAAAATTTCAGGAAACGTTGTTTTGAGCGTAGGCAACAGGTTATGTTATTTTTTACAAAGACAAATAAATGACAAATTTTCTAACATACACAATTTACTGAAAAATCCACTTGCAGTTTACAACTGACATAACAAATTTGAATAACAGGTTAAATAAATACAACAGATAACACTAGAACTGCACTAATACAAACAATTATTAAATAAATGTTCAAAACATATGACACCTTTGTAAAGCATGCTCTGAAGCTCGGCTAAAATAAACTCTCTGATCTGTGTGTTAATAACTGTCATTCATTTGTTTTTGTAAAAAATAACCTAACCTGCTGCCTACGCCCAAAACAAAGTTTTCTGAAAATTTCGCGTACCTAATGTATCTAAAGGCCAAAATAATAATAATAGTATATTATAGACCAAGGTAGAGAAGACATTTTTCTTAGCCGAGCAGAATTATTTCCCGAGAGGGAAATAAGTTGCGAGGCTGATAAGTCTTCTCTACCGTGGTTTATATATTATCTTTTCCACTACTAGCACCCTTATTCCTTTTATAATTAATTGATTTTACATTAATAAAAAATAAAATTACAAATGCAAATATGCACAAAAATAAAGTAGCCTTGCTTGAAAACAAGAGAATAGTTAATTTCAATTGACATTTATGTAAAATATATATTTTATAATAGTGGTTATAAAATGTCCAATTTTGATGATTTGAGTGAAAACTGCACTCCTCCTGAAATTAGGGAAGGTGCAGAAAGTGTTGCTGAACAGATTATTACCAGTAAAATCAAAAGATTTTTACATAAAAGTTTATGGTGAATTTAAAGATTGGTAGCAATTGTTTTCATTATTAACCAGTAGTTAATAATGAAATATTAGTAACCACTAGGAAAGAAATTCATCTTCTTGGCTCTAAAACAAAGAAAATAATGATATCGTTTAATGCTAGTAGTGGAAAAAAGTAGTTTTTATTTTACTTCCATCAGTTCATGGCTTACTTGATATTTTTCGAAATAAATTAAATGACGTGGGTTTTCCATGGCACTCTTATGAAATTTTTATTTTCTGTAATAAGATGCTTAAAACTTAAACAAAATGCCAATGTGACACATCGTTGAAATCAGAATTAAAAACTCTATTCAAATATCAATTCAAAAATTTAAAATGCCGACCATATGAAAAAAAAAGTTGACAGTCGAAAATGAGCAATGGTAACAGTTATACCAAATTTGATCAAAAATTTAGATTCAGCATGAAAAAGTGTTTTAATAATGCGTTAACTAGGAATCTGTAACATAAATGATAAATGAGTTATAGCCGAAAACAAAAATCCGAAATTTCAGTTTTTTCCAGTTCTTTCAAAAATTTAGATTATTAGTGGGCACAAAATTCCACAACTTTTCTCTAATTTAACCATCGTCGTATCTCTTCAAATAAGCGAGATCCCCATAGTTAACACGCAATTTGATACATCCTGTATGTAGTATATGTTAATATTGCAATGATATGCGTGGTCTCGTATTACCAGAAAACAATTCCCTAAATGCCTGCAATTCACGCAATTCCAAATTATATTTTCTATAACTTTCTCAGGGTCGTTATTAAGCTTGGAAGTACAGTTATTACTGAATATCAATCAATAAGAAAAATACACAAAATAATATCAACGTTACAGAAGGTTTTATTCAATAAATCAATGTTTTGATCAAATTTTCGAAAAATCAAACAATTTCTACTAAATACTATTGTCCTTAAAACCGAACACTTATTTTTGTGTCTCCTTATTGAGATATCCTTCACTCGACAAACGATGAATGTCCAATTTTCTCTTCTCTAGTTTGCAGGTTCCTCAAATAACCACAACACTCGCCTTTAGTTTGAATCCTCCTCTGGACTGCTTTTATGTTAATTTATACTTGGCTTTTCTATTATCATAACTGGAAATTCGTTCTGGATCGTTTTATATTTATTTATTCTTTTGGATTTTCCACAATTCGTTGACAAACACTTGTATCCGTTTTGTAATAGGTTCTTTTAAATTCAAAACCACTTTTATATTACTTTAAACTCGTTTTTTTTCTCTATTCATTCAGAGAATATAAAATCCTCTGTCTTTGTTTACAAAGACGAGCCGTGCTAACTAAACAAATTTCCATTTCTTTTGTCTTCTTCCTTGATTCCCATTTTTTGAAAACAAATAAATCTCATGCTCAATGAGTTTTTCAAATTGTCAAAATGACACTGACATCCATAATGACATTTATCGTTGCACATAACAAATAAGTCTAAAACTTCTTACAAATTAAACCTTTTGAACAATTCTAAACTAAATTATAATTAAAACTAACATAAATAAAAATCGTATCAATCTGATTGTGTTTTTCTTTTCTTTCAGTAAAAGCAAACCTCACAAATATGAAAAATATAAATGATATAAGGATAACCACATTATTAGAATTTATAACAAGAAATTACAGCAATTATACGCAACCCTGAGTTTATAAGTTTGAATAGCAAAACCTTACAGTCTTCACAAACCTGCAATTGTGGACCACATCATTACAAGCATCCCAAAAATTGCCTTCCAGGAATTACAATACTCCGGTCAAATCATACAATTCTGAATATCATAGCAATATTTACCCCATTTGCAAAAGTGTAAATTTTATAATTAAACGTTGGACATTTCATCATTAAGTCAGCCCTCCATTACATCCATATTTCAACCTTTGTTACAACTCTCAGTTCGTGATGTCAGCAATAATAATGCTCGGATCATAACTTGTCCAAGTGCAAAACTTTTTTTGCGGAATTTTTTTTGAATTACCCAAACGTGAATTTACATTTTTTGCAATAGCCAACCAAATCTTAAATTTGCCATCCAAGAAAGTAAAGGGGGAGACGTGTAGCGCCACCAAATATAAAATTTTGTAAAAACAACCAAATATAAAATTTTTAAAAAACTAACATTAGATTTCAGTTTTACTAGTCAAGATGAGTAATTCGTTTTAAGCAGAAGTTGTTTTTTGTTTCCCGTTTAATGAATAAAGGGGTACCAATTTTCGATTGTCAAAAATTCATAGAAAGCGCCGCCGCAGCGAAATTATAGCTTGCAGCAAAAAAAATTGTAACAAATCTCGGTTGTAGCAGCCTACAAAGTTAAAAAAATTGTCTGTGCAGTGTTTGAAAAATAATTTTTGGAAATTTTCATAGTTTTGGAGAATCGTGGTCGCTTTCAGATTTTCGAATTAATATTATTTCTGCGTATACAACCCACAAAGGGCTCGCAAACAAGTTGTAGCGGATGCCGATTAGACAACTACTGTTTGAGTGAATGGGCGTTTAAGTCGAGATTTTGAAAAAGTTGTAGCGGCCGCCATTTTGAAGCTAGAGCGTTGGGTAAAAAGGTTTTCAATTTGCTTTAAGTTCTCAGATTCTGTGCTCAAGTTTTTTAAATTTTGTTTAAAAAGAAAACGCTACCAAAAAAACACGTACCTTCCGTTTCCTGTTTCGGATTTTTTTGAAAAGCTTATCTGGAACTACAATTTTCGATATACCTTTTAATTTAAAATTTCATTAAAATCGTCCAGTACTTTTGCCTGTAGAGGCGTTACATACCCACCCACCCACACACTCACACACCCACTTACGTTCCACACACCCACCCACGTTTCACACACCCACAGACAGACATTTTTTTAAAACCACCTTTTTCGGTTCCTTGAGCCTCAACACGTGTATTTCCGGTAAAATCTAGATTTCGAAAATTTTGATGAAATCAATACTTCCCTATGTGGAAGGTATGGGAAAATAAAAACTATACTTTTTAGTATCAACGTGTTTTCCGGTAGTTAACGTGATTTTAACTACGCCTATCAATTAACTCTAATAAAAAAAATGTTTTTTATTCTTTGCATATTTTTGATAACTGTATAAATAGATAACGATTGTCTGTATTAATGAAGTAAAGCTGGAATTTATAAATAATGTATAAATAAAGTTGTTATAACCATTTTCGTGAGGACAGTAACTATCCGCCTGTACGTAACCAACGCCTTGAGTCTGCAGCGGGCTTGTACCGGCTAAAGATGACTAGATGTAAATTTCCACCACTTCTTGACGCGAGAATATTTCAAAAGTAAAAAGTATGGGAAACTATCAGCGACCTGTTACGCCCATTTTATTTTCCCATACTACTGAACTCTATCATATTATTTGATAGCCCTTAATAAGTAAAATCAAGTGTTATAAAAACATTTTTGGAAGTCTAAAAATTGTAAATATACTAGCAGCTCAAAAATTTCCACATTTGCAAAAAATTGTTCCTCAAAAACTGCCCACACCATTATTCTTAAACTTTCTGAGGCGGTAGAGCTGGCAATGAACTACAGAATTTATTTTTTATTATCCCCTAAATTTGACTCGGGAATTTTGAAAATTTTGTAATTGATTAATCTTTTATTCAAAAACGCAAGCGCCATTCGTTATAAACTTTTATCAGTTCGATAGACTATTTGAGGTAATTGATTAGGATCAGCAAGAATTTTTAATTAATTTAATAATTAAGAAAAATAAAACATACATTTAAATATCAGCAACGCGTTTTTCGGCAGTTACGTGATGTCAACTAGGCCTATCAATTAGCTCTAATAAAAAAAATATTTTTCTTTGCATATTTTTGATAACTGTATAAATAAACTTGTTATAACAATTTTTGTGAGTGCATTAACTATATTAGCGCCTTTTACGTAGTAGGAGCGCGCGCTGCCCCTACCTACGTAACCAACGCAACGCCTTGAGTCTACAGCGGGCTTCTACCGGCTAGAGATGACTAGATGTAAATTTCCATCACTTCTTGACGCGAGAATGTTTTAAAAGTAAGAAGTATGGGAAAGTACCAGCGACCTGTTTCGCCCATTTTCTGTTTTAGTATCAAGAGATCCAAAAAAAACTGATCTCAGCGGGCTGTGGAATTGAAAAGTCACGTCTTTGCTAGACTAAGGGAATGTTTATAATCTCAGATAATAATTGGTTGTCATTTTTTTATACGAATCTGTCAGATTGTTAAAATTATTGAATCTTATTTTCGGAACGGCTTTCAAGTTGACGGAGACTGGACCTATTCGATTCCTCCTTGTTTTGTGGAACTCCGAGAGAGGTATCCCAATGACATTTCATTATTATTTAATTCCAGCTGACACAACATAACCTGAAATTGACATTATAAACATTCCTTTAGTCTAGTAAAGACGTGACTTTTCATTCCACAACCCGCTGAGGATTAGTTTTTTTTTGGATCTCTTGATATTGGACTCGCCATAGGTATGCAAAGTGTGGCTGTTTGGAGCATTAACTAAGGCTGCTACACAAGACAATTGAAAATTCGCATGGTACTTACAGTTGTATAGAAAATTCAAAACTTTTCTCTAAAAATATTATTTCTGAATTAGCCGAAAATACCCACATTACTTTTTAGTTTTATTAACGGTTGTTATAGTTCTCAAAAGGGTAAAATACCAAGCTCCACGTATTATGAGTTTTGAACTCAATTTTTTGCTCGCAGCGAAACAATTCCCCTGATGAAACCGTGTTTGTAACAGCTTTCTGTATCCGTCAAAATTTTCCGCCTGGAAATAACAGCTTTTTGTCGATTTTAAATTTCAAAATATTGCATTTATAATGCAGCTATGTATATCCGATTAGCGGAAGTAATTTAGACGTGTTTTAAGGGGATCGGATATTTTTGCATAGAAAATGTTTAAAGCTCGTTTTGTACAGCAAATGGAAATCGAATGTTTTTGTAGTATGTATACGGAAATTCCAAACGAGAGCTTCAATAAATGTGAGAGGTTTCAGACGACAATAGAAAGATTCTGTCGCAATCCTCGCAGTAATTAGATATCGTTAGAGAACACACCTAATCTTCTATCCTCTTAGTACATTTCTATCCACCCGCCCTCGTGATACCACACAATCACGGCACTCTAACAAGATTGTAATACCCAAAATCCCCTGCTGAAGCATTAAAACCTTTAGACAATACAAAGTTTCTAAGGCAAAATGACAATTTAAACATTTTCAGCATTAGAAGAAATGCTTCCAAGTTTCTCTTAGGTCGAAATATATGTATGTACCACACACCATAGTAGGCTTAGCCCGAAATTGTAGTAGGTTTATGATAAAATAAAGTTACTATAAATAAAGTCGGTGGGTTTGTGATGTTTAACTGTAATGAAAATAGATGAGATAATCAGGCTAAGAGCATCATTTTGGATCAGTTTAACAAGTCGTTTATAAATAAAGATAAATCTTGCTTTGTCTTGTATTTTTTTTCAAATAATTTTCCTAACAATGTTAACATTTGAAACTTGTTTTGAATGTTTAATCAGTCTAGTTTTAATTAAATGAATTCTAGACTGCCCATTAGCATAAAATAGATCACATGCAAACTAACGTTAATTATCATTCATCCATTTTAATTTGCGTTAATGAAAATAAGTGAAAGAGTAAACAGTGAAATTTGTTACGTACGTTTTCATTGTGACTACGTCAATCTCATTAATTTTTCTGCATCGGCTTACTTTACACAATAAAATTTTAACAAAACTCTTTTCAAATACCTTTGGAGTCTTCTAACATCCTTTTTAAGGACTGAAAGGTTTTTCAAGCGACTAAACTCCGACGACAGGAGTTTAGATGTGAGAACTTGCCAGGTGACGAAGGATATTCGAGATGACACCTCAGTCAAGTGAGGATCACTCCATCATCCTGCTTTTTTGACCAAAAAGACGTAGTTTGTTAGTTTGAGTAGTGCATTGGTAAGTATCAAATGTTACGAAACCTGCATACATAAAGAAATCTAAGGACATTAATTTTTCTATTCAAAGAAATGTTCTAATTCTGTTGGAGCTGTTTTTGAATTGTCACGCAAATATTACATAAATTGTAATAACTGTAGCTGTTACAAAAAAAAATAAGAAACATGAGTGAAATTAATTCATTTTTTTGCGAAGTGTTGTGCTATAAAAATGTACGAAAGAAACATGAAACACCAAAATAATGTTAATAACTATTATTAACAAGATAAGGTCAAATTACTGAAAATTTTCAACAGCGTTTTATAGCTCGAAACATTAAATTAAAATATACATCCCGTTTAGGTTTAATAGTTTAAAATTTAGGAGTTTATTAGCTTAGGGGAATTTTATTCATGAAAATACACAGTCTTAAAAGTATGTTTATTTGTGTAAAAATTCTAGCGTCAGAATATATTAAAAACTACGAAAAAGAAAAAGCAGTTAAGGTAACAATTTATAAAAGTAATTCAACAGTATATTACAAGCAAAAGGAATTAGCCATGCATGCTCTCGCACATATTCCTAGCACTCATAAAAAAGCAAACATACAGCGTTAACTCACTTATGCTTTGCTTGGGTCATTTCTTATTGTATTTAGAAACCGAAGTTTTTTAAAGTTTTCTTAGGAAAAAAATCTATTTTTTGAAAAAATATTCCTTTGGATTTATCCAAAAAACAAAAACGGAATGACAAATTCGCCCCCAATATTTGGTGGAAGCAGAAAAATCAACCCTCTTAAATATTGCCGCGACTAAAAATTAAGTTGGGAATCTTATTTTACTATCACTCTTGAGCAATTTAGCTTAAATGGTAATGCTTTATCCTTTCCCGTATATTAAATAAAAGGACATCAATTTAAGATTTTAAAAATTCTTAGAACGCGTCATAGACAAATTAGAGCGCTGGGACACGTACCAAATTGTCGCTTATCTCCCCCTCTATGAGCCTCCAAAATTAATAAGAAATGTTTTGTCCAGTTTTTGAGCAATAGTGTTTTGCAAATTTTTAAGTTCTCGTAAATAATAATATTGTGCCCTCCTAGGGCTACTACAATACCAAATTTGATTCCCATCTGCGAATTCATTTTTGAGTAATAAGTCGTTAAAGTCAGATCATTATCAAATTAAAGTGCGTAATGACAAAGTGAAATTTAATAGGGATTTTATGCGTGTATTAATTCATTTAAGAATACGTCTCGTTAAATTGAAGTTGCCGTAATTGTTTTACTTTTTAATCTTAATGTTATATAATTGTCGCCGTTGCCTACCCAAGTTTTGAACCCACGGAACGCTACTGCTCTTGAAAGACATGAGCTACATAGATTTGAGGGAAATGGGCATTCCATTCCACCCCAAGATACACGTTCTGGGGCGACCGGTCAATAACTCTTTCCATTAAACAGTTCGGGGAATTTTAAATAGCAACTCCAAACTACTAAGAAAGCAAGCATACTGCAAGCTGCCTCAATGGGCTTTATCAACTATCATTTGGACCCTACAGCAATAACATGAACATCAACAACAGTATCAACACATCCACAATTGCATAAATAATAAAGCGTCAACAGTAGCCTTAGGTCTCTCCACATCTCCACTTGTACGCAGGTATCAACAGATTGTCATTAGACAATTAAATACAACAAACACAGCTTTGTCTTTTGCATAGCAATGAAACACTTTTCAACCCAAATCGCAGTTTCTTACTATTTAAACGCTTCCGAGTACCATCTCAGGCTCTAACCTAATTACTGACTTTTTTCTCTCTGGCCTTTTTACGCCTGCAAGGGCCATGTTTATTTTCAACACTCATATCAATATGTAATTGTTTTGTCAGCGGTCAATTAAACTTTTGATACATTCTTAGGCAAAAGCAACATATCTATGCAATAAGCCTAGAAAATAAATTTTAAGGAAGTGTTAATAAAGTAATATAATACAATAGTTCGCTCTCCACTCTACAGGGATGCCAATCACTTATGCTTGTTGATCCTCAGCCAACATTCACAAATTAACACAATCACACAGGGTGTAGTCCAGCGAGAATCGAAATCTGCACAATTGGTGAAGTAGGGGAAAACGAGATTCTACAATAATTTTAAAACGTTATTGTCGGTTATTACTGCGATTTTCGATGTATTTCAATGGTTATTCTGATTCCGTACAGCCTTCATTAGCTGACACTTTTAGGTGTTATTATAATATTCCTATTTTAAACTTTGCCTTGTTCATCAAAAACAAGAAGGTAATTTCGTTTTCGATTATAATATTTTTTTGTGTTCAACTTGAAATCTTGTATATTTCTCATTGCAATTTTATGTAAACAACATTAATATTTAGTGAGTAGGTAAAACCATTATCTGGTATTACCATAAAAATTATAATGTTATTAGGTATGATCTAAATCTCAAGACAATACTAATATTTGTTACTTCTGTATATTATATTTAAAATTGTTTCAGAAAATATTGTGGAAAATATGGGATGAACATTGGATAAACAAATAGATTAATGCATTATACTGAACATAAATTATATTGAAACTTAGAACTGAAATTGGTTTGTGTTTTGACTTTTCTCTTAAGTTTCCCGAGGGATTTTGTCTCGTATCGTTTGAATCCTGTTTCCTATTTTTACTATCCCATACTTCTGCTGAAGTAAAGAGAGTTATGATTTCATTTAAATTTTCGAACTTCAAATTTTAACGGAAATACGCGTTTTGGGGTCCAAGGAACCCAAAAAAGCTTTTTTTTAATGTCCGTTTGTGGGTCGGTGGGTGCGTTCGTTTCCCTGTATCTCCGGAACCCATTTTTCGATTTTTATAGGGTACATAGCGTTGTAGTGCATCTAAAGACAAATTAAATGATTTTTTCCAAATGCTGTATCTTTAATGCACGATTATGCACACAGCAAAATATCTAATATATACAAATTGTCACATTATTTAACAGCCCCTAATAGGTATAATCAAGCGATGCAAAAATATTTTTGGAAATATAAAAATTGCAAATATACTTAAATTTTGGACATTTCCAAAACATTATTCTTCAAAAACTGCCCACACCATTTTTTTTACTTTCTTAGTCGATAGCGGTTGCAATGAACTACAAATTCGTTTTTTACTACTAATCTCCCAAATTTTACTCCAATTCATGTCCGGAAATTAAACCTGTGTTTTTTGGTATAGATTTTTTTATAAACACTGTTTTGAAGTTTTTTTTTCCAAATGCTGTATCTTTAAAATTAAGCCCGTTACGAATTTTTGAAAAGTTTAACTTTAATGCCCGATTAGTCAAATACAAAGTATCCAATCAATACAAATTATCCTATTATATGAGAGCCCCCGACAAGGATAAAATAGTGATGCAAAAATATTTGAGAAAATATGAAAATTGTGAATATACTAGGTAGGTTCAAAGTTTTGGACATTTTCAAAAAACATGTTCTCAAAAACTGCCCACAACATTTTTTTAAAACTTTCTGAGCCGATAGAGCTTGCAATGAACTACAAAATTTGAATTTTACACATTTTCCAAATTTCATTCTGACGCTCTCTAGGAATTTTTGAAAATTTTGAAATGGATTAATTTTTTATTCATAAACGCAAACGCCGATCGTTATAAACTTCTATTAGTTCGATAGACTATTTAAAGTACTTTATTAGGATCAGCGAGAATTTTCAATTATTTTGAAAACAAAACGATACTTTATAAGATCAACAACGTGTTTTCCGGCAGTTACGTGATTTTAAATCTATCAATTAGCTCTAATAAAAATAAATGTTTTTCATTCTTTGCAAATTTTTGATAACTGTATAAATAAAGCTGTTATAACTATTTTCGTGAGCGCTTTAAATATCTTAGCGCCTTTCACGTCGCGTCGTAGGAGCGCGCGCAGCCCGTAAGTAAGCAACGTCTTGAGTCTGCAGCGGGCTTGTATCGGCTAGATTAGATGTAAATTTCCATAAATGCTTAACGCGAGAATATTTAAATTATGTGAAAGTACCAGCGACCTGTTTCGCCCATTTTTTCTGTACCTGAGCAGCAATAGTCTAATGTTTAGTCGGATATTTTTCTTTTTGCTGGCTTATTTGCTCTTATACAATGGTCAACCAACCATTTTCTGTGGCCTTCTGCAACTTGAAATATCGTTACCATCGCGGCATATATTTCGTAAAATTGTTTATTTTTTCCTCATCTAATATTAAATTTGGTAAGTATTCCGTTGCAAATCTTTACATCTCAACATCATTCTCTTGGAACTTACTTAGGGAATGTATGGTATCAAATCCGGTATAGATGATTAGTAATTGTGTTAAATAGTTTGGCAATAAGATATTACATTCACTCGAAATTTTATCAAAAAAATCCATTTTATTCCTGAAAGGGAAGATCAAGACATCTTACGATCTAGTAAAGCACACAGTGGTACACTCTCATAAGTACATTTAACTATCTAAATGATATGAGGACTAATAGTCTTACATAAAGTTTACACACATTACGCATATCGAAAATTTGTACACCTATTGCCGCTAGTGAGACACCCCTCGAAAAAAACCTCTCACGCAAATGTTTAATATTGATGAATATATCAACACAAAGTACTGTAGAATAAGAAACGTTTTGAAAAGGTTTTAGAAATTGTTGGAATTTTTTAGATTGTTCTTACAAACTGACACGCGGAGAAAGAGACTGATTGTCCTACTAGAAAACGAGAAATTGCGAAGCGGCCTAGTTTCCAGACAGATCTTTAGTGTTCGTAGAGAAATATCTTCTACCCTAAGGTACTACTCTTCTAATAAAAAATTGTTGCAAATGCATCTAACATGAGTTAAGTCCCTTAATATGATGAGGTGGTCTTGAAACAGTTATCTCAGTAAGAAAAGGAATCCACGAAGAAATTTGCGGAAGAACTACCTTACAGGGGAATAATTTTCCATTTTCATAAATTACGATTTGAAAAGTTTCTTTAATATAAAAGTATTCTGTAAGAGGCTTTTCCCGCACGTTATTTTTTCGATTTTTATATGGGATATTCTGGTATCTTTTTATGGGATTTCTTCCAAAGCTTTCCTAAATCTTTGTCTCTTGGAAGCTTTTTTTAGATCAACGTTTTGCATACATTTACTAAAACTTTATTATTTTTAAACAATTTTAAATTTCAGCGGATTGTTCGGGTTTTGGCAATATTTTTTCCTATTTATAGATGAAGGCATGGATTTTGTAACTTAACTTTGAACCGCATTTCTAACCAAGAATTTGAAACTTATTTTAAGCCAATCATAGAGAATAAACTTCCCATTTTCATTTCATCTTAGAGCTTTAGAATGGTTGTAGTTTCTTATTGCTTTGAATAAGTTGTTAAAAATTTCCATTTGAAATGCAATGGAAATGTTAAATTGAACGTAAGACGTTTTCGATGTCATATTTGTTATATAAAGATAGTACCTATCGTAGCAGGGGAAATTTCAGAATATATAAAGCGTTCAAGACAACGTTGTCGATATTTAGTCTAGATATAACTACGAGTGTAAATGACGCGAACATTTAAGAAATTCGATGCCGGTACCTAATGGAATTTTGATGCAAAATCTTGTAGATTGCGCAGCAACAGTAGCACAAATAGCAGACGACATAATATATTATTTATTTTAATGTTAGTTTATTCTGAAACTTTATTTTTAGCCACACATTAGATCACAGATTCATTAAACACATCCTGTCCATATGTGACGAAAAGCTTACATCGAAATACTTTGTCGCTTTAGCTTAGTAACAAATTTAATTAATTTTGAACTCCATTAACTTTAAGTGCGTTTTGCTAGTTTATTACCAGGCAAATGCACCAGATCCTTAGGAAGTTTCTTTTATTGTTATCTCTTTAACGTTTACGTGACGAACAAAGAACAAAGAAGTCTTTAGTTCGATACCACCCGGGGCTTACTGTTTTATATTTTATTACCAAAATATAAAAACTTCCTTTATATCCTTCAAAAGATTGTGTTAAACGCCATTTGGCAGTAAAGCAAAAGCTCGACCCAGAACGGGCGGTTTTATTGAGTGGTGTTATGCATATTTGGTGGCGATTTTCATGTAAATGTGCTTGTTATTACAGAATGTACAACAGGTGATTAATTTCAGGTGCTGGATAGGTGACAGGAGCACGTCCACAGCTTCTCAGGCTGAGTTGTACTTCTAATTGGTAAGTTCTAGTAGTATAACTTTTACAAGGACGCACTTGAATGATTTTTACGTAACCATGTTATAGAGATTATACCTTTATGTGTAATAATTTCAAAAAACTTATTATTTGGCAAGGTTGTTTATAAAGAAATAATAAAGTCAATAAAGTCGTATTGATGGGTCTAACTCGTACCTATCTACTTGTAAATTAAATGTAATTTGGAACGTCCTTGTACAAAATCGAAAGTTTCGATCTATTTATACTCGTACCAACAATAATTATTTGTTAAAAGCTGGCGTTTTGGATCAGATCGTAATTTCTCATTCCTATCCACAAAGAGGCCCACTATAAAGCCATTAATTATTTATTAGCTGCATCCACTCTCGAACTTTTTCATTGGTGTTTGTTTAGAGTTGATAAATGTGCTGTTAAATTATTAATGCGGATTGGACAAAGTTTGAAATATGTCATTACCGTGCGTCGAGGGCAATTTAAGAATAATTTTAGTGTGATTAATGATCGCCACATTTTTGAACGAAAAGTGATTTGATTTTATTCCGGCCCTCGAACGCGCTTTTGTGCGATATGATTTGCAATTCTCCGCTTTTCAGAATTTTGTAGCCGGGCTCTTGTTGGTTTTTTGTTACAAAAATTAATATTTGTTCGGTATAGATTGCAGGCTTTTAATTTTACTGCGGACACGTCATTATGTTATTAGGGCGGGGTGTATGGAACAGCATTTAACATATTTCCAGGTAAAATGCATGCAAATCCCGCAAGTCCTTGCCTTAATATCGATTTTCTAAATTGAAGGTCGTTAGGTCGTTGTATTTTTGTATACCTATTATTAATGTAGGAAGGACGAATTTTTCTTATTCGAAAACCTGCGTTTAATATATCACATTATTTTGAATTATAGTTCCTTAACAGCCTGCTTAAAATAAATTCCATGATAAGAGAAAAATTTATTAAACAAAGTTACAATTCCTAGTACAGTTTTTTTTTCTTATAGGTCATTCGTAAAATTAATACCTAGTTATACATACCGCGTGTCAACGGAATCATTAGACAGCCCTTACTTTCTACAGTTTTTGAGACATCGCAACGAAACTCAGCAGAGGTAATATGAACCCAAAAAGGCACATTTAGATATGTTTGCCACATTTTTTTGACTTCCGGTTTCACCGCAAATGACCCCAACTTCTGAATATCAAATGGAACATCCTGTATATTTTGACATTTTTGGAATCCTGAGACAATTATGAGTACACCTGCACTATTTTTGAAATTTTTTAAACCCACTTGATTTTTCTAGAGCCAATTTTTATTTTAAATCGAAAGTGCTACGACCGGGCTTGAATCATTCTGAGGGACTCAAGAAAATAAGAAAATAACACAGGGCGAAAAGGGGGGAAAAGTCAGGGAATTTAGAATTTTTTATTTTGGTCAACGTAAAGTCAGGGAATTTCACGAAATAGTCAGGAAAAATTCCCCAAATTAGCTTAATATTTTTATTTTTGCATGCAAAACGAAAATTTTGTTACCTTGGTAGGTATATGTTTATAAAATTTATATTTATTTCATTTTGTTTTTCCTTAAAGTTTAGATGTTGTATTTTCTTATGCTTGTTAAAAAATTTCCATTCGCTATAAAGTAATTTTAAGTTTACTTTGCTAATGGTTATGTTGGGTTACAATTTGTAAAAAACAGTTGAAATTGGCTTTTGTACCACTAAAATGAGTCAGGGAAAACTGAAGTTTATCAGTCAGGGAAGTCAGGGAATTTGAAAAGCAGTTTTAAGTGGCCACCCTGAAACAAAAAAAAAATACAAACATGATCTTTTTACGAACATTCTGGTAGGTACAGACATTCATATTTGAAGAAATCACATTTTTGTAAATTAGTAATTGTTTTCAATTAGTAATTGTTGTTGGCACTATTCTTTATAGGTATTTAAATGGAGATTTTCACCACAAATCGAAAATAGGGCCGATATTAATCTAAACGCACCAATGTTTTCTATCAAGAAAATTGCCTTAAGTGTAAATTAGCGAAGAACAGTTGTTATAATTTGTTATAATATCTGTCAAACGTTCTTTCTTTCATTACACACTTGAAGCAAGTATAACCTCGATTTTTTAAACTTAAAAACTGAAAGAAATTGGTGGGTTTCGATTAATATCAATCCGATTTTGAATTTAAGCACCCAATTGAATTTGTGGTGAACATCTACATGTAGATACCGAATGTCTAAAGAATAGTGCCAAAAAATGACTAATTTAAAAAAAATAATTGATAATTTCTTCAGATATAAATGCCCATACTTGCCAGAATACTAGTAAAAAAATCTTGTTTATTTTTTGTTGTCGTCTACGTCCCTGAAAATGATTTAGATTAAAACGAAAAATTGATTCGAAGAAAAGTAGGTAAGCTTAAAAATGTTCAAAAGTGATGTAGGTGCACTCGGAATTGTATCAAGATTCTACAAATGTCAAAATATACAGAATGCCTCATTTGAAATTCAAAAGTTGAGGTCACTTCCGGTGCAACTGGAAGTCAAAATGTGTTAGAACTGTCAAAATGTGCTTTTTTGGGTACATATTACCTATGCTAAACTTCGATGCCATATCTCAAAAACTCTAGAAAATATGGGCTAATGTCTAATTTCTAACGATTCGGTTGACACCCTGTATATACTGCAATGATATGCTTGACCTTGTTACTACTAGAAAACAATCCTTAATCTGTCTGCAATTCACGCAATTAAATTTAAACTTGCTTTGAGACTCTTTTAACTTTCTCAGGGTCGTTATTTTGCATGTAAAATAAATTGTTTAAATTAATTTTTAAATAGAAATAAAACACACAACGATATCAACTTTACAAATAATAATTTTTATTAAATAAATGAATTTCTAAATGTGGTTTCCGAAAATGAATAAATTTTACTAACTACTATCGTCTTTTTTTAAAAACAGAACACTTATCTTAGTGTGACCTTCTTAGGATATTCTTCGCTCGGGTACAATGCTGAGCATCCAATCTCTATTACGCTCCGCTGGCTTCTCAAATAACCACAGGAATAACAGTACAAAAATCCAAGTGTTGGTCCACCTATATTTAGGCTAAGTTTTGATCGTGGTACATCATCTGCATTCACTCTGGTTTTTCAACAATTCGTTGCCAATCACTTGTATCCTCTTCTTTTATAGTCAAAATTACTTTTATATAGCTTTTGAAGCTACATATGGCACATGTATACTTTTGAAAATAGAAAAAGTAAAGGTTATTAAAGCATAGGATCCAGGCGAGGCGCTTCACTTATTTTGTTCGTTTGCCAATATAAGAAAGTATTGATTCTACTACACTCTTCGTATTCGATCTTTTAACTAAAGCAAAAAAAACAAAAGTTTTGGGCCATATGGAACAGAAAAGAAAAGTTTTTCGGAAATGGTTGGGGTGCTTCGTTCATTCGTTATTAACTCTTAACGGATGGTTAAGATTTTGATGCTACTTGGTACGTGTGATGTATCAAAATTCATCGAAAAAAATGATTTAAAAAAATCCGTTACCTACCGGAAGCGGAAGGTACACGTTTTGTTTGTATCATTACGTGCCAAGCAGATTGTTGTAAATTTCAAACCTGAATTGTAGGGAGAATATTAAATTATCAATAATTGAAATGGCACGCACCACGATTTTTTTTAATTGTTTTCTTGACGTCTATTTACTCAAAATTGAATAGGCAGATTTGTATAAAATTTGGTGTGGCGTAATACACTTCGCCGCAAAATTAAGGGATCAGAAATAAAAGTGCTATATTTTTTTTATCGTTGAAAATATTGTTATGAAACTCATACGCAATAAAGATAGGACTATTTATCGCTACTTTAGGAACATTCATATCTTAAGATATCACAAAAATGCTGCTTAATAAGAAATACTGCAGAAATCGCATAAGTCTTGTAATTAAAAGTTGCCTGTTAGGGTGTTCTAAACAATTGATACAGTGACTTAAATCACCAAAATAAATGGCAGCTAATGTCCAGAGAAATTATCTTTCGGAGGTAGATGTATGTAAAATGGTCACACTGCTCGAGGAAGGCTATACTTAGAGAGAAGTTGCTGCAAGGCTTTTGGTTGCGCAGTCAGTGATTTGCAGAGTGTCTCGGCGGTTTCGAATGACACGAAATTATACCAGGAGACCTGGCCAAGGTCGTAAAAAGAAAACCACCAGGCGTGAAGACCGGTACACTCTATCACGTCGATCATTGGTGGTTAGAGAAAATCTAGACTCGTCGGTGAACAACACTGCTGCCCATTCTTTATCTCCCCAGTTCAAATGATCATGACCAAATGCTAAACGTAGCCTCCGGTGAAGGGGGGTCAAAATTGGGCCGGTTGCAGGACATCTTGCCTTCATACCAGCATCCTGTAGTCTCCTCAATACGGTATCGCAGCTAATGACTGTTCCGGTGGATAGTTGAAGATCATTCCTCAGCGATCGAGCAGTGATGAACCTTTCACGTCTCGCTGTTACGACCAAATACCGGTCTTCACGCCTCCTGGTTTTCTTTTTACGACCTTGGCCAGGTCTCCTGGTATAATTCCCTGTCATTCGAAACCGCCGAGACACTCTGCAAATCACTGACTGCGCAACCAAAAGCCTTAGCAACTTCTCTCTGAGTATAGCCTTCCTCGAGCAGTGTGACCACTTTAGATACATTTACCTTCGAAAGGTAATTTCTCTGGACATTAGCTGTCATTTATTTTGATTTAAGTCACTGTATCAATTGTTTAGAACACCCGAATAGGCAACTTTTAATTACAAGACTTATGCGATTTCTGCAGTATTTCTTATTAAGCAGCATTTATGTGATATCTTAAGATATGAATGTCCCTAACGTAGCGATAAATAGTCCTATCTTTATTGCGTATGACTTTCATAACAATATTTCCAACGATAAAAAAACTATAGCACTTTTATTTCTGATCCCTTAATTTTGCGGCGAAGTGTAGTCAAAAGGCCAAACTATTATCTTGAATAGGGCTGCGCGATATTGAAAGCTTAATATCGAATATCGATAATAAACACCACTATAATAATTGTTACTTTTGTTGAAATTAGTACGTGTTTAGATTCGCTATATTAAATTATTAGTTCACACTGTATTAAATACAATTGTCTACGAGCACATCTCTACTAAGCAATTATTTGATGTCCAATCTCTAATAGCACTTGATAAGAGTTGTTTACGACAATTGAAAAAGGGAAATATGGTAACAGGTGTGCATTCAATTATTGCATTCGTCTATTTTCGGGACAAATAAAAATGACCGTAAAGTTCCGATTTCTTATTAATGAATGTTATAAAGGTACGTGTGTTTGCTTAATGTCGGGGTGTTTTCTAACTTTAAATAATACAGTTCTGATTCATTCGTGATGATTTAAAAAATGACTAGTGTGTTTGTTGTTGGTGCAATCATTGCTGAGATTATTTGAAATTCTTGGATTCGTTGCGACCTTTCTGGTAAGGAATAATAATAATTCGTTCACTACCAATAGAATCTGTACACAGGGATAAAAGACCATTTTATCCTGACCTCTTTTGATCAGCAGTAAATGTTTTACGATTATTTGAAAATGTTAGAAGTTGTTAGAATTGTTTTAAAAGTATCGTTATTCGATATTATCGATAATACCGATATTATCGATATATCGATAAATATTTCCAGCCCTAATCATGAACCAGAGTTTTTGAATTCATAAACTTGACAGAACCGACATTTTTAAATAATTGCATATTTCCAAAAAAGTATTTCTCAAAAACTGGTCATATGATTTCGTTTAATTGTTGTAGGTTCGTAGAACTACAGATGAGTTACAATTTGCTTAAAGTGAAGAAATATTGAATTTTAAGCATTTAACATGTTCATGTGGCTTTCGCGCCGATAAGTTTCACGCAGAACTAAAACACGTTGGCACACAACAATTTATCGTCATTTTTTGCCCGGTATGTTCCACTTATCTGATGGTATAACAGTTAAGAAACTGTTGAACAAGATCATGAAAATTCGAAAGAATTACTTAAATGTGGATATGTTATGCAATTAATTTTTTATAATTATTAATTTGGGAAAGCCATTAATATTTCAGACTTTTTTCTAACAAACTCGTAAGTTTTCAGTGCGGTTGAAGGCTTAGAAAAGTGTTTCTAAACTGTTACAACTTAACTTTAACCGTAAAAAAATTTATTGTAACGCGAGTAAAGTTAGACAACATTCACATTCTAAAATAAGTTATTTTAAACCTTGTTTTAACGTATTACTTGTTATTAGTACTTTTTACTAGAAATTTATCGAATAGTGATTTGATCACTGGTCGAATATTGCAATATTTGGCTAGTCCCACGGCTTAATACCGAAAATCAGGCTAAGTATTCGGTGAATTATCGGCACAATATTTGACCAAGTATTCGGTCAAGGTGCCGAATATTTGGCCAAGTACCGTACTCGGGTCGATTATTCGGCCAAGTACCGAACACTTATTCGTAATCAATGCATGCTGTTACTTTACATAGTGGATGGCGTGCCCGTTTGGATAGCCAAATTATTACTTTGTTTCAATCCAGTTTTACTTTCCCATACTTCTACTCAAGTAGGGAAGTTATTAACTTAATTGTACTGTCAAACTTTACGAAAAAGTCGCAATTTAGTATTGTTTTCATTTAGTGCACAAAATTCTGAATATTTAGCGAATATTGGGTTGACTTAAAAAATGTGTGCTGAGCACGCAAGTTCTAAGTGAGACTTCTCCACGTGTTCTCACCGAAAGTGTTTTCCCTTTAAACCTTAAGGCATTTATTGGCTCTTTACTGCAAAGACGGCACATGCACTAGCAAAAATTGCATTTGTATTGTAGAAGGTGTAAAACGTTGCAGGGAATGGAGATGAAAAAATTGTTAACACGCGCAAGTAGACGAAGATGATATATTGGAAGAAAATTTTGAATTTTAATTTTTTTTGAGGATCTTGTTTGTTTATAGTTCTCAACTTATTATTTTTTTTTCACTACCAGTAATATGGCGTAGCATTTTGACACAAAATAGAATGCTGTGAAATTCAATTTCTCTACCTTTGCTCACTGACAGGTAACTAATTTTTCATTATTAACTACTGGTACATAATGAACAAATTTATATTTTTTGATAATCCTGTGACAGTTTTAAAGAGAACGTTTTTATAGCACGATTTAATATAATGGAGAGATTCTATTTAATGGTATTTTATGCATAAAATAGTTGTTTAAATAAATTAATTTAATTTTAAAAACTTTGGTGTATTTGAATATACGTTTTTCGCGCCGTAATAAATGACAACTCTGTCAATATCAATTTCGCCTATAATACAACCACACAAAAGAGAAAATTGTTAATAATTTCAGTATTTTAGATGAAACCAGTTCTTAAAAACATTGTTTTTGAATACCAATGATGATTTAACAATTTTCAAACAACTGTTACGCCAACAAAACAAAAAACTGTCATTTGTTTTATAATTTGAAATAAACAGGGATTTAAGTTAAAATAGTAATTTTTCGACAATTATAAGGGTTTATGGCTCATTCTCACATAACGGGAGAATTGTTGTCCCGGCTGAATTGCAATTCGGTGCTTTTGAATTTCAAAAAAATTATGCCAATACTAATTGCAGAGCTAGTTTATCTGTTACAAAATGCATTAACTTTATATATTATGTGACTTTATTGGCATTTTCCAGCATCGTTAGTAACCATAATATCATTTCGGTAACGTGTCCCAAACAGGATTTTCGATATTTGAAGGTCAAATACTTTTATTGTGCTGCTTGTAAAAACTGCACATGGGAATAATCATGATTTCACATCTATCTTCTGTCCTCCATACAAATAGAAACACGTTAATACATTAATATAAATTAATAATTAGCGATTCTTTCTTGTCCCAAGGTTTGTTGTCACTCGGGTAGTGTTCAGTGTCAATTAGCCTACCGGCTTTATTAAACCTTGTATCGAGTGCTACTTTGTTGTGTATTCATTGTGAGACAGTGTTGAATGTATCGCGAGTATGTCGTTTTGCTTTTATTGCATGACTTTTTTCTAATTGTAATTTGAATGACATAAATTACGAGCGTGCCTTTAATACATGTCAATTCGGTAACACTAGTCATGATAGAAAAATAAATTAATTTCAAAAATTTACTATTATCGTTAACTTGTTCGGTGTTCCTTTACATAACCTCAAAATTATTTTCACCAAGGTGCTAAAACAGAGGTGAATTCATTCGATTTAATGTGAAAATGTCAGTTCGGTACTGGTCATTTCGGTAACGGTCAGATATCTTTTGTGGTGTTACCGGAATGATTCAGACGTTACCGAAATGACGTTAACAGTAAAAGAACTAATACGTACTAAAAATATCACTTCTGGCAGGTAACAAAAATGGATAAAAAAAAATTCGCAGATTTGAAAATTAAATCTAAAAAAGACAGAGAAGCTGCATATGAAAAATTTCATCAAAAGAAGCTTAAAGAAAAACAAATAAAGATAGATAAAAAATTATTTTCCAATATTATATTAAACCAAAAACTAACGTCAGAATATACTGGTATTTTGGCAGGTGCATCGAAAGAAACAGAGGAAGTCTCACAACTTAAGATTAAAAATCCATTGCTATCTTCTGGAATATGTTTTCTCTGTACTTATGGTTTTAGTATGCAAAATATGGGAACTAAATGCACGACTTGTAGAAGAACTTTTCATACAAACTGTATTTTAAGAAACAAATTACACATAAGTGGTAAAAATATAGTTAAATGCAAATCTTGTATGAAAATTGCTTGATTTTATAAATTTTTGTTTGCTACTGCAAATTTTGTTTGAATATTGCTTAATTTTATAAACTTTTGTCTTGCTACATTTATTTCAATAAATCCTTTTCAATTAAACTAGTTGCATATTTATTAACACTGCATGAAAACCTAACAAGATCATTGCGGTAACATCCTCATCATTTCGATACAGAATATCATTTCGGTAACGCACCTCATTCATGCAAAAGTATTAAAGTAATTATGAAGTATAGCAGAATTAAGGCAGCAATTAAATTCTTGCATATGAAAACTGTTAAAAACATTTGAAATTCTATTGAGAACTTCAAAATGTTTGCTGATACCAAAATAAACACATTGGTTTTCCTCAAAAATATGTATTATGCGGCTTTATGGAAGAAAGGAAACCAAATAACTGTAAATTGAAGCAACCTATAAAGTTATAACAGAACTAATATGCTTTGGTTAGAGTTTTAATGCATTTTATAATGATTTCCGCAATTCTTCTGATTTTGAGGTGGCTTGAAAGATACGTTACGGAATTGACGATTTTCCAAATATCTTTTTGAAAAACATATGTCTATGACTTATAGAAGCAGTATCTTTCGTGGCCAATATAAAAATAATATACTTTGAGGTTTTGGCCAGCCAATCAGGACAAAAAATACAGTGGGAAAGCACTTTTTTTTTTTTAATTTTTACAAGTGTAATTCTCCCGTTATGTGAGAATGAGCCTTATATCACTAGTAGTGAAAAAAAAGTATATACGCCTCGGTAGAAAAGTCTTATAGCCCTCGGGCCTTTCATCCCTCGGCGCTATGCACCTCGGGATCTAACCTTAGCCCTCAGGCTATAATAGTAGACTTTTCTACCTTGGTGTATAATACTCTATTGTTTTGTAGCATTTTTAGTATTTTTTTCAGCTGAATGTTTATCGCAATAATAAATAATTGCTGTTCTGCACGATTACCTTTCTTAAACAAGTATTCGCATCACGTGAAGGATTTCATGTTACAGCAAGATAACATTATACGTACCATTCTTAGTCTTCCAACCCCCAGCAAACTGGGGGTTAGATTTGAAACGCGACTATACATTGTATGAGACGAAATGTTCGTTAGATTGTAACCAAATTTTGTACCAAAAAACATAGTTGATATTGTGAAAAGAAATGATATCGGTATTAAAATTAACAGAATTAGTTTATAGTTCGTAAAAATATACAACAAAGTGTTTTTAACGTGCATGTCTTTATTTCTACCTTATAAGTTATATACCAAAATAAAGGGAAATTAATGGGCTACATGTTTAAAAACAATCGAAGTCGGTAGGTATCAACTTAGAGCTTTGAGAACGCCGTACACGAAGCGCACTGGGCCTGATTCCGAAAACGCTGGCCAAGACTCTAAAATTCGTCAGATTTCCATAAAATTTGGTGTTACGGAGTTTGCCAAGATTTCAAATCTGATAAATTTCAAGATTTCAAATCTGATAAATTTGCAAGGTCAGTGTTTTTAAATTTGATATCGAATTTATGAACTCAAAAAATGGCGCACAGTGGGCTGCTTATCAGAAAAGTATATTAATATATATTTTCGAAAAAATAAAAAAAACGTAGAACACGGGAAAGGAAAAGACAATAAGTAACCACAAGTTATGGACAATTTTTAACTTAAATTCTTGAGTTTTTGTATTAAAATTAAAAATATTTTTATTTTATCATCAAATTCTTTTAGCGGTGGTTCGTTTTTTATCATGTTAAACAGCATCCTCATAGTGCCAACACAAAGATTTATTTCGTAGACCTAAAAAATTGATTTTTTATAAATATTACAACAAATTGAGAATGAATAAATTGCATTTACAAGTTCTTATAAAAGTCGATAATACACAGAACGCTCAATATGTTTTTCAATGGAGTGATAGTCAGATGAACTATCCAATTAGAATTAAAGCTTAATAGGTACGGTGTCATACTATAATAAAAACTTTGATGAACATAAAACTAAAAGCTATTTTGCTTTGATTTTCCATTTATCAACGAAAAATCATGTAACTCTAAAAATTAAATGTACATATTATATTAACCAATAAAATAATCCCTTACACCCAGGAATAGAATCCACATCCACAAAAGGGCGTGTATAAACTAGTCACTTTCTTAATCCTTTAATTTTTTGAACTACTTTTACCTTTTAAAGTTACCTAAACTGGGCATTCGCTCATTTTTGCAGATCGTTAACGTTATCTCTAGTCTCTAGCCAATCAGAATTATGTTTGGAAAATTGTAAAATTCCAACCCTTAATTGACCGCAGTAAATAATAGAAAATTGTATTATTTAGCAAGTGAACCTAGAGAGATGGCTCCGCGGTTAACGCGTCCGCCTTTCATTAGGGAGGCCCTGGGTTTGATTCCCGGCCTGTCCTGGCTCAGTTTCTTTCTGTGGTTTTCCTGAGCCAAAAGGTGAATACTGGGACAATACTTTCCGCGGAAACCCTCCTTTTTCAAATTTCTTGTTCTAACCCATCCTTTCTCGGCTGAAGGTGGGCTTAGGACTCCGGTGCGGAGTTCGAAAGACCCCTACAGCAGCCCGCCCCCTCGAGATTTTCCTTAAACCGATAGTGCCCAGTTTAGTAAATGTAAATGTAAATACTTATTTCCACTTTGACTTAGTAATGCTGCTTATGTAATTAAGTCAGGTTTGTCAAAGCGGCATTTATTGCGTATGTCGTTACTTATTATAGTTATGGATTAAAATCACATTTATTGGATATTCTACAAACCACTTTTTTTGTCCATGTTTTTGGACAACCAGAAGACTATGCGAAGGGTCCATTTGTATAGTTTTTCCGCCATAATATTGTAAGGTACTATAGTAAATATGATTGAATATTGTAGTTATAATTAAAATAAGACACACGTTAGAGGAAGCAAACATAATGTAAACTGAACTTTGATACAAATGTTTTTAGACTAATAAATAAGAAGTGCAACCAAGGTAACTAAATAAAACAAGAAAAGAGCCAACTAATGAATTCTACAGTACTGACAAAAAAAGTTGTCATTGCCCAGTGTATGTGTCCAATGATATGTTCCACCATGTGTAAGTTTTATCGTGATTATAGTTCTGTATCACGTACTAAGAGAAATAATCGAAACTACAATTCTTAATTTATTTTTATATACAAATGTTATTAGTGTTTCAAATGTCAATATTTAAATTGAAAATGATTATTTTTTTGGTTTTTATAAAACGAAATAACAATTAGAAATCAATTCAATTTTACAAAAATATATTGTAAAAGATATCTCTCACTAGATGTACTGTTCGTAGGCTGGGTATATAAGCAAAGCCACAAACGAGATTTGGAGATGTGTGTCTTTGATGGCACAACTGAACATAGATCGTTTTAGTTTACATCTAGGCAGATCTGTTTCTTTTCGCGCATCTCTGAATTTTTGTTTCAGTGCTGGCAAAGTTACTCTTGCTGAAGAAACGTCACATTTAAAATATTCCTCAAATCCGAATAGAAAGCTCAAAAGCATGGCTGATAATTGCATCCCTACTTAACGTTCACAAACAAATACAGAAACGCAGAACATGGAACTACTACCCACAAAAAGAATTTCTATGGTCTTTTATGAAATTCGGAATTTAAGGACTGTGTATTAACAAAGGGGGCGTTAAAAAACTTGCTTTTTGAAGCTGAAGCTAAGATGTTCTTCTCTATTTTTGGACTGACAAATTTTTCTGCTGTCTAGTGTTCTTTAAGGCCATGAAATCATTTTTTGTAAAACTGAAAATTTTGGTTTTTTCCTCAAATTTCGTTTGAGCGAGAATATGTTTGGCTTTTTAACTAAACTTGAATTATTAGGATCGTGTTTTCTGTAAACGAAGGTATTACGAGCGAGAAGCAGTTGCAGCCAGGTATTAACGGATGTGGGGTTGGGCGATATTAAAAATTTAAATATTGGATATCGATAGTGAATTCACATCGATAATACCGATCAGGCTGTCTACTCGCCTGGAATTTCTGAAAAAGGCACACTTGAAAAAGCGCTGGAATTTTTAACATTCACCTAGAATTTTTATTTTTTTCCCTTTTTATATCCAAAATGTTTAAACGCAATGTAATAATTAATATATTCAAAATGTAAATTATTAGCGAGCAAAAATTCGTTCCCGCTGGTTTACAATCGCGGAAAAATGTCAATTTCTACTTTCTTTTTGTTGTCGTTCCTCTGTTTTTATTCCTTTATTTTTGATGAACTTTAATGAAATTTACAGTTTTTACAGGCACTTAACTGCTTTGAAAATAAATATAATTATGGATATGTTCATGCGTCAACTAATTTAATAAAGTGCCTTTATATTAGTTTGAAAAATGTTTGTACTTGATCATTTTACTTCGATATAACTGGAATTTTATCAAAATTGAACCTGGAATTTCGTGAATGAACTGGAATTTTAAAATCAAATTGCAGCAGATACCCTGTCGATAATGTCGAAAATATCGATAATCTCATGACATTAATAATATCGATATAATTGCTGTTAATTTCGATATAAGTATCGATATTTTCGACATATATTATCCGTATCATCAATATTATAAAAAATGTTTATATTACCACAGACTTCAAGCATCTTCTCTTATATGCGTATTATTTTAAATTGTATACAGTGTGTTAATGAATTGTAGGGACAAACTCCTAGGGCTGGCAAACCACAACAAAGCAAACAACTTTTGTTATTAAATGTGTGGTCAAAAGTGTTTCCTTTAGAAAATAGAGCCTCTTAAAGATTCTTTAAGAAGTAACTGAAAATAGGCAACCCAAATTGCATTTTCAATTATTTTGCACAGGTCACACTGAATTTTGAAAAAGAAAACGATCTAGACATACATGCATTCAAATAACGTCAATTTTGACACAATTCCATATTTTTGTGATATTTTTAACTTTTCTTGCATTCGTTTCTTTCTGTGCCTTTTATAATTCGTTTTTTTCGTTCTGTGATTTTTTGACAATTATTTTCTTCGTTATTTTCGTTCTGTGTTTCGTATTTTTGTGTTATGGCGAATTATACTTTTGCCGAACAGCATGACATGATGTTCATGTATGGAGCTGCTTGGGGTAACGCACGCGAAGCTGCTCGCCTGTACCAAGAACATTTTCCGAATAGGACAAGGCCTTTAGTGTAGTTTCACGTCGGATGCGGGAGGAAGGTACATTCGTTGTCAACAGACACAACTGTGGAGCTACTAGAACAAGGCGAACGGTGAATTTTCAGGAAGAAGTTTTGGAGAGAGTGGCTGAAAATCCTTCTACTAGTTGAAGAGCCATCGCTCATGAAATGGGAGTGAACCATGTTTCAGTATGGGAGGTACTACATGAGCAGCAGCTACATCCGTACCATCCACAGACGGTGCAAGCCATGGTTCAAGCAGATTTTCCCAGAAGGGTAGAATTTTGCCAGGAATTTCTGCGGCGGTGTAATGAGGATCAAGAATTCCAAGTAAACGTTCTGTTTAGTGACGAGGCATCTTTTACGAAAGAAGGAATATTCAACAGTAGAAACAGCCACGTTTGGGACGATGAAAATCCCTATGCTGTGGTTCAAAAAGAATACCAGCAAAGATTTTCAGTGAACATTTGGGCCGGGATTGTTGGCGATAGACTCATTGGACCATATCTTCTACCCCAAAGGTTAACAGCAGCAATTTATTTTTATTTTTATTTTTCTTGCGCCATGTCCCGCTTGAACTTTTGGAAGATGTTCCACGTCAAATGTGGCTGCAGCACGATGGTGCACCTGCTCATTTTTCGGCGGAAGTCAGGGAATTTTTAAATAACACTTTTCCCAACAGATGGATAGGTCGAGGAGGGCATGTGGCGTGGTCTCCGCGTTCTCCCGATTTGACCCCACTTGATTTCTTTTTGTGGGGTCATGTTAAAACGTTAGTGTGTGCTACCCCAGTTGAAACTGTTGAAGAACTTACGGCGCGCGCGTATTCTTGCTGCATGTGAAGAAGTTCAACAGACTCCTGGTATATTTGGAGCGGTGCGCAGGAATTTACTTCGTAGATGTGCTTCGTGTGTAGAAGCTGGGGGCGACATTTTCAACATTTACTATAATCTTCTTAATTTTTGAATTAGTTATTGTAAATTTTTCAATTAGTTGATTTTTGCTTTGTAATTTTGGTTTTTTCTATTGCTTAGTTTTGAAACATTTTGTTAATTAATTTATTTTAAATTTAATTGGAATTTGAAAAGTGGGAAAGAGGGCTTTATTTATCCTGTATTAATTTCCGTCGTTAAGGAAACAAATAGTAGGTAGTAAATTGAGTTGCCTACATTTAGGCGCTTCTTAAAGAATCTTTGAGAAGCTCTATCGCTGAAAGGAAACACTTTTGACCACACATTTATTAACAAAAGTTGTTTGCTTTATTGTGTTTTGCAAGCTCCAGAAGTTTGTCTCTACAATTCATTAACACCCTGTATAAATAATGTACAGCTTGAACCGTATTCTTGGCCGACTTGGAGAATTGTAGTGTAACTTGAGGGGCAAAACTGTTTTTACACCTTAGCTAACTTATTTATTTTTATGCAGTGGATCTAAAGGTAAAAGTAGCGAGCGCTTATTTCGGAAAACCCTGTATAAATTTATATATTTTGTTGTCAAAAATAAACTGGTTTAGGATGAAGATAATTTCTATATTCTTTTATTTTAGTTGAAAAATAAACATAAATTTTAATTAAACATGGCAAATCGGCTAATAATAAATGTAGAAACATTTTGAGACCATATTATACAATATTTTTTTTTGATTATATTTTCTGTCACTGTCACTCACATTAATATATGTTTTTTCTCGGGGACTAATACAGTTATTACAGATATTATCGGTATTTTATGGATATTATCGATATTTATTTTTAAGTTATTATACTATTCGACATTGTTGATAATATCGATATATCGATAAATATTCCCAGCCCTAAGTGTTTATAAAAATATAAAACAAGTCATTAATTCGCGATTTGTAATTAAATTCCCCTCTTAAAATTTTCATTCGGAAACACGTGAAATTGCAGCGTTGTCCATAAAAAGCTAATTAGTGAAAAATCATTGTTTTTCCATTACTTTGTCGTTTGTTTTGCAAAAATTGTAAAATTATTTTGCGTTAGGTAGTATACTGCGTTTAGAACTGGAAAATGCTTTTAGTGTATAAAGCTTGTAATTGTAACAACTAGTTTATTAACAGCCGCTAATTAAAATTGTGACTGAAAACCTACCGAATTCTAACATTTAAGAATTTTGTCGTGTTTGAATTTTACTGTCTGTAGGTGATATTAGAGCTTAGATATTAGATCCATATTATATTATTTTGGAATACCCAGTTAGAAATTAGAATCACACCAATTGGTAAAAAAATTTAAGGATTCTTAATATACTTTTATTGCTCCACGAGTTTAATGTTTGAGTAGAATGGAAAAAGTAAACAAATGAGCAGTTAATTTTCAGCAATTTATTATTTTCAAATTTATGAGGCAGTTGTAAATATCGAACCATTACAGAGCAGTGCAACATTGATTTCTTTTGTTTCCTAACGTTGTATACGTAATTTATAAGTGAGCTTTTTTTAAGTTAATACGGTTACACTTACACTTGTCTTTAAATTCCCATTAGTTTTACATTAGTTCACTTTTACTTTTTATTAGGTCATTTGTGTTTGTTCGCGTAACGCACTTATTACAGTTTAATCAACATACTTTAATGTACCAAGCTTTTCCCTGTTCCTAAACTTCTTTCTGCAATAACGCAAATGTGCTATGCTACGACACCCTAAGATAAATGCTTGTACATTTCGAATGGCGGCTGCTGTGATTTTTTGAAGATTTCAGCTGTTTGGGAATGATGCCAGAGGGGTTGATACCCTCTCCGCCTTAAGGGAATTAATTTTCTCTTCGTAGTCGTTAGGCGTTGAGCCAGAATGGTGTAAGCTTTCACGAAATTACTGTTTAAAAAGTGCGTATTATGTGTATCATTTTATTTTTACTTTAGGAGGCTATGTTAGTTCAAGTATGTTGTGTTGCAATTTTTACATAGGCTTTGCATTTTCTAAAACGCTATTTGTGGTTTTTAATTTAATTTTCGTATGTATTTAGATCTGCCAATGCGTGTTGTAACCATATTTTAAAAATACTACGTAAGATTGCAAAATTTTTTAAATTACGTTGTTTTTCTATGTTACAGGGTTTGTATGATAAGTAAATGCATAAATTAGAGAACTTGTTATTTTTTAAATTTTAATAATTTTAACGAAACAACTTGCAAACGTAGCTCAATTAATTGGTTTTCTTGCTTCAAAGTAGTGATGGGCATAATCGAATGATTTTGCTTCAAAGTAGTGATGGGCATAATCGAATGATTGCCCTTCAAATGAAGTTGATAATCGAATGAGTCATTCGAATAAAAGCATCGGATGTAGAATAATTTACTTTTTCTTTGACAGAAACGAAAATTTTTTTAGATCTGCCAATTTTTCATGATAGCTTTACATTTTTTTCAACTGCATAGCATAGTTTTTTCCACCTAATCTTGTCGAGAATTTTTTTGTTTTCATCCAGAAAGACCGGTATATACCGGTAACCGTAACCAAAACCGAAATTTTTAGTAGCAGTAAACTGTAACCGAAAACGTAAACGAAATTTAAAAAAAATTGTACCGTAACCGAATACCAAAAAGTTGTATGTCACTTCACCTCCCAGGATATTTTTAGTAGAAAATGTCTAATATACACGATTCTGAGTCTCTGGATTTTTACTTTCTGATTCACTTCTACTGAAATAAGGAAAGTTATAATTTTATGAAAAATTTTAGAATTTGAGGATTTAACGGAAATACATGTTTTGGGATCTAAGGAACTCATAAGCTTGGTTTTAAAAAAATATCTGTGAGTGGGTTCGTACATATTGCTATGATATTTAGAGGTGTTTGATTTGTCTGGAGTATTGTGATTCCTGGAGAGCAGTTTTTGAAATGCTTGCTGCAATTCTATTTGTGATTGGAGTTTTATGTAAGGTTTTGATACTCTAACTTTTAAACTCAGGGTTGCGTAGTTTTGCTATAATTCTTGTTATAAACTCTAATAATTGTTATTTTTCATATGGTTTGTTTTTACTGAAAGAAAAGAAAAACACAACAGATTGATACGAATTTTTATTTATGTTAGTTGGAATTATAATTTAGTTCAGAATTGTTCAAAAGGTTTAATTTATAAGAAGTTTTAGAGTTACTTGATTTGTGCGTCGATAAATGTCAGTTTGGATGTCAGTGACAAATGTCACAAACGTATAAAAGGGATACTCATGGACATGAGATTTATTTGTTTGTTATAAAAATGAAAATCAAAGAAGGAAGACAAAAGATAGAAAGAAATTTGTTTAGTTAGTACGGCTCGTCTGTGTAAATAAATACAGAGAATTGAGATCCTCTGAAAGAAAAAAGCGGAAAAACGGGTCTAAAAGTTATATAAAAGTAATTACGAGAATAAAAGAGAAAAATACAAAGAAGTAACAACGAATTATAAAAAAAAAACCAGAAGTATTACAAGAAAAAGGCGATCGAGGAAGTTTGTTCGTTTGTGATGGTGGTAAAACCAATTTGGAAATAAAATAAAACAGAGCAGAAGAAGATTCAGAGTTAAGGCGAGTATCTGTTTACTTGAGAAACCAGCAGAGCGAAATAGAAGTTGGACACTCAGCGTTTTGCTCGAGCGAAGAATATCCTAATAAGGAGACGCTAAGATAAGTGTTTATTTTTAAAAAAAGACGATAGTAGTAGTAAAAAAATTCGAATCTAATTTGTTATTGCAGCAAGGTATATAATTTTTATGTTTTAGTTGGCACCGACTTAAAAATTATAAAACAATTAATAATTATATAATAAACAACAATTTCTTAATTACATTAAACGAAACAACAAATAAGTATTAAACTGTTGTATAAAAAACATTTATTTTTTGCTTTTTAGTTAACTTATGTTACTTTTGTGTTTTTATTTGAAGTCGGTTTTCTTTTTTTTTTAAAGTTAATTATTTACATTTTAAATAGATAGCGTTATAGTGCATTTAAAGGTAAATCCAATGCTTTATTTCTGAATGCTGTAAATTTAAAATGAAGGTCGGTACGAATTATTGGAAATATTGATTTTAATGTTCGATTACTTAAAATCAAAATATCTAATCAATACAGATTGTCATATTATTTAATAGCCTTTAATAAGTATAATCAAGCGATCTGCCCACACCATTTTTTAAAACTTTCTGAGTCGATAGAACTACAAAGTTGTGTTTTACTAATATCCCTAATTTTACTCTGACGCCCTTCACGAATTATTGAAAAATTTGAAATTGAAATTAAATTAATAGTATATTACAGACCAAGGTAGGGAAGACATTTTTCTCAGCCGAGCAGAATTATTTCCCGAGATGCGAAGCATCGAGGGAAATAAGTTGCGAGGCTGATAAGTCTTCTCTACCGTGGTTTATATATTATTTTTTCCACTACTAGCACCCTTATTCCTTTTATAATTAATTGATTTTACATTAATAAAAAATAAAATTACAAATGCAAATATGCACAAAAATAAAGTAGCTTTTTGCTTGAAAACAAGACAATAGTTAATTTCAATTGACATTTATGTAAAATGTATATTTTATAATAGTGGTTATAAAATGTCCAATTTTGATGATTTGAGTGAAAACTGCACTCCTCCTGAAATTAGGGAAGGTGCAGAAAGTGTTGGTGAACAGGTATTACCAGTAAAATCACAAGATTTTTTACATGAAAGTTTATAATTTTAAATAGGCAATGTGAGTACTAGATAGCAATTGTTTTCATTATTAACCAGTAGTTAAAAATGAAATATTATTAACCACTAGGAAAGAAATTCATCTTCTTGGCTCTAAAACAAAGTAAATAATGATATCGGTTAATGCTAGTAGTGGAAAAAGTAGTTTAATAAACTATTCGATGTAGTTTATTAAAATCAACAAGAATTTTCAACCATATTTAAAAATTAAGAAAACAAAACGACACTGTTTAATAACAACACGTTTTCTTTTAGTTACGCAATATTGATAACTCTTCAAATAAAGCTTTTATAGTGCATCTAATCAGCTGTAGGGCGGCGGCGGCGGTTTGCCTTGCTTCTAACCTATGCGGCTAGCCCAAGTTGTAGCTGACTATTCTTATACGGTACGCTACATCTTAATTTTTTTTCTAGTTTTCATTTTTGTTAAAACAATGTTATCAGTGATTTATTGACGGGGGAGTATTTAATGTGGAAAGTACCAGCGACCTGATTCGCCCGTTTGTTATCTTACGTTTATCAACATTGTATATTTTTGTTTATTATTTATTTTTTATTAAAAATGATCAAAAACATTATCTTTTGAAAGGGAATTATTGTAGATAAAGTGTCCCGCTTTTTTATCAAAGAAAAATGGCCACGGAGCCTACAACATTTACAAAGATTGTGTGGTCAGTTTTTGAACGCTGTTTTTCTTATATTTGCTAAATTTTGAAAATATGTTGTACTTCACAGTTTTCATTATTTTGAAAATTCTTGTACGTATTACCATCGTGTCTCTATAAGGCGTTTACGATACCAAATTTGATCCCGTCTACTCGTTCTTAAGTAATAAGTCGCTAATGTCAAAATCTTTAAAAAACGGTCTCCATTTGGAATCTATAAAGTTCAAAAAAACGTTTGCTTTGCTTCGAGATCAGATTCTGTTATCAGATTTTTTTTAAATCCGTTTTTGAACAAATTACTACGAAAAAAAATATCTAACTCTTCCGGTTTTAGAGTTTTTAAACTTATTTTGTCGGTGACTTTCGATGCTGATTGAAATCGGTACATCCGTTTAGGAGATATCAGGCGCACAACTGACTCGCAGCAAATAGTTTTTAAAAACTACTTCTTTTTGAGCTTCTGAAGGTCCAAATCATGTATATCCATCACAATCCCGAAATCGACAATTTTCATTAAATCAATACTTCCCTATGTTGAAAGTATAGCAAAGCAAACTAAATTTCAACAATAGGTTGGCAGCTCGTTTGCTTCAAATCGATTTTGATGGATAGGAAAATTAAAGGTAATTTAAAATATGCGTTTTACTTATCATACTTTTATAGGTAGTGCTTCAATTGGCACGTAAACGATGTTCTTTAAATTATTTGTAAGTTGACTGTAAGTTTTACAACACTTTGTCGATGTTTCCGCTGAATTGTTTTAGGATTTTCAGTTTTTCTCTTGCTTGGCAATTGTTCAAATGTTAATACATATTTTCAGAATTTTGTTATAAACAGTTCCTTGTTAATTTCCGTTTCATTATTTAAGAAAACGCGGCGAAATGATTTTGATGCTTTTTTTCAGAGCGTGTAAAATGTTTTTTCTTCAGAGCTCAAAGAAAAGCAAATTGTATTTATTTTGCATACATTGTATTTTATAGCATTTTCAAAACAAAACAATCTCGTCTATGGATTGTCCGATCTGCAATCTGCAATCTGTAGTATTCTGCAGTAAAAGATAAATGTGCGGTTTTGCAGAATTTGATGCTGGTTTAACCAACCACGTGTTGCTCACTAGTGCCCTCTGACGTTGTGTAGCAGATACGTAGGTTTAACGGAATTTCTATATTTCTCGAATTTCTTGTATTTTCAACTAGTACAGTACAATTACACTTAGTTTTGTTTTTAATTAAAGGCGAATTGTAACGCCAGAAATTAAAAAAAAAACTTTGCTGAAAGTAGAACAATCATGTTTTCAGCTCAGTTTTGGCCTGAAATTAACAGCTGGCGCCACTGCTCAAAATTTAAGCGCGAGCTTTGCAGTAAGCCACAGCTTTCAGGAGAAAGACCTCTCTTACCGTTCGATAGATTTCTAACCAAATACTGTATTTTCTGTTGTACCTAAATGTTCAACATCATTCAATTTAGTGCTTTATTAGTTACTATGAAGTAAATTTGAAGCATCCTTGATCATAATCAAGTATATACACTGTACAATCAATAAGTTGCGTCGCTTCACAAACAGGTTCCGTTATGCTTAAAGTGGTGCCGTTCTCAGATTTACTAGAGCTGCGCTCCTGAAACCCACAGATGGCGCTGGCCTTTGCGTAAATTTCTGTTGGTGATCATTTCAGGCGCTTCGTTTCAGAGCTTTACAACCCCTCGACGTTAGTAGGTGGCGTTAGTGATATTTGGCGGCGTAACAAATTCATAATCAATAGCGGTTGTAGGTTTTCTATGATAGTCTCGACCTTTTGACCGCAATATTGTCTTAGCTGCAGCATCTGGGCTTAGTAAAGCTTTTAGTGCACTTCGCCACACAATTAGATTTACTCTGTAAAGCTTTTTTCCTTGTGATGCTGCTGTTGCTGGTGCTAGCCAGTAATGCGTTTTGGGATTTATTTTTAACTCCCTATAGTTGTATTGAATTAGTTTTACGGTACGAAGCCAAAAGCTCGATTTTTCATGTGCTTTCAAACTTGATAGGGACGCTTTCTCTGTCTTTCCCTTAAACGTTGTTTTTAGATAGAGGGGGAATGTTAAGTACATTAAACGTGGTTGTGTACGTTGCCTCCCGTTCAGGTTGTATTAAACAAATTACCGAAATTGAAATTAATATTTGATAGGATTAAATTTGGTCCTACTAGTCATTAGTTTCCCGATGTTTTTAATATTTCCAGAACGTACTGAAAACAAGTTCAATTCTACCTTGTAGTGACAGAAAAAGGTTTCTTTTATAACGGGCTTAAGAATTATGATTTGTAAATAAAGAAAACGGAAAAAATAAATGTTTATCTCCCAGACATTAAATAGGAAAATAAAATATTCATACAGAAGGAGCATTTCAAAGAGATGCAAGTAATCTTTATACATAAAGGAAATCTTACTATGTAGTCTTATAGAGAGATAGACGGACTCAGATACTTATATCTGCATGCTGTTTTGATATCACTTCTGAAAGAAATCAGAACACGATATAAAAGTGAAAAAAGAATTTACAGCGCAGAAGTTTGGGAAAGAAATGACTTGCGAGATGGATTAATAAAGACAATTCGGTTTTAATTTGAGCCTTGATTAAATTCCTGAACAACACATTAAAAAGTTTGCTGTTCTTGATCCTGCTCTTCGTCATTAATCACTTTGAATGCTCTCGCCAAGGTTATTACTTTTACGACCCGATAACATCTTATAAGAAAATCACGAAATAAGATTTGGAATCTTTTTCTTACTCGATTTATCTTTCACGCGTGTACTTTGAACGTTTTACCTTGCATGTTGCAGTGCCACAAAAAACGTCCGAAGAAAAAATTAATTATTCGTTTTGTTCCTGGTTAATGCAAATTTTTCAAAGAAAACGCCCACTGCTCCCTTGAAAAGCGAATCATTAAACGCTTTTCACTCCGAGCACCTTGGATACATTAAAAATCCCAGGTGTTAGTTAATTCAAGTTTAAAAATTCAAATCATTTTAAAAATGTCAAAGGGTTCGACATTTTCGTGCCATTTTGCAGTTAGTTTCAAATTTAATAATGCCAAAATTTCTTACTACGTTATTTCCGGAATGTAAATCTGTAAATGAATAACATAAATGTTTAGGATTTCTAAGTCCAAAGCAGGGTTTCAGTTTCATGAATTCCAAACTCTTCCGGTGATTTAGTGATTAATTATTAGTTGGGTACGGTTAGGTATTATTAAGCCTACCTGTGTTAACAGATTGCGGTAAATAAGTATTGGGAAATTATATTCAATTTATGGCTAAGCTCCTCTGCATGTGTCAAATTATCAAAGTCAACAATCAATTTTTGTTTTTGTGTGGGTTATTGAGCATCAGGGGATTTTGCAATTGCCGATGTTATTATTATAGGTCGTAATTAATTATGTTGTGTTTAAATTTTCGATGTGTATTATTAACCAATTAAAAGGTACATATTTATATTTCCTAATTGTGTTTTTTCTGTAAATAAAAAATTAGGTTTACCTTACAGTTTACATATTAATAATAATCTTCTGTTTTGGTTGTTCGGCACGTTTCAATTTTTACAATAAGAAATTAAGGTGGGAAGTTTGATAATTTTTAAGTGTAAGAACAAATAAAGCAAATTTCTTAGCACAATAAAACTTATGTGTTACCATTGATTAATAATACTGTATGTTATCAAAACTGATAAGTTCAGGTCAGATAAATTCCACAAACTTTGTAATTCTTTGTAGATGAACAACCTCTTAATTATACCGATAATTTATAATGGCAATTCTATCATTTTTCTTTGTTTCAGTTTTCAACTCTGCTCAAATTTTTTAATTAATTTAATATATACACTTAAATTAAAACAGGAATTTTATTTGAATATTCCATGTTCACAGAAGTACCAGTCAATCATCGTGCCATTCATGTTGTTTCTACTGCTTTGAAGGAACTATTAAAATAAAAAAACGTCTAACTAAAAATTAACTATGTTGATTATAGAAAAACAGACAAAGGGGAAAATAGACCATATTACTCACTTCTTTTGTGGTTTTCAACTTTTAATTGCATTCTCTTAAATCTGTGTTTTTTACTTTCCTATACTTTCAATATAGGGAAGTATTGATTTTATGAAAATGTTTTAGTCTCCAGGAGCCCAAAAAATGTTAAAAAAAAATTGTCTGTTTATGGGTGAGTATGTATATGTGTGGTGCATGATAACTACCAAACGGATGGTCCGATTTCGATGAGCTGGGAGTGTATCAAAAATTCACCGACAAGCCCAAGTTAGACGTGTTTTTTGGTAACATTATTTTCTGAATTCACATTTTAAGAGAAATTCAACGCTTTTTCCGTTGTTACTACTTGCTAGTCACTAGTTTCAAAATGGCGGCAATTTTTTGTAGACTTTGACTTTAGCGCCTTATTACACAAAAACAGTTTGACAGATCGTGTTCAAATATTTTATCGTAATAGCCCTATAGAGGCATGTTGTTACTCTGCACACATTTTTTTCGAAAAGTATGCAGTGAAAAAATTTACAAAAAAATATTACTCAAAAACTAGCCACACGACTGTTTTAAAATTTTGTAGCCTCATAAAGCTTGAGAGGAGCTACAATTTAGTTGGTGTCTCAGCCCGCTAAATTTTGGGTGACACCTTCTATGAATTTTTGAAAATTTGAGTTGTAACGCTTTTTTTCTTGAAAACGTGATCAGATCGTGGTTGCATTTGATTTTGAAAATGCTCTAAGGGTACAAAATGTTACAGGCTATTAAAACTTTTTCAAAAACTGGCTATACGATTCTATTAAAAATTTTGTACACTTGTAATGCTATGGATCAGCTACAATATAGTTCGTGTCCCAGTTTGCTAACTTCTTTGTGACACCTTTGAATTTTTGAAAATTAAACATTTCTATTATTTTATTCAATAAACGGGGGCCGATTAAAAAATTTTGTTTGTGCTAAATTGCTCATGAGTGATAGTAGAATAAAGTTCTCAGCTTAATTACATACGCAATATTTGCGTGGGTTTATTTTCTTCCTCTCACCCAATTTTTGGTGGACGAATTTGTCTTTCTGTTTGTGGGTTTCTTTGATTCAATGGAGTATTTTAAAAAAAAATAAAAAATCGTTTTTTTACAAATCGCTTTGAAGAAATTTGGCGTACTATCAGTTTACTCTATCACTCGCGCTCTCTCTATCTGACTCTCATGCGTTGAGCGAATTCTTTCTACACCTGACCGAAGCACACGGACCGGACACAGCTACCTGTCTCTTTAGAGCTTTATTACAGTCTCTCTTTGTAGTTAGTAGTTGAATAAATGATAATATTCACGCTAGATTGATTCTATTATTTCTATATGAAAGCTTTAGTATCACTTAGTACGGTCCTATAATGTGACTATTATACAGCTATGCTCTCGGCACAGTGGTAAACGTAGAGGGATGTTTTGTAGTCAATGTTGGGGCGTCACACAATAATAATAAAATACATTTGAATATATGATAAGTAACACTTTCGCTCATTTTTATTTTTTCTAATGTTTTGGATATCTCTGTGACTGAGTGGTTGAGTGGGTTAGGCCTGATAACTGCCGAACAGATGTTCCAATTTCGATGAGTTTCTGAACGGTGGGGGTTCATCAAAATTTATCGACAAAACAAGCTTTTGAAAAAATCCGGAAGCGGAAGTTCGACATGTTTTTTCGTAGCACTTTTTTTAAGAAAGGCTTCAAAGCAAATCCAATGCATTTTCCTGATTTTTTTTGCTTCAAAATTAGGGACGCTATGATTTTTCAAAATGTAAAAATTAATTTCATAATTTTGTAAATTTTCAAAAGTTGCTCAAAAACTAGTCGCACGTTTTTTTTTGCATTTTGTAGACTCTGAAAGCTACGGATGAACAGTTTGGTTCGGGTCTCAGTCTGCTAATTTCTTTGTGACCTCTTCTATGAATTTTTGGAAATCTCTATACCAAAAACAAAGACGATGGTTATAGCGAAAGAACCAACTAGATGCAAATTGGAAATAGCGGGAAACGCTTTACGCTTCTAGACGATTTTTGAATCCACGAAACTGTCTAAATTAATCACTTTCCCAAATTTGAAAATTTTCATAAACTGACACTGAATTTTAATTTGGTATTCTTTTCCCAATGCTCTAATTTTTCTTTCGCATCATTTTGTTTTAATGTTATTTAATCTTATTTAATGTATTTTAATCATATTAACTGTCAAAACATCCAATAATTGCAATTTAGTATGGTTTTCATGCGTAGTACACGAAATACCGAACGAATATTCGGCAAATTCGAAAAACTATTCAAAAAATGGCTGAATATTCGGCAAATTATTCGGCCCACCGAATACTCGGTGCATACCTAACAATTATTAATAGCTTTGAATTTTTTGAAATTTTGTATTAAAATTATTTATCATTTCGTACGATCGGAATGTTTGTGTGACAGACGCATCCAAGCAATATCGTTATCGTAGTGATGAAAGATACTGAAAATGTACAACGCCGCCCGTTGCTATTATCTTTTAATTGTATTGTTTACAACTTACCGATATTATCCAGCGAGCTTGTTTTCAGGTATTAACATTTGTTCATAAATTTACCCGCTTGAAAAGGTCAAACAGATTAATCTCTTCAAACGATGTCAGCTTTGAAGTTATATTTAAAATGTTGTGCCCTTTTCGATAAAACCGAATTATAGTCGGTTGTTTTTTTATTCTCTGTGAACCGGTGATATTTTTAAAAGTACTTGTTCGGGCACTCCCTTTTTAATCCTTTTGCTTCGGGTATTTAATTATTCTATGTTGCGGATGTTTCGTTTTCATTAAACTAACTTGCGTTGAATGAGTGGTATTTAGGGGGTACCTGGCTCCGTTTTCAATGTTTTTTTGTTGGAAACATCAAGTACACATTAATAAGCTTGCGGATTCTCTGAAAATCGCATAAAATACCAGCACAGAGAGCGGGCTTTGTTTCGAGAACAAACACAAAAAGATAAAGGGCGATATTGTTGTATTTACTAAAGAGGAACAGAAGGAATACGAAATTAAACAAAATAAAAGCAGCCTGGGAGAACTGCGGGGTACTTTTATTAGAAATTCGGATTTGCTTTATTGCTTTGAAAAATAATGGCGCGTCCAATCATACCGTTCACCGATGAATACATTTTTAACCAGGTTTATATTTAAATTGATAATATGCAAATTTGAAATTTAATCCAATGAACAGTAATGGATTTTCGATTTAAACGGATATAAAGCATAATACAAATTGTCTTCCTGTTTTATTGTTATTGTGTTTGAAATTTTGTACATTATAATAAAACAATATTCTCATAATTTTTGCGAAAATAATTCCCGAAAAGATTATTAGGGGATATCGAAAATACTTTGTGTGACTAAGTTAGATTTAATTCTCTCGTCGCCGTTTTCTAGCACAATAAAGTCGTTAAAGTTGGCATGGATTGTCGAAAGTTTTCTATTCTTCGCGTCCCACATTCTGCAAATTGGTCCAAGAATTGAGCAACTTTTATTACAATGCAAAGACTCCAAGAAAGAATTACTTTCAAATAATTCAGTAGTTACGTTAATGATGCCGCTTAAACTTTTATCATTAGGAACCGATAAGACGAACCGTACTTGGAAGCAGACGAATTAGGAGCTTATTTTAGCAAATAGCTTTTATAAATTGAAATCGACTTGGAGTGAGGAACATTTCTTTCTTGTTTTTTTTTCTCTTTGAATTCTTCCCTTCAGGTTTTATTCGAAAATATTTTATAAGGATAGTTTCGAGTTTGCCTTTCGCGTAGGTTCTTTTTGAATACCTGAGATGTTCAGCGTGTTTGGATAAAAAGTTCCAAGCACACATAAACTAACAAGTACTTACCCATCAACTTTTAGTAGCGAAAGCTCAGTTTAAGAACTTTAAAAAACTTCATATGTGTCCTTCAACCTTTGTTATTGTAAGCGTAGGCGGTTGGAAAGATTATTTTTAAATTTTACGAATCGAGACAAGAATGAACAGGAATGTCGATGCCAAAAGGGCAACATTTATATTTATTTCTGTACATACATCAAGTTTACAACCAGTTGTTTTGGTAATTTTTAATTCTTTGAGATTTTTCAAATTAAGGAACACATTTAGAGTGTGATATCTTACTGAAGAAGGTGGGTGTTGCAATTTCCCATGTTTCGAGCTTTAGAGGTACGTACAATTCTGTTGCACGGTTCTAGTAACCCATATCCAAAATGATAACGTATTACATACGTACCATAGCAATTTAATTTAGATTTTTACTTTTTGCCAAAAGTATTGAGCGGGTATTGTATTCGCATTACACAAAATTTCGAAAAATTGAGATTTTGACTAAAAATAAGCACTTTTGTGTCCGAAAACGTCGATAAACAGGATTCCGACAGGGTTTGTGTATCCATACTTTATAGCCCAGGCGTTTGGAACGGTTTAAGGCAGAATACTCGAGTTCAAAATATTAGTAGTCACATTGGGATGAAACCTCAAAATAACGAGGTTGGTCCATCAATATAGATTATAGGCACACTAGCAATAGAAGCTCCGATATGTATCCCATACCAAATAGCCCATCTTTCGTTTAAGGAAATTAGAATTTCGTTCTCCAACTAAGTATGAACATGTTAATTGACAATAGAAACAATTTTCCACCAAGAAGATACCGCCGGGAGGTTTCTTTTTGGTCGCTGCCCTAAACAGTTTAATTGGATAATCGCCTAAATATGGAAAATAAATCCATTTTGGGGATTGTCTGCATTTAAAAAATACCAGATATCGTAAAACAAACTGACGTTTTTAAAAAAGTTAGTAGAGGTACTGCGCTTCTATACAGGGTGTCCAAGATAAGGAGTGCATGCATAGGGATCTCGTAAACGGTAAGAGATAGAGATTAGGTTAAATTAGAATTGTTCAGCATCTCAAATACTACTAAATTCCACATTCAATTCCTACAATTTTTACTTCATTTTCAGTACAGACTGAAAAAACTAAAGTTTTCAGTTTTCGTTTTTTGTGTAGAATTTGATTATTATCAAAGATAGCGTAAAGAAGTGTTGACATTATTCAGACACTTTTTTACACAGATTTCGAATTTTAAATTAAAATTTTTATAGGTCGTTCACTTTTCAAGATATTGACATTAACTTCGCTTTTTTAAATATGCGTCAAAGGCGGCCATGTCATCATTTAATAGAGCTCCTTTTTCCTTTTCTTTGATATAAGGTTTGATTGGTTAATTTTTACAAATAAGGGAGTTATAACAAACGAAAGGCTGCATTTGCTTCCATTGAGGTTTGATCAGTTTATCTTCCCAAATAATAAAGTTATAAGTTATAAGTGAGAAATTGTTTTCTCGTGGCAAACTAAAAAATGGAAAAAAACACCTGAATGTTTCAGGGAATAAAACTATTAAAAATGTATGTTCGTATATCAATCAAAAGACGTTTAACTTTTGAATACTCCTGCTAAGTAATAAAACACGAAAAGGTACATAAATTTAGAATGACAATAAACTCGTGTTAAGATGCAGATATTGCCAAAATCTCTGATTATCATACGATCATACGTTTTTAATAGTTTTATTCCTGAAACATTCAGGTGTTTCTTTTTTATTTTTCCACAGCCTACTATAAGCAAACAATTTCTCGCTTATAACTTTATTATTTGGGAAGATAAACGGTTCCAACCTCAATGGGTACAAATGCAGACGGCTGTTTTTTGTTTTCTTGTTGTTTTGTTAATGGTAAGCCTAGTCAAGATAATTAACTTTAAAAAAAAAAGAAAACCGACTTCAAATAAAAACACAAAAGTAACATAAGTTAACTAAAAAGCAAAAAATAAATGTTTTTATACAACAGCTTAATACTTATTTGTTGTTTCGTTTAATGTAATTAAGAAATTGTTGTTTATTATATAATTATTAATTGTTTTATAATTTTTAAGTCGGTGCCAAGTAAAACAAAAATTATATACCTTGCTACAATAACAAATTAGATTCGATTTTTATGTTTTACTTGGCACCGACTTAAAAATTATAAAACAATTAATAATTATATAATAAACAACAATTTCTTAATTACATTAAATGAAACAACAAATAAGTATTAAACTGTTGTATAAAAAACATTTATTTTTTGCTTTTTAGTTAACTTATGTTACTTTTGTGTTTTTATTTGAAGACGGTTTTCTTTTTTTTTTTTAAGTTAATTAATTTACAATTTTAAGTGATGGGTAGACCTAGTAAGGATGCTTCTCGAATGAGGAAACGACGGCTAGTTGAAACGGAAGATGAAATATGGAAACACTAAAAAGTAGGTTAAAAAATAGATTTTGAGGTGTATCTTCGAAGTTCAAGCTCCAATACCAATGAAATTATAATGGGACCACCTTGGAACTATACTGAACCCAACGGAAAATCATTAAAATCGGTTCATAAACAAAAAAGTTATGCCCGAACATACATTAAAAAAAAACATATATACAGACGAATTGAACCTCCTCCTTTTTTTGAAGTCGGTTAAAAACAGTTTTTCATAGTCTACTATTAAGAAAAAGGTTTCTTGCTTATAACTCCGTTATTTGTAAAAATAAACCCATTAAACCTTATATCAGAGAAATGAGGAAAAAGAGCTTTATTCAATGATGACATGGCCGCCTTTGACGCGTATTTAAAAAAGCGAAGTTAATATCAATATCTTTAAACTTGAACGACCTATAAAAATTATAATTTGAGATTCGAATTCTGTGCCAAAAAGTGTCTTAATAATGTCAAAACCTCTTTGAGCTATCTTTGATAATAATTAAATTATACACAAAAAACGAAAGCTCAAAATTTTAGTTTTTCAGTCTGTATTGAAAATTAAGCAAAAATTCTAGGATTTGAATGTGGATCAGAGTAGTACTTGAGATGTTGAACAATTCTTCTCATTTAATCGAATCTCTATCTCTTATCGTTTACGTGATCGCCATGCATGCACTCCTTATTTTGGACACCCTGTATAGGCTCGCTTAAATAAAACCTCGGATTTGTAGTTTGCGCAGGCTCAATATTCCTACTACTCACTCCACTATCGATTGTTCGTTTTTTTTTCATTAATATTGGAATTTTGGCGGCTTCAGACGGTATAATAGTGTCAAATGTCTATGGGTACCTGACAGGTTGTCAAGTTGAATTAATTCGTTATTTAAATCAAACGATTAATATAAAAAATCGTTGATATAAATCAATTAGTTTTAGAGTGAGATATCGTTTTCATGGGAAATATTCCAATTAGTGCAATAATGTGTACAATTTGGCAGTACGCTTAGAATGTAATTTAATTACATAAAAGTGTTAAACAATTATACACTTTATTTGAATTTATTATAAAAAAAGAATGAATTCCGAAGAGTGCACAGCTTTACAATTCCAGAGGAAGAAGATGCTTAGGAAGGTTTCGATAGAGGTGGACAGAAGAACAGAAACAGAAAAATTTTTACTTCTACACCAATCCATGCATAAAATAAATTTGTAATTCTCCACAATCATTTAAGGGGCCGGCGCTGCCACGATTGCGGTAAGGGGCTTAGATCCGTTATGCGTTGATACGATTCATGATCTTTCTTTAAAAAAAATACATTACATGTGTATGTCCAACATTACGTTAAACTTATTAAAATATCTAAACAACAACATTAACTCTGTAGACAATACCTTGTTAGCGCAACGAACTACCGGTATTTAATTTTTTTAAGGAAATTGTAGTTTATACAAAAAAAAATGGATTTCAATGGAAACAACTCATTCGGAAGAAACATCTGGGGCGGCGCTTTTAATCGCTTACCTCAACAGTTTACGAGTATAAAGAAATCCCAACGTCTTGTAGCGTTTGTTTAAATTTTAAAATAAGAAATTATAGTTAAATTAAAGTCGACCACGTATCTGTTAGAAGGCATACCTAATTAGAAATCAAGTAAATTTTATTTACACAAGTTAATAATTAAACTAATCCAAACAACACTTAATTTAGTCAGCAAGTGTACATTTCTTATATACAGGGTGTTCAAGATAAGGAGTGCATGCATGTGGATCTCGTAAACCGTAAGAGATAGAGATTCGGTTAAATGAGAATAATTGTTCAGCATCTCAAGTACTACTCTGATCCACATTCAAATCCTAGAATTTTTGCTTAATTTTCAGTACAGACTGAAAAAACTCAAATTTTCAGTTTTCGTTTTTTGTGTATAATTTAATTATTATCAAAGATAGCTCAAAGAGGTTTTGACATTATTAATACACTTTTTTGCACAGAATTCGAATCTCAAATTATAATTTTTATAGGTCGTTCAATTTTCAAGATATTGATATTAACTTCGCTTTTTTAAATATGCGTCAAAGGCGGCCATGTCGTCATTAAATAGAGCTCTTTTCCCCCTTTTTGTCTGATATAAGGTTTAATGGGTTTATTTTGACAAATAACGAAGTTATAAGCAAAAAACTGTTTTTTATAGTAGGCTGTGAAAACCTGTTTACATTGACAAAAATAAAGAAAAAAAAAATAAACGGCTGCATTTGTTTCCATTGGGTTTGATCCGTTTACCTTCCCAAATAATAAAGTTATAAGCGAGAAATTGTTTTCTCATGTTAAACTGTAAAAAATGAAGAAAAAAAAACACCTGAATGTTTCAGGGAACAAAACTATTAAAAATGTATGATCGGATGATAATCAGAGAAGAGTACAATTTAATTTGTTTTGGCAATATCTGCATCTTTACACGAGTTTATTGTCATTCTAAATTTACCTTCCTTCGTGTTTTATTACTTAGCAGGAATATTTAAAGTTAAACGTCTTCTGATTGTTATACGAACATAGATTTTTAATAGTTTTATTCCTTGAAACATTCAGGTGTTTTTTTTTTTTCATTTTTTACAGTTTACCATGAGAAAACAATTCTTATAACTTATAACTTTATTATTTGGGAAAGTAAACGGATCAAACCCAATGGAAACAAATGCAGCTGTTTGTTTTTTGTTTTCTTTATTTTTGTTAATATAAACAGTTTTTTACAGCCTACTATAAAAAACAGTTTTTTTGCTTACTCCGTTATTGGTGAAAATAAACCAATCAAACCATATATCAAAGTAAAGGAAATAAATGGCTCTATTCAATGATGACATGGCCGCTTTTGACGCATATTTAAAAACGCGGAGTTAATGTCAATATCTTGAAAAGTGAACTACCTATAAAAAATTTAATTTGATATTACTGTTTACTGTTTACTGTAATTCTGTGTAAAACAGTGTCTGAATAATGTCAAAACCTCTTTGCGCTATCTTTGATAATAACCAAATTATACACAAAAAACGAAAACTGAAAATTTTAATTTTTTCAGTCTTTACTGAAATTAAAACAAAAATTGTAGAAATAGAGTGGATTTTAGTAGTACTTGAGATGCTGAACAATTCTTCTCATTTAACCTAATCTCTATTTCTTACCGTTTACGAGATCCCCATGCATGCACTCCTTATCTTGGACACCCTGTATAATCGACGGCGACAAATTGGCTTTGTTTTGGGATTCTCTTTCCCTACCCTAACTAAACTAACTCGGGGATACATAGATGTAGGAATACCAAGTACAGCGTCAGCAGTCGGTCGACGCATGTCGTGACATAATGCGCGGGAGCAGTGTTGCCAGATTACGGGGAAATTCCCGTTTTTCGTGGTATTTTGATCAATGCTGGTAAAAAGAGAAAATTTTTAAAAGAGCCGGAAATTTTAGTAAAATCATATGTTGGCTTTGCAAGGGAAAATTAAGTAAAATTCGGGACATTTGAATAAAACTAGAATTTTTTTCATGAAGCTTATGTATAATGCGTATTTATTCGTTTTTTTAATGTGTGTCACCGTCTTGTTTTTAGATATATCAGTCGGTTGAAAAGATTTCAAATTTCTACTGTATTTAAATTTATTACTGTTTTGATTTTTATTATGTTATTTACTTGCTTAGTCATTGTCTGAAATTCGAAGCGTAAGGACGTATCGAATAGCTCTTCCGCGTGTGCAATCAAGTGTTAAATGATATTACTCAAGGCCGCGAGTGACCTACTTAAATAGCATAAGTGGACAAAGTACAAGCGAGCGCTGGCCGATGGCCTATGCTCAGAACTATGCCACCTTGCATTTAACGCAAACAAACCCATCGACAATGGCCCAATATAACCAAATTCCGCAAGTACAATTTACGCAACCGCCAGGACCGTATGCACCACAAATGCAACAATTTATTCCACACCCAGTGATGGTCCCAGTAGCGACGCATCAATATAATGCATTATACCCGCCACTGCCAAGTGAAGATTCAGATTGGAAAATCGTTGAAAATAAAAAACGAGGTAGAAAAGATAGCCCTGAGAAGCCCCTTAGGATTGCAAAACAATCAAAACTAGATGATTATTGGCTAAACACTGCTGTAGCCACTTCCAACCAGTACACACCCCTCGAGAACGCAGAAGATCAAAATAATTAAAAAGATCAAAACAAAGATGAGAAGGCTGAAAAGGAGCCTAAACTCCCGCCGATATTTGTAGCTGGAGTACAATATATAGCGCCACTCACCAAACTTCTAGAGGACATTGCCAAAGATAAGTATGAAATTAAAGCACTTAATAACGATGAGGTTAAAATCCAACCAAAGTCTGCCGAACATTATAGTATAATTATAAAAGCCCTAAATGCAAAGAACACTGAATTTCACACATACCAATACAAAAAAGAACGTAGTTTTAGAGTCGTAGTGAGAAATCTACACCCAACAACGGATACTGCTGACTTAAAAAAGGAAATAGAAGAACTAGGTCACACCGTAGTAAACATCTGCAACATAAGACAGAGAGGCACCAAAAAGCCTCTGCCCCTATTCTACGTAGAACTATGTCCTGACAACAGCAATAAAGACATTTATAACGTAGAATACCTTTTGCGCTCTAAAGTGAAGATTGAACCACCACACCAAAAACGAGAAGTACCGCAATGTACCAGATGCCAGCGGTATGGACACACCAAACGATTTTGTAATCGGAGCCCACGCTGCGTCAAGTGTGCAGGCAACCATTCAACTCCTGAATGCCCAAGAAAAGAAAAGAGTAATCAAGTGAAATGCGTACTCTGCGAAGGTAACCACCCAGCTAACTACAAAGGATGCACTATTTACAAGGAACTCCAAAAGAAGCACTTCCCTCCACTCAGAAACAAACAAGCTTATAGATCTAGCCAGCCAGCCAATACGACATTCTATCACCAAACACAACCAGGCATATCATATGCCCGACGAGCAAGGGAAAATACGCAGCAAGTACAATTCGCCAATAACTTAACGCAACCACAACTCCCTATGATTCCTCAACAGTCAAATGATATGCTTGAACTCAAGCAAATGATGAAGGGACTCATGGAACGGATGGGGACCATGCTAAACCTATTAACAGCGCTTGTCGCCAAAAAATCATAATGTCTCAATTCCTTAGAATCGCTCTTTGGAACGCCAATGGCTTGTCACAACATGTACAAGAAATCAAATCATTTATTTCAAACCAAAATATTGACATAATGTTAATATCTGAAACACACTTCACTGACAGAAGTTACATAAAAATACCAAACTACTCGATTTATGATACTAAGCATCCGGACGGCACTGCACACGGCGGTACAGCTGTCATAATAAAAAACCGCATAAAACACCACGAATTCACCAAATACAACCAGGCACACCTACAAGCGACTAGCATTGTAGTAGAAGATTGGAAAGGTCCAGTGACTATTTTAGCGGTATACTGCCCACCAAGATATAACATAAAGAAAGAACAATTTGAACAATTCTATAATACTCTTGGCAACAAATTTATTGCGGGAGGTGACTACAATGCTAAACACACCGAATGGGGTTCGAGGTTGATAACGCCAAAAGGTAGAGAACTTCTAAAAACAATGGAAAGCAACAACCTGTACCATGTGTCCACGGGACAACCAACATACTGGCCAACAGACAGAAATGAAATACCAGACCTAATTGATTTCTACGTAGTAAAAGGTATTGCTAGAAACTACCTTAAAGCCGAATCATGCCTAGATCTTTCGTCTGATCATTCCCCAATTATAATCACATTTGGCCTGCAGGTGATAAGAAGGGAAATACCTCCATTTCTCAGCAGTAAAAAGACGAACTGGGAAGTCTTTAGAAGTCTGCTAGATCACACACTATCACTACAGATCCCCTTAAAATCGGAGGAAGATGTGACTAGTGCAGTAGAACATCTTAACGGAGCCATCCAAAGTTCAGCCTGGCAAGCTACTCCAGAGCAGAAGCAGACTGAAGAACGCGAAAAATGCCCTACAATTGTCAAAGAGAAGATTTCCGAAAAGCGCAGGCTTAGAAGGCAATGGCAAAACACTAGAGCCCCAGCAGACAAACAAAAATTCAACCGAGCAGTAAGAGATCTGAAAAACCTATTGTATGTTCTAAAAAACCAGGCGATCGAAAGCTACTTGGAGAACTTATCACCTACAGAAGCTACGGACTACTCCCTCTGGAAAGCCACCAAAAAATTAAAACAACCCCAGCAAGCCATTCCACCAATTCGGGCAACAGACGGACACTGGATAAGGAAGGATGAAGAAAAGGCCGTGACATTCGCTAACCATTTAGCAGATGTGTTCAAACCTTTCTCGGCTGAGATTTCAGAGGAAGAAGAAAGTGACATACACCAGTTCCTGGAGGCGCCTTTCCAAATGAGCTTACCGATTGAAAAGTTCAGAGTGCGAGAGGTACGAGCAACAATTCTCACTGGTTTGAACTCCAAGAAAGCCCCTGGATACGATCTAATCACAGGTCAAGTGTTAAAAGAGCTACCAGATAAAGGTATGAAATTTATCACCGTCTTATTTAATGCAGTACTGCTGCTGGGCTACTTTCCTGCGCAGTGGAAAGTAGCACAGATCATTCTTATCCCAAAACCTGGAAAACCTCCTGCTGAATTAATATCCTATCGACCAATCAGTCTTCTGCCTATTTTGTCAAAAGTCTTTGAAAAACTATTTCTGAAAAGATTGAGACCACTACTATTGGCAAATAACCTAATCCCAAATCATCAATTTGGGTTTCGCCAACAACATGCCACAATAGAACAAGTACACAGAGTAACTGAAAAAATCAGAAGAGATTTTGAAGGAAAGAGATACTGCTCAGCAGCGTTCTTAGATATATCGCAAGCTTTTGATAAAGTATGGCACGATGGCTTGCTATACAAAATCAAGAGTTCATTGCCATGTATGTACTACCAAGTGTTAAAATCATATCTTACAAACAGACACTTCCTTGTAAAACAACAAGAAGCATACTCACCGTTACACTCAATTCACTCCGGAGTACCACAGGGAAGTGTACTAGGACCCATTTTGTACCTCCTATATACAGCTGACCTGCCAACGACAAGACTAACGATGGTTGCAACCTTCGCTGATGATACAGCAGTGCTGGCATCACATACTGACCCAACTATGGCATCACACCACCTACAAGTACACCTAAACAAGATTCAACAGTGGTTGAAAAGATGGCGTATCAAGGCGAATGAAACTAAATCCGCCCATGTGACCTTTGCTATGCGCAAGGAAACCTGCCCAGCAGTGACGCTAAACAACCAACAGTTGCCACAAACGGAGGAAGCTAAGTACCTTGGTATACACCTAGATCGTCGCCTCACCTGGAAAAAACACATCTGGACTAAGAGAAAGCAACTTGGATTCAAATTCAGAAAAATGTACTGGCTAATCGGCCGTAGGTCACAACTCTCCCTAGAGAACAAGTTGTTGCTCTACAAGACCATCCTAAAACCGGTATGGACTTACGGAATCCAATTATGGGGGACAGCAAGCAACTCCAACATAGAAATTTTGCAACGATTTCAGTCCAAAGTACTGCGAACCATCGTAAACGCTCCATGGTACGTTCCTAACCAGATGATCCATCGAGACCTAAGGATGACCACAGTCAAGGAAGAAATAACCAAATGCAGCGTGAAATATCGTGATAGACTCAGTGAACACCCGAACAACTTAGTTGCAAACCTGCTAGACAATAGACGTGAAGTGCGTAGACTCAAGAAGTTTAAACCTTTGGACCTAATAAATAGATTCAATTAGATTTAAGTATTTAATTTAATTTAGTTCTTTTAATTCTATGTAGCCACAAAATAACTTAGTCTAGGCTAAGATGAACTTAAGAGGCTGCGTCAATGAATAAAGCCTCACATGTCATGTATACTAAATGTCATATAAGTTGCTGAATGACCACTTAGGTCAGCTTGCAAACAAACATAGATGTTATAAAAAAAAAAAAAAAAATACTTGCTTCTGTTTTTTTTCTTCAAGTATTTAAATATTTATCTGAATAGGCTGGGCTAATAAATTATAATATTGTGGGAATTAGTAGCGGATTTTGTCTGAAAGGGGAAATTTTGGGATTGTAGGAGGGAAATGTTTGATAACCCATTTGGCAACATTGCGTGGTAGTTCAGTGCTGAGCTGACTGTTGAGTAGTACGTATTATTGTATAAGTTGTTTTATAAGTTTTTCGTACAATAATTATTTGTTTTATTAGAAAAATTGTTATAGACTGGTGGTTAAGGGCAGGGTGCAGATTGATGTTTTAAATGCCTTTGACGGTGAAAACCCGGCTTGCGCCCGCTAAAATCTACAGCGAGTCGAAATTTCAGTTTATAAAATATATACAACATATTCTCCTTTTCAGTTATTTCATATCTGTGGAGTTTCAGTTTTTACTAGATGTAGTAGGGAGCTACTCAAAAATAGCTTTTGGTGGTTGGAGATTGCGATGGATGACATACACTTGCACATAAGCTGCTGTTTAATTTTTTTTCACCACGAATATTTTAGTATTTTGTAGCGGAATGAAACCTTTTATATTAATGTGATTCTTCTGTTTAAAATATAGTTGTACGGAGTTGGTAGCATTATTGGCATTGTATGTGTTCAAGAAACAGTGCGAGAGAATATTCGGATCAATAGTATTCATTTGGAGACACAATATCCACTTTATTGTTTCCTTGTGGCGAAATCTGTTGCTTAGCGAATCTCAGTATGTTAATAACTTCAAGCTTTACTTTCTTCAAGTTCATGAATGATATAAGTAAAATAATACTTAATTACTTCAACCGATATTTATTTTAACTGTATACGTATTTTGATATATGTACATGTCATTATCAAAGTAAACGGTTGGTGTTGCTGTATGAACAATAGAACGTTACGGCTTGATCTTGGTTATCTATGTCTGCACATGACTTGATTTCTTATTCCAAAACCTCAAATAATGACGAATTTAAAAGGTCAGTTTGCTTATTCTTTAAATATGTATAAACTGTTTTAAGTTATTTTAAAAATTACTTAACTTTTATTTGTTTTGTTTATAATTTGAGCATTTTTTTTGATGTATTGCCAAAATATGGAATCAAAGTGTATTTTAATTGTATCAAATGAAGTATAAAAAGACACTTAATTTATATACAAATCCACAACTATTAAAGCTAGCTAAGCTATGTTTAGCTGTAAATAAGGCTGTTCGCTTATAGAAGCATATGGTCTCAAACAAATTATAGATGAGCCAACATGCATCACTCCTACTACCAATTCATTATTAGATGTCATTATAGTTTCAGAAACTGCTATAATTTCAAATTATGGTGTAATAGATGTGAGTAATATAGCTCATCATCATTCTCTTATATATTGTGATGTTATTAATCAACAATTTACCTTCCTCTAGTAATACTTCGTATAGCGAGGAAGACAAAAGCAAATTAATAATCTAATTAATGTCACTTTTAGAGGTTGCTACTTATTAAAATTACTCATTGAAATTTTGGTGATAAATCCTTAGAGTTTACAGAAAGTTGTCCATTTATAATATGATTTTGTTTCCAACCACATTCTATTTTTCAGCTATACTTTTAATAATTAAACAATTAACCCAATTTCGAATACGTACCGTGTTTGGTGTTCTATTGCTTGTTATTTGGTATCATTATTTGATCAGGAAATGCTTGATTTTCAATAATATTGCTACTAACGGCAGAACGTTGTCCAATAATGAGCTCATTCACTGGTTATTTTATCTGATCCTGTGTAACGCAGATAATAAACATTTGGGAGTCAACTATCAACGACCATAATTATATACATGTCTAAATATTAACAAGCTCGCTATGAAATACGCTTTATTATACATTTATTAGATCCAGGCAAAGCATTTTTAGTTATAAAATAAATCTCTCTTTGGATGTTCCATATCTATATAGTTTTTCTTTTATAGGTGTAATACCTACATCTATGAAACTTAATATCTATATTTTGCGAGAACTTGCAAATCAACGAATTTCAGTAACAGTCAATTAAAACTAGGTCTCTTAAGGTACTGTTAAGATTTCGCTGCTAGGCTTCAAGGGACGTTTTTCTTGAAAATTGGTTTGCAATAGCAAGATATCAACTGCTAGAATTTTAACTTCCCTTATTTTTTTGATATACCTATTCTCGCGCCAATTTTATTGTCGGTTTATTTTTTAAATAAAATCTGAATCGTATACCAGTTACTATACGTCGGAGTCATGCCGACAAAATTCGATTTTTCCACCAATCAAATTAAAATTGCAGTAAAAATTTGCAAATAGGTAACTTATCCCTCGGTAATCATGGCGATCGTCATCATCACACAAAAATAGAGATTATCGTGTGGCATACAATTTATTGTAAAGTGTTTAGTTATTATTGTTATTCATAAATTAACATGTGCCAACAAAATATACAGAATTATTCCTTTGAATATGTGCGGAGCAAAAATATTCTAAAAAGTCCCCGAAGTGGTTTGTCGAAGGTTCACCTGCATAAAATTATTGTGTTTACTTTACTATGCAGATAAACGCGTGTGTGTATATTAGAGGGGGGGGGTGAGATATGTGACTATCCAACAACACGAACCTTTTCTCTAGTCAAACGTACCGCACTGCATAATGTTCTTAATTGTCAGCAGTTATCAGACGACAAATCAGTTGGCTGCTTAAAAATTATTAAATAAAATTGCGCCCTTTAAATTGTTAGTCTGGGGTAAAAGTACCGCTCGCCTCCACTATAATTCCGACACTGGTCGCAATTATTTTAGGTTTTTAGTTTTTTACTATTTTGAGATATTTTAAATTTTTTAATTTATCATTATAATTATTATTTTACTTTAGTGGGGGAGGGGGCACTTGTTAAGATGTATACGCGTAAGCGCGTTTATCTTCCATTCAGGAGATCTGAGTGCATTCCCTAGCCAGGCCGGCTGTTCTGGCTCAGTCTTTTCCGCGGTTTTCCTGCCCACAAAGTAGAGAGTGTGTCAGTTCTAACAACGCAAATCATTCCTTATCCAAATTCCTAACCCATTCTTACCACCCTTTCTCTGCTGAAGCGGGTCCCAAATACCCACTCCTTCACGAAGAATGCACATACAAGTTTCTTTTCTTACGCTTAAACTGCATCGGTGTTATTCTACATGTAGAATATGCAGAAAAAGAGTTTAATATTCTACATGCATAACAACCCTGGTTATAATTGAAAGTGATGCTTTTTCATCATGACAGAATAATTAAATATGAATTGAATTGAATATAAAAATATATGATATCTTCGCGACCCAGAGTTCAGTGAAAAGTGCAGCAAACACAATAAAGTTCGCCGTTATCGTAATTAATCCTTTAAAATTATGGTAGCATAAAACGGGATAAACGGACTACTAAAGTTTGAACAATAATTTAAACAGGGAATAATTTAATTCCGAGCTTGGGGATGCAGATAGAGTCAAAGCACATTGTAACTGTAACAATAGGCTTCCAATGTCAGTACGCATAGAAGGGGCAACCGCGAGATTAAATAATGGCAGCCCGGGGTATTATAGTCGGTGACCGCAGCCTTCTGAAAACAAGGCGATATCTAGATGGATAGAACAGCTTTCTACCCTACTTCTAACTCATAACGGCCTCAGAAGATAACTTGCATACTTCCCTTGTTATCACCGTGCTGACGATGGCTATTTTCTAACTTTGACGTCTTGTAGACAGGTGTGTAACGGGTTAAAGTATACACCAGGGACCGACTTCAATGCAATTTCGCACCTGAAACTCCATAAACGCCACGGTCTACATAGAAGTTACTCGGTTAGTCGATGGGTGTAACTATTATTCACGAAGCTTGGGGGGCGTGGAAGTTCTAAGTACAGAAACAGTTGCTGGAAATCGCCAGCGGTGGAAATGCGGCTTACCAATGCGAAAAGCTGCATTTCCACGAATCGAAAAAGATGACAAGAAAAACAAAGTTTCAACAAATCATTCTTCTTGTAGGTAGCAGGAAGTTTAAAGAAGTCGTTTTGTTATATTTCACTTTAGCAATAACTTTGATATTATTAGATAAAAGAAATTTCATATCGAGGTTTTCGTAAACCTTATATTTCTTTGTCATGATTACTGCAGAATGGAAAGAGGTTTTCTTCGAGTAATTGCGTTTTCCTGGATATTGAAAACTAAAACGAATTCTAAAAATTTTGGACTTTATTTTAGAACTTAGACTTGACGTTGGATTATTTATGAGATAAAATCTCTAGGGGCCAGTAGAGGTCAAAATTTAGTTGGTGGTGTTAGTAGAAAATGTCAATTTGAGGATTCTTAAATTGTGAAAGGGATAAGGATTAAGGAAGAGTAACGGATATCGGCGATTCACGTCAAATGGATATTAAAAAGGAAAATGTGAGTAAGAGGAGTTCGAGGAAAAAATCAGATAAGAAAAATCTCTGCGGAAGGGTATTATTTGCAAGAGAGTTAAATTTTAGGAGTTCTTTAAACGAAAATATTGACAGTTTAAAAACGAGAGAAAATGCGTCAATCAGTTTCCAGTTATTTATGATTTGAGTTAACTTATTAAAACGTTATGTTGTCTTTGTAGATTGTTCAAAAGCGTTATGCAGTTGCGAGTATGTCACATGTTATCATAATTTATTAATACGCTGTTGGGTAATTTATGTATGCCAGAAACTGTTACACTACAAGTGCTCTGAAAATTTGTATGCAATATTTTTCATAATTATTTCCAAAGGTAATTACTTTGCAAGAAACCAACAACACTGTATTTTATTGTAAATAAAACAATTCTTAACTTTAACAGGTTTTTTTATTTTAGCCTTATACGTATTTCGACATGTTTACATGTCAATTTCAGAGGCAAGATTTAAAGTAAACAGTTGGTGTTGCTATAGGAACAGTGGTTTTTTATATTTGCGTCTAGATAACTTGATTTTCTCATTCCAAAACGTCTAATAATGGCGAATTTAAGAAATCAATTTGCTCGTTCATTAACGGTACAGTTTTTAAATGTTTGTGAATTTTAAATGCTTCTAGTATAGCTAGCAAATTTCTTACAGTTCTTAAAATCAAATTGCTAACAAAGAAGTGACCACCATTATTGTTTAAGAACTGTAATAATTAAGTTTTGTTATTAGTTAGTAGTTAAATGCTATTCATTATTTTTAAGTTTTCTGAATCTAAAGTTAATAAATCAGTACAAAATAAAAAAGTTTTATCACATTCCGAAGAAGAAGTGTTTAAATCGATTTTTTCTGGACAACTAGTCGTACAAAAAAATCAAGAGTACCATTTATACGTATATGTATAGCCAGCCAACCATTTTTGTTACACCCTGTACAGGAAATATTGCACAATTACCTTAATTTACATTGGATATACACTGTGTCTATAAAGTAACCCCCCCCCCCCCCCCAACTAACTTTTGAACGACTTGATGTTTTACCACAAAATTTGGTATGCTGTAATGGGAAATTAAATACTATTTTTCAGCCCATATTAAAATTTTGTACCATCCAAAATGGCGACTGGGCGCCATTTAAAATTTGTTTTTTAATGGAAAGGGGGGTCGAGTGACACCTCATTGGAAAGGTATTTTAGTTCTGCGTCTGATCGTAGAGTTTCAAAGAAAAATATTCAGCCATAAAAATGAAAATGTTTGAAGATAAAGAAGTCTATTTAGAAAAACTAAGAATTAAAGCAAAAAGAAATTAAATTAAGTGTTCGAAATGTTTACCATTCACTTCTTGGCACATAAAAAGTCGGTTATAAAATTCCTGCCCTACATTTTCATAAGTTTCTGGAGTGATATTTCTGCAAACTTCTGTAATGCGTTGCTCCAGTTCTTCAACAGTTCCTGGACGGGTTCTGTACACTTTCGATTTCAGATATTCCCATAGAAAAAATATCTAAGGAAGTTAAATCTGGAGAGCCAGCCGGCTATTCTACAGGTCCCCGCCTACCAATCCATCTTCCAAGAAAATGTCCGTTGAGAAAGTCAGAAACATGCCTATAATAATGAGGCGGCGCTCCGTCTTGTTGGAACATAACGTTTTCAATATTATTTCCAACCATCTGAGATATTTCTGAGAAAATTTTGTTCTGCAAATGAAAAAGTGGACTACTGGATACAAAATCAAAACAATTTTTGAATTTTTGAGTCCATTTGTTTAAAATCCGCCATTTTGTTATGGCTGGATATTCTTCTTTGAAACTTTAGGATCAGACGCAGAACGAAAAGACTTTTCAAGTGAGGAGTCACACGACCCCCCTCTCCAATTAAAAAAAAAATTAAAATGGCGCCCAACCGCCATTTTGAATGATACAAAATTTAATTGTTGTCTAAAAGATAGTATTTAATTTCCCATTAAAGCACATCAAATTTTGTGGTAAAATATCAGGTCGTTCAAACGTGGTTTGGGTAGGGGGGGGGGGTTACTTTATGGACAGACGCTATACTTCAGAAGCCGCTCTATAGGGGCTGTTTTCCGATGTATATGCACATCACCTCTTTACATTGCTATACCTTGTGTGGTGCCTTATAACTCTCGATCGGATGGTCGGATTTTGATCAGCTTCGGAATGTAGGAGTATGTAAAAAAACACCGACAAAATTGATTTAAAAAAATCCGTGTTTTTTAAAGACGTAGGTTTTTAGATGCGAATGTTTCAACCCTCCGTTACTTTTATTTTTGTGAAACTTACAAAACTTTGCCTTATTTTTAGGTTAAATATTAACGTTAGCTAATCATTTATTTCATTTTATAATACATGTATAGTTAACGACATGTTGCCGCAACTTCACGACTAGAAGCGCCTCTTATGTATGTCGTAATTATTTGAACACGTTCTACGACGGTATAAAGGGACATTTTTGTAAGAAAGACACCTTTCTATTGTCGGAAAAAAATTATAAATATTAATTGAAATTTTAGCCTATTAGAACTTAAAAGGAAGCAGCAATTAAAAGCAAACGTATTCAAGAAGTGTTGTTTTGGTAGCTTTTTTGAAACATTAACATGTAAAATCCTGTGGTCTATCTTTAAAAAAACTCAATATAGTACTAATAACGGTGATAGATGTCCCTAGAGACATTTATGTAATATACGGCGAGGGATGCCTAAGACATTGTAACTAAAAAATGCTTTTCAAACTATGGTAGTCAACGAAATGACGTTTAAATGCAGAAAAAACATTTACGACCATCCTGTATAATTTGTAGTAGGCACGTCCGTATTTTAGTGGGTGATTGGTATATTTAAGCACTGCGTTAATGGTAACATTCATACTTGAATATTATTTTATTTTACAATGTTCACTCGCATATCCCGAAAGCATTTCAGATGCTTTCAAATGAGTTTATAAAGTTTTACATTTATTTAGGGAATGATTACCAACATTATTTGCACATACATGTACTTTTCAATTGGTAATTCGTGAAATTAATTTCATTTCAAGCATACAAGATATTCCGTGTTTATTTATTTTGTTTAAATACTGTAAAAGCTTATCTGTGGCCACTGGAGTAGCGTTCCCGGGGCTTCATAATTGGGGTAAGCAATGGCCAATGCGCAAATAATTTAAAATTAAGTTTACACAACTAAAAATTCTTTATTTCAAAAATTAAGCTAGTTATTCTTATCAAATATCAACAAACAACGAAACATGTATTTGTCGAAAGTTGGATTACGAGATTTTCCATCTTCGCTGCAAACGTGCAAACTCATAAAAAAAATAGAAACTTGTTTGGTGTCATATAACCTACCTTGCACGCTGCACCTGATTGCGGCTGACTGATATCCAAATTAAAATTAGAGCAGTGTTGCCAAATAAAAAATTTTAAATTTGAATTCCACTTTTCATATAAAAAATATCTATTATATCATCAATTTTTTTAAATAAAGCTTTCCACCCGCTTGCATTAAAACAATAACAATGTACAAAAGTAAATAGTTCTATTGAAAGCACAAGTATTATTAGAATTATGTTATTACAATTGACATATTCTGATTAAGTAACGTACAAATAATAGGTAAGTTGGCAAACGACTATTGTGTAATGGTAAGGACTTACATTTCAACAAGACTCAAAAGGCAAGAATGCATATGAATCTGCAGTATCAAAATAATTTTGGATTCCCAGTGGCGCAGATAAATAGCGTGAGAGGGCCTATTAAAAATTTGACATGGATAAATAGACTGTTGGTCTGCAGCACGGCATTGTCTCACCAATGCATTATAAACGTAGCGAGCCCTGACCGGATCTCTAACATTGTACTAGGCAAAACGCATGCTCTGTTTGTTTGCGTAGACCGTAGTCGTATGCCGCTACTCGGTACAAACAGTAAATTATTGTTTGCTTTAAGTAATTAACAATCAGAATTTTGAAAATTTAAAATTGTGTATTTTCTTTATTGGTTTTGAGCCTTTGGGCTCAGGTGCACCTGTTCGGTAATACACCACTAATTGATTTGTAGGCTCTCAGCTACTTTTTATTCCGCCCAATTGTAAATGCATCACTGCTGGGGTTCCCATCCCAGTAGTCGAAACGGTCGGCGGATTAACAAATGGCGCCTGGGTTTTGATGAATGAACACATTTTTTAAATTTTTATTATTGAATTATGTAAAGTAGATTTTTTAATTTTTTGCAATGAATAACAAATCACAAGATATTTGCGTTTTGTACAAGTTTTACAAATCACTAGACCATTTTTTAAAATCAGCAAATCTGGTGATTTTTTGCCAGACCTGGCAACGTTGAACTACAGCAACAGGCGCGCCTATTCGATAGTTACTGCATCCTGACATCCCTGCTATTTCTTTGCATCTGATCATTGTATTCGTTTACCAACGTGCATGCAGACGTATTAAGAATAACAGATTGGTTGATTGTTTCGTGGCTGGGAATCACTGAGAGCGAAAAGGCTCACCTTTGCGTATGCAAAACAGCGTTTAAAGACAACGGTATGTTTAATATGTGTCCAATTTTTAATGTTACGCGGTGGTGTTTAAAAGTAAAAACTGTGTGTAAAATATATTCTTTGAGGCTTTCGCGGTTTCTCGAACTGTCAATATTACAATTTACTTTCGGCTTAGACCGCGTCGTCATTTGGGAATTACACCCAGCATAATCAGGTAAGGACCGACCTGTAGCTTGTCTGACTTTACAAGAATTTGCTCTAGAAGTCTGAGCAGTGTTCTATTCACTCTGAAGATGCCAGCTGCAATGTCTTGCGAAACGTTAGTTTGTATGGGTTCACAAACAGCTAACAGGCATAAACCGATTAAGTATTATTGTCCTGGCAAACAAAATACATTAAGATCAAACCCTTGTCCGCCCCAAGGTTTAAATAAACTAAGCACACGGCCCTGTTTAGGCAGGCAGGGCCTACGAACAAATATTGCTCAGACTTCTAGAGCAAATGCTTGTAAAAGCAGACAAGCTACAGGTCGGTCCTTACCTGATTATGCTAGGTGTAATTCTCTAATGACGCGGTCTAAGCTGAAAGTAAATTGTATGTAAAAATTTATTTTTTATTAAAACTTTGAGTTGGAATTTTTTTATTTTAAAAATTATGGGTAGGCACTGCCTACCTTGCCAAATAGGGCGGACCGCTACTGTTCTACTGTTATCAATAATATCACATAAAATTCATGTGTTTTTTTAATTGCTGGTGTTATTATTGGTAACAGTGAAAACCATATCAAAATTGGTGTTTTATTGAAATTCGCACGAAAGTGGAAAGCCGTTATATAGTTCCGCACTGTTCGCGTCATGAAAAAAATATAATTTGCTTACAAGTGCAGCATTTCAGTGTGCCCTATTAAAACGTAAACGAGAATTTGTATTAAAACAAATCCTTCCGCCGCATAGGTACGTTGTTGTGTATAATCAATGCGGAAAAATAAACAAGCGAACATATTTTGTAATTTATAACAATGTGTAACAGCGTGTTTATTAAACCACAAAATTTTGCTGGTGTTTGAATGTGGCCACTTTTCGAATCGCATCGTTAATGTTTACCCACCCACAAATAGTTACATATAAAAACAAGTTGATACATAGCGGCCGAACCCTTTGATCTCGGGCGTTTCCTAGCTGACTTCCATCAGATACCAAGTTAATTTAATAACTTACCCGTAGAGCGTTTTAATTAATTAATTGGTTATAGCGGCCACCTCTTTGTTTGAAAGCGGATACTGCAGGACCGTGCATACTTTTTGCCTTCGCTAGTTTAATTTCAATCGAATTTTCCGTGCATGCCTAAAGTTAGGACATTTATGAGCGATACTAACTTGCAAACTGCAATATATACCGTGGTGGCATGAAAGTGGAGCACGCGTTCGATTAAATGCAAAAGCGACAGGAGGGTGAAATTTCTGAAAATAGCTTACATGCGTTGCAGAAGTTACAGCATAATGTAAGTTTGGTAATGCATGTAAGTGTTTTCTAAGTAGCGGGTCCAGAACTGAGGGAAATACTAAGCAGGGGAAGTAATGGTGGAGGCACCATCTGCACCCAGCCAAGGGTTAAGTGGCTGCTCGAGTCCGGCAGGGCCCACGCCATTCGTTTTAGATGCGCTTCGGCACGGGGATGAAACATTTTATCCGAATTTAGTAGTCATAATAGCTCAAAAGTTTGCCCGTTATAAATTTTAAATTTTCATGATTGAAAAATCGATGTGAAATGTGAAAATACGTCATATGTATTGGAATAAGTAATTAAATTTCTACCTTTTGCATTAGCTAAATAATAAATCGAAAATTCAATATTTATTTTGCAAAAACAAAGAATATTCATCACAAAACTGAGCACTACCCTTTCTTTTTATGTACAGGGTGAGTCATTTAAATTGCACCCCACTATTATATCTGTCTTACAATATTGAGAATACAAATTTTTTTATTAATAAAAGTTGTTGATGATTTTAACTGCTGCACAACCTAAAATTATCACCAAATATACTGAGTGTTTAGTTATGCCTGTACAGCACAATACATTGTTATTTTAAATGGAATAGGCTGTATATTATTGACGAAACGTCACTGTTTCTAAATATAAAATATTGTTCGTTAGCATTACGATGCTTTTTGTAACCAGAACTGAAGGACTGGAAATAAGACAAAATATATAAAGGTTGTTGAAATTACAAAACATGAAAAATAAACAAAGGAACCGTTTCAAATAAATATAAAGCATCTAACCTGAAATGCTTCTGGTAAACTCTTGGTAATGCCTCAACAAACTTTATTTCAGAATTTCTGAGAGTCAAACCTGAAACGACAAGAAAAACTTTACAGTACTCAAGTAACCTTTACAATTTAAATACAAAATTATAAAACAAACTTGCTGCTCTACGCCGCTTTTGCAGTTAAAAACTTCCCAGATTTAATTAACTCTTCTTTCTGTCGAGTATAAAATAAACCAAACCACTATTAATTTTTGATGATGCTTTTCTAGAAATTAACCAGAGGCGTATAGCTTAAACTGTGATCCGGGACCAAACCAAGAAAGCCCGTGTTTTCTTAATATTAGTTATCTTAAAGTTAATGTATCTCAAAGTTGAGTAATGAAAATTATTTTACAGTTTTTGTGTTTCAATGTTTTAGCATTTTTTAGTAAAAACATGCCTAAATAGTTCGTACTGTTCTTTAATGTTTTTGTTTAAATTGTTTTGCAAAACGTAGGAGGCCAAAATGTTCTGCAATAGAGAATTATTTGATAATTTAAAAAACTGAAAAATTAAAATCTTTTCTAATTTGGCAAGTTTCAAAAAAAAAGTTTTTTTGAAAACAATTTTTGGCTAAATCAGGAATGTTTTCATAAAAAAATTTAAAAACAATATTTTCTGGTACATGCATTATTGGTGAAATTTAAAAAATCGTAAAAATTAAAAACCACAAATTAAACCGTTTCTAAATTTGGATAATTTTTTTATATTATTTTTTTGTAAAATACAAAAAAATGAACCTTTTTTAGATTTGGAGAAAAATAATATTACACAAACAACAAAATTTTAATATAAGAATTATTTGGGAAATTTCAAAACTTTAACCTCTCTTTAATTTGAAAACAAACAAAAATAATTTTAAATACAGTTGCTCATTAAAATATTAAAATATTGTTTGGTGAATTTAAAAACTAAAAATTGTATCTTGTCCGACTTTTTCTAAATTTGGACAATCAAAAATAAAAAATCTGGGACACAATTTTATAAACATAAACTCGTATCTTTTCCAAAATTGGAAAGTTTTCAACATAAATTTTTTAAACCAAAATTTTTTTATTGAATTATTTAGAAAATACAAATAAAAATTTTTTACCTTTAAATCAAAAAAAAAATTAAATAAATTTGCTTTAATTATATGAGAAATACAAATAAAACAATTTTTTTTCTAAATTTGGAAGTTTAAACAATTTTTGGTTACCAAATTTTCTTATATTATTTTTGTGAAATCCAAAAAAAAATTAAAGCTTTTTTATTTGAAGATAAAAACAATATGAGTAAAAAAATTATCTAATATAAGAATTATTGGGGAAATTTCAAAAACTAAACTTCTTAATTTGGAATTTCTTATGTAAATATCATTTGGGAAATTGCAAAAGTGTCAAAATTATATTTTATCCAACCATTTCTAAATTTTTAAAATCAAAAATAAAAAAGTTTTGGAAACAATTTTATAAAATAAAAATTAGAAACTAGAGATTAATAATTTCATAAAATTGAAAATTTTTTCCAAAAATATTTGTATACAAAATTTTCTTATTTATTGTTTGGCAAGTACAAATAAAACATTAAACCTTTTCTAAATTTGGAGATTAAGAAAATTATTGCTAACAAAGTTTTCTGATACAAGAATTATTTGGGAAATTTCAAAACTTGCAACAATTAAACCCTTTTTTAATTTTCACACATAACATATTAAGGGCTGGTTTGGTTTTCGGAAATTTACCGCCTGGACTGTCGAGTTGTTTTTTGCTACAAAAATCACCACGAGTCGAAGAATTTCTCATGTAAAGATTGTTTGGGAAATTTAAATACTGCAATAATTAAACTCTAAATTTGGAAAATAGAAAAAAATTTGAACCAATTTTCTGAAATAAAAATTATTTGGGAAATTATAAATATGTAAAATTTAAACCTTTTCCAAATTTGGTGAATTTTCAAAAAATAATGTTGAAAACAGCATTTTTAGGTACAAGAATTAAGTCTTTTCTGAATTTGGGTTAATAAAAAATTTTTTTTTAACTTCACTACAGTATGTTGCTTTAAATATTGTTGATAAATAAAGTTATTGTTTCGTTTTTCCACATACCGATTTCTCGATGACACCCGCTGTTTTTTTGAAAATTGGAAATCACTGAATAAACGGAGTTACATTGCTCGCCAGTAAATTTTTATTTTATTTTTTTAGATATATTATTTTTAGAGGGGGAGCTCCTCTTTTATTTTTGTACTGACAAAACGATGTTCAATTTTTTGATTTGAGATGTTGTGTAATCGTTGTTTCGCAAAAATGAAAATCATTTTTTTTAATTATTATAGGTCTTATATTGTGAGTATGACGGGGCGGTTGCACCACGGATTGTCAACTTTAACAGGTTGTCAGTTTTGACTGTAGCTTTTGAAAAACAAAATGTTAGTATTAACCTCAAACTCATTATGCCCAAAATAATTTCCAATTAACGCAATATGTTTAATCAGTAGTTTAATTTTAGATCCAAACTTTCTACTTCAAGAATCTGCTTAAGTTGAAAACCGTTTGTGCAATCGACCGTGCGTATACGAGTGATGACGTACTATTTATCCTAGCGTTTCGAGCGGTTAAATGTGATGAGTTTACTATAAGAGCCATACATCTTATAGTTACCATTAGGGTTGGGATGTCATGCTTATGATACAAAATACTTTGACAATTTGTTGAAGCATGGAAACGAAATGCTTCCCCAATTGTTGTAAATTATTATTCATCGTTTCGTCATCGCCGTGTTTATTTTGTAGAGTAGTTCTTATTCAGAAATCTCTAGAAAGGAGACTAGTGAGAGTTTTAGGGTAGAGTATTTTAGGGGTGATTAAAATCCGCGCTCTTAGCGAATCCAAGATGAATTGGAACCGGGGTCAAGTACTAAGTGGATGGGCGTGCCGAGGAACGATACGGCCAGTGATTCAGAATATGCTATAACTTCTGAAGTCGACGAGGAGGAAACTAATACATCCTTCGCAAATGTCAACTAGTTTAAAGTTTCAACTCCAGGCAAACATTACTATATAGTGACTCCTCCAAGTATTTGTTAAACAAGACTTGTATCAGAAATACAACGACTTAAGGAATGAGCGAAACAGGATCAACATTAATTTAACTTTGATGAAAATTGCTTTTGAAATGCTTTGAATTTGTCATGAAACATGCAAGACTTGTTCCCATACAATTCGCTACTTTGACACCTGACATGATTTTGCAAGTTATTTGCGGTTAACACGATTATAGGTTAAATTTTGTATTCAACCGCTTATGAACTGTTCTTACCGCGAAAATGTATGTTTTTTACAGAAACGTGGCTAGTTTTTCAAGTTTCTGTTCGGTGTTTTCTCTACTCAAAGTGGTAAATTTTTGAATGTATAAATACATACATTGAATAGTGAATAATGAAGAACAAATTTGTAAAAACATTTTTTTTTGATTTTGCAAAAAATCTGGTTGCTCGTAATTTTGAATGTAGGGGGGATACATGTTATTTTTGAACTATTATTTAAAAATGAGCGAAACACTTCGCCTGGAATTTCCTATACATTTAAATACATTGTTTTATATTTTCCAACACTTTTGATATACACCTGTCTAGACACGACTAGTTAAAGTAAATAGTTCTTATAAGTTGTAACATCTTGAAGCGGTTGAAGAAAGACCGCCCGCTGCGCTGCAAGCATAAGGTTGGGTAAAATATTCGGACTGAATCAACGGAAGCGCGGAAATTGATATTTGAAAATATATTAATAACTCGAGAAGTATTATTTTTAGCAAGAAATTACTCGTATTAATTTGTATTTAGAATTTCAAAACCCTTCTGATTTTAAAGCCAAAATGCCACGTTTCCATTTAAAAAAAATTATTTATTACCGTGGCCGCCATATTAAAATTGGAAACTCAAGTTTTTTTCTTAAACACAATCGAGAAGAATTTGCCCTACAACTTTGCTCTTGGGTTTGCGAGTCTGTCTATTAAAATAAAAAAGTTCGCCTACACTCAACATTAAACGACTAGTACAAGAATACAACTGCTGTAGAAAGTATGTGAAATTCTTCTGACAAAAAGATTATTAAGGGGCAAAAAATTCGATTTTTTGATTTTTTGTAAAAAATTCTCCTAGAGCAAACAATACAAAAAACCAAATTTTTAATTTTTTATCGAAAAAATTTGCGGGGAGGGGGAACAGTAGCCCCCCTAAATATAAAATTATCTAAAAAATATTATTATATTCGGATTTTGCTATCAATGGTGAGCTGTTTCACATCAACAGAAATATTTTATTGCCCCCCGTTAAATAAATAAAAGGGTACCAATTTTCAATTTTCAAAAATGCACAGAGGGCGTCACAGTGGAATTATAGCAATGCGCAAAATAACAAATTGTAGAAGATTCCCAGCTCTATCAGCTTAAAAGTTTAAACAAAAACGTGTGGGCAGTTTTTGAGAAATATTTTTTTGAAAAATTCCAAAATTTTGGAGTGATGTCATTGCGATCGTTTTTATATTTTCAAAATTAATTATATATCATGGTATAGTACCCTTGAAGGGCTACCAAACAAGATGTAGTTGATTCCAATCAGATAACTGGTTTTTGAGTAAATGGGCGTTAAAGTCGAAATCTTCAAACATTCATAGAGGGCGTCACAGTGAAATTATAGCAATGCGCAAAAAAACAAATTGTAGAAGATTCCCAGCTCTATCAGCTTAAAAAGTTTAAACAAAAACGTGTGGGCAGTTTTTGAGAAATATTTTTTTGAAAACTTTCAAAATTTTGGAGTGATGTCGTTGCGATCGTTTTTATATTTTCAAAATTAATTATATTTCATGGTATAGTAACCTTGAAGGGCTACCAAACAAGATGTAGATGATTCCAATTAGATAATTGGTTTTTGAGTAAATGGGCGTTAAAGTCGAAATGTTCAAAAATTCGTAGCGGCCGCCACTTTAAAGCTAGAGAGTTAGGTAAAAAATCGTTTGATTTGTCCTAAGGCCCTCTTTAATCTCCACTATTATAATTTCCAAAATTCAGTTTCTGAAAAAAATGCTACCAATAAAACCTGTCTAACTTCCGCTTCCGGTTTCGGTTTTTTTAAAAACTTATTTTGTCGGTGAATTTTTGATATACTTCCTCACAGCCGTTCCGGAGATATGGAGCACCCACCCACCCACAGACAGACATTTTTTAAAAATTACTTTTTTGGGGTCCATGGACCCCCCCCCCCACCATTTCCGTTAAAATCTCAACTTTGAAATTTTGCATGAAATCAATACTTCCCTATACTGAAAGTATAGGAAAGTAAAAATGATGAGCGACATAACATAGCTAATATTTCGGAATAGTTTTAAAGATTGTTAGACGTTAAAGATTCCTACCTCGTAGAAAACGAATTGGGTAGATTAACCAGGTGTGGGGGCTTATTTCTTGGGGTTGATGTTTAGCCGTAGCAACAGAGATAGGCTTCAATAACATAAATAAATACATAAACATAGTTTTTTTAAAGAATAATAACTGTGGTTGTAGGGTGATTGAAATATTTTTTGTAGATTAGTAGAAATTTAGAAGTTCTGTTGATATGTCTACATGTTTCTGAAGATGCTTCCTTAAGGAGTTGCAGTTTTGTGAAGGTGGAACAGTCTAACCACCTTTTAATTAGTATCCCTGCCATCAATTAAGATGTTGACTCAAATTTTGTGGATACTATACTAGTGATGATTTCCATGTTGTTTTGTTCAAATTCATCAAGTAGGAACGCAAATGTACTCTGATTTGAGTCGCAAAATCCGGTCTTTAGGAGAGGCAACATTCTGGACTGTTAGAACAAGTATTTTTTCCTGACGCTGTAACTCCGTAATGATGCGTTTTCACGCCCAGGCTTATCTAAAGTTGTTTTTTATTACTTTGATCGGTACAAATTGCTCTCATAGGTTGTACAAACTATTGCACCATTTTATTGAACTGAAAGGTTAAGAAATCTTGAGTGTGTAAACAATACGTTGAGTTATACGTCGAGCACCTTCTACATTTACGCCCCTAACAATTGGATTTATATATCACCACTAGCGTGCACACAAAATATGATTCAAATATACATTTATAGCATATTAAAAGGTAATTTGGTTCTTCCATCCTCAGGCGGCTTTCTGTTCCCGTTATAAGTGTTAAAATTGGTTAGGTTTAACTGTTATTATGTTGTTTATTTGTCCAATTATTGCTTTTACCTGTCATATCATTTCAATAGTGCTCATATTTGTATTTACACAACTCGCGATAAACAAATGCCGCTTCTAATAAAATTGCAGCAATGTTCTATGCGCAATGCTTTTATTATATTCATTGTCCGGTGTTGACAGAAATCATATTAAATATGCTGTACGAGAGTTCAGTAGTGTCAGTAACAAATACTTTTGCCTAAAACAATCAACAAACTGATTGGCGATGTAATGGCGTGTCGTCGTTATATGGTAATAATTTTAGTCGAGATGCAAGAGTCAGCCGTCGTTATGGTGAGACAGTTACGGATTTAATATATCTTGCATATTTCGTGCAAATAATTAGAGTTTTTTGGCATATTAAGTGCATATATGCATTACCTGTAGAGCTTAATTGCGTACCCCTAGTAATTACCACATTAGTTTATTAATGAAGTTATCAGCTTTCTATGGAATTTTGAACATCTTTGTATATGACTTTCGAAAAGCACATCTTTGACCTTTGTTGTTTCTACCGTACGGTCGACGAACTTTCGGTATTGAACTTATTTTGCAATCGGAGCAGAGCAATAAAATAGCTGTGCAATTGAGACGTAATACATAGGTAATTGGAAGGCAAACGGTAGGGAAGTAGTTCCGCAAATCTGATTAATGAAAATGGCAATGCTGTTCTTCAGTCTGGAACCAATAACAGTAACACGTTGCATCCATACATATACATTAGGGGAACGGGAATGGCCAACAAACAACACTGTAAAACAAGATCAAGCGCCAATGTCCAGTGGCGATCGCCACAAAATTAAATCAGGCTTATCAGTGCGGCCGGAGCGCACCTAGCGTTGCCCGGTGCAAATCCGGTGGTCTTTGTGGCTCGGTAATAAACCGCATGAAACTGAAACATGGTTCCCCTTGAACAAAGACACTGTGCGTGTTATCACAGAACTGCACGCGAATGTGAAGCACCGCATTAACGGCCGGAAATGCCTTGCTCAATGAAAGGATTTCGGGGCTAACATATGGTCCACGCCAACAGAATACATTAGCGGATTACCAGATCTATCGGCATCGGCTTCGACTCCCCGGCTTTAGTGATTGATTATGTTTTTGTAAAATTAAACCCGATTGGTCGAGGGAAAAGTTCGAATACATGACTTGTGTTTAACGTGTTATGAAACTTGCCTTACCGTGAAAATGAGCATAAGCAAACCTTATTTGTTTCAGTTGGTAAGGTCATACGGTTGTCACCTAACAAGTCTTAATTTATAAACACCTAAATTACAAGCATACTAGGAAATGCAATGTGTGGGAACTGAACCCACTCGTCTTTAACGGGGTAACTCTTTACTATATTATTTTTTTACGTTATGAGATAACTAACTGATTGTAGTGGTTTAAAATTTTCTAAAATTACTAGTCTATAATTATTTCACATATTATCTGGACCTAAGCGGCCTCCGTTGGTCGGTGGCTCGGTCCGATGGACCGAGAGCTAGTAATGTGAACGTTTGGGGTGGAAATGCCTGCTAGGGCGGCCATGGGTGTTTGTGCGTCTTGTTTTAAGACCTCAGCAGTTTGTTAAAAGCTAAAAAAGTGTGTAGTTTTTTAAGTGAAAAAATAAAAAAAGAAAACGCCGCTGTTGCGTACAGAAAAAATAATCAATATTAACAGGTAGCTCTTTGATGCAGCAGAATTCTCTGAATCGTAAAATTTCATGAATATTTGCAAATTGTCATAAATTTATTATTCTTGCCGATAATATGAATGTTATTATCTTATATTTTTGGAACGTGTTGTCTGATTTTAATGAAACTTGAAATGTGGAAATATTAAAAATTTATCCCGCAAATAAGCTTTAAAAATTGTATTATATAGCGTAGGTTCGCCTGTAATATTAATAACGAAGTTTTACAGTTCTGACTATAGACTCTTGTGGAGGGTATTTTAACGTCTATTGACTTATGGTTTCTATAGTCCTGGGAATAATAATTATTTATAGGACAAGCGAGCAAAGTGGAACTTTTTTTGATCGAGCAGAAGTTTAAATCACGAGCGTCAGCGAGTGATATAAATCTGCGAAATCAAAAAAAGACACTTTAGTCATGTGTTCTATATAAAATTTTATCTACAACAGAATAATATGTACAATTTTCAAAAATATTTAAATTTTTGACGTTTTAAAATATTTTGACGTTTTAAAAATGAAAGCATTGCATCACAATGCCTTTGAAACAAAACATAAAATTGCTGACTTTACTAATCGCAATTTGCATCGCATTACTTTGAAAACGAAAAAAAAAAATATAAAATGAGGTAATGTCACCTAGAGAGTAAATTTCCACTTTACTCACTCCTAGGAGTGAGTAAAGTGGTCACCTTACTCACTGTTGTAGATAAAATATTTTATATAAAAGCGATCTGCGAACCTTAAAATCTGTCAGGATTATACTAAAGCTTTTCAACATTTTCAAAGAAATACAAAAATTATTGTTTAATTTTTGCTTTTCTGCATTTTCAATGTAGGGGACTATTGATTTCATGAAAATTGTCAAAATTGAGATTTTGACGAAAATTGTGTTTTAAACATATAGGAACACGAAATGGCCGCATCGATTTGTTATAAATGTTGTTGTTATTAACCACAAACAAGCTCACAGATCGAAATTAAATTTGATAGTGTAGTATTTCCAGGAAGACGCAATATTACCGCGTAAGACAAATTTTAAAAGCATAAAAACTGAAAATTTCAAAAAATATGGTCTAAAACTGTGCACACGATTTTATAAAAACTTATATAGCTCATAGAGCTAGCGATGAACTACAACTCGCCAATTCGTCTGCGACGACGCATTCTCTGATTTTATTAATTGATGCCTCTTTATGTAATAAAAGGGGAACAATTAAACATTTCTGTTTAATATAAATAAAGTAATAATTAATGGTTTCAACACATATTTGTTTTAACCTTAAAATAAATATCTGTTGAATTTATTAATAAATTATTATTTATTTATATTAATATCAATTTTAACGTAACGCTTGAACTTATTTAATAAATTTCTGTTTAAGTTAGATTCAAAACAAAATTTTTAGGTGCAGCAATATTAAGGGCAACTAATTTTCTCTCTTTCATCCAATTTCTGGGCCGATGAATTTCGTCATGGGGCTTTAGTTTGTATTATCCATATTCAATTTTCTTCCGCTAATAAAGAAAATAGGGTATTTTTCTCGCAAAACACTTATTTTCACAATTTGGTTTTTAACTACAGTTCTACCGCGGCCCTTACCGTTAGGTGTTTACCTTTTTAGCGAATAATTGAATCGTAACACAACACAACACTCGCGTAGCAGGTGACTATATTCATTTCGCTTGCAAAACTGTTTCAAAACCCTACGCTAGGCGGCGCTACCAAAAATGAAGCATACTTCATTTCAATAGGTAGGGGAAGGAAACTATGTTAATGCAAGTCAATCTAAGTTAACCTTGTGTTCTTATAGTACCGCTTGGACGTACAAGGTTGCGGGCAAAAATACTTCAATCTGTCAAAAATTGACCAATGAAATTCCAGAATTTCGTGTTTCTTGGGCAATAAAAAAAACGGAGATGAATATATCATCCTGGAGGGTATTCAAGTAACTATTTTAAACAAATGAAGTTTTTATTAGAAAACATTAATGATTTGGTTCATTGAATAGTTGCTGGAATACCATTCTTAGTCAAAGTTACGTAGATTATTTTTGCGATGGTATCACTCAAGTACCTTGCGCTTGGGATGAGGACTCGTGCTGACGCACTCGTCCTAATCGTATCTAAGCGCAATTGTCATTCGTGATATAACACTGTGGTATTGTAAGTGAAAATATTGTAAGCAACAACTTCTAAAGTAAGGGAAAGTCCAGGCGAAGGGGTTCGTTCATTTTTTGAATGCAGACGTAGTAACAGCTAGGAAAGGTGCCTCATTTATTTTTTTTATCCAATACGTTATATTTCCTGTACCTGTATGCATAGTATACTATTTGTTGGATTTTTATAGTTTAGAAAAAATTGTATCAGTGCAGTATTGAAGAGAGATGGTACAAGCTTTGTTACCTGTCAATTCCGGGGGCTTTTAGTAGTGAAAAAATCACAATTCCCGTTTTACAGTCCGTGTTTTCTGATTTTTGTTTATTTGTTTAAAATAAATGAACTGTCCTTAAAGCAAGCACTATTTAGTTCTAAATTTCCTTATAATTTTCAAGAAATGCGAAATACAACGAGATCTATGTTGTATAGACTATTTATTATTTATTATTGATTATTTATTATTGTATTATATATTATTAAGTAATGTTTCTATAGTTTTCCTGTGTTTAAGAAAATTACGTTCAGGCAAAATTTATATAACTTAAATGTGAGCATAAAATACTTTATTGTTTGAGATTATTGCGGAACACATACTTGTTTGACCTTATTTGTAATACCAAAATTACGATATAACTTTATTTACCATAAAATGAATAGAGTAGTGAACACAAAGAAGTAATAGAGGTTAGGAAGGAAGGTTTCGAGTTAGTTGCACTTAAAGCACTGTGACGGATGTGACGTCACCGCCGCCATATTCAGACACTTTTGGTGATTCATTTGTGCCGGTGATGTTTACAAATTTTGTTATTAAATATGGTTAGTTGTATTTGCTGTGGTTGCTCGAGTACTAAAATTAACAAGCAGAAAGGAATAACTTTCCATAGGTAAGTATTTTGCCAAATGTAAATATAAATTTCAATTTGACGTTTGAGGTTAAGACAGTGGCGGAGAGGTCAATATTTCTCTAACCCCAAATTTAGGTTTCCAAAGAATGCAGAAGTCGTCTAACCCATTTAATTTTGTTTAATGGGCAATAAAATACTTGTACTTTGTTTCCTTCTATAATAAATTGGCAACTAAAACAGCATACTCATGTTTTATAATCTGTTCGTTATGCCCTAAATATAATTTTCTGACGCAGCCACTGGTGACACTTCCGCTACGTCACAGTTTGGCAGCCATGTTCAGACACCTTTAAGGTCTACTGGCCAATGTGCATAAGCTCCTTCCTACCTCTATTACTTCTTTGAGTGAACATAATATCATAAATAGATGTTGTTACTAAGAATTGTTAGGGCGATAATTGTTGAAAACATGGTAGTGCCAATAATGAATATCTAACAGTTTAAAGTTTAAACTCTGCTGCAATTATTCAGTGGAACATCTTTAGAAAATAGATCATAATCTTCATAAAACGTTTAACGACGAGTAAAAGTAAGTCTTTATTACGTAACAATAATAATAATGTTTATTAGTATATCATACAAAACTGCAAATATTTTAAAATGCTAAACTTTTCAAAGCAGGGTCAATAGTTGAATTGTAAATAAAATAGCTTCGTTAAGCTTCGTTTTGAAGGGTTATACTCGTAATTCCTATCATATGTGAATATGATAGATGAATTGAGAATAGGAAGACCTTATATGTATATGTATTACTCTTCGTCTAGAAATGTTACAGAGAGCATTACATTCAACATAAATAATTCTCATGAAAATTGAAAAGATCACGACTGATGTTTGTATAAGATTCCACAAAGAATATCAATTTACTGCAATGTAGTAGTTTCTAAGCGCTTTGTTTTTGAAGATTCTTGTTAACTACAAAATAATAGAAGTGTGAATTTAATATTGATGGTTATTTCACACGTTTGTCAAAAATTAAAAATGACAACCAATAAATGTCCGTAAACAAGGCTCCATCAACGGATTGCTTACAAATTATAGTGATGATGAATTCAAATCAAGAAGAATTAACCAGCTAGTCTACAATCAGTATTAATGTAACAAGAATGCATTTAATTATCACTACATAAGTTGTAATTTTCCGAAAAACGGTTGCTCTGAAAAAATTGTAAAAGCATGTTAACGTTTGCTTATTGACACGTCATGGAAGGTGGAGGGCTATTATCCTAAAAATGTCAACATAACGAGTCCGTTTTTTAGCAACTCTGTGTAAAAAAACAACTTATTTTGTAATTAAATGCAGTGCGCGTTACATTTGCAACGATTTGAAATTTTTGTGCACAGTAACATTGGGCCTTTGTAGGGCTATTACGATAAAATATTTAAACTCGATCTGTCAACTTGTTTTTGAGTAAAAAGACGCTTAAGTCAAAATTTTCAAAAATTCGTAGCGGCCGCCATTTTAAAGTTAGAGAGTTCGAAAAAGAAGACGTTGGATTTTCCCTAAAGTCTTCTTTCAGATTCCGCTATTATTTATAAAATTTGCTTTAGAAAAAAAAATCTGCCAAAAAAACATGTCTAACTTCGGTTTCTGGTTTCGGATTGTTTTAAAAGCGTAATTTGTCGGTGAATATTTGATATACCCTTAGATTCCAAAGCTCATCGAAATACGACCATCCGTTCGATAGTTATGATGCAGCCACAAACATACCGACCTACAAACACCTTTTTTATAACCCACTCTTTTTGGTTCCTGAAGGTTTACAACATGTATAAACTGCTTCCTCAGAGCGTTACGGCATTCCGAAGATGGAATACTTTAATTACTTTTTAATTACTATCTCGTGTAGTGTATTTCAAAAAGTACACAAGGTACACAAAATCAGCCAATTTAAAGTTTTATCATTCAATACATACCATCTCAGCTCTAAATTGAGATATTGTTCAAATGTGAAAATTTGAAAAGTGCATTAGTGATAATTCTTCATGTCATTTGTTAACTTTTAATTTTATGACCAGGCGCGTAGATATGAAGGGTGCTTAACGTCTGTCTCTTGACGTATTTTTACACATTTAAGATTTTCTTTTGACTTGATAATCTTATTCCTTATACAAAAGTAATTTTTTTTAATTAAACGGTTTTTGAAATAATTCAAAGTTTGTAAAAAGCCAACTCACACGTTCATGGCAACTCAATTTTTCAGAAAAATTAAATCTTGAAAATCGTTAGATTTGGCGATTTTTATCAACACTTGTATATTTGCGTATGTATAGTTTTGTATGGAGAATAAGTTTTTCAACTCAGAAGTTAAAAAATGTTAGTTGTGTAAAAAAGGTAGTTAGCTTTACGTCGAGCACTCTCCAAATCTATGCTCCTGGTGGATGAATTTCAACGTAAACAAGTGAAATAAACTAAATTAATAATAATAAATCTTCACTAGTAGAATTACCATACTAAATTTGAATCAAATATATGAGAAATATACAGGGTGTTAATGAATTACAGGCACAAACTTCTACGGATTGCAAAACACAACAAAGCAAATAACTTTTGTTAATAAATGTGTGGTCAAAAGTGTTTCCTTTAGAAAATAGAGCCTCTTAAAGATTCTTTAAGAAGTACCTGAAAATAGGCAACCCAAATTGCATTTTCAATTATTTTGCACAGGTCACACGGAATTTAAAAAAAAAAACGATCTAGACATACATGCATTCAAATAACGTCAATTTTGACGCTATTCGATATTTTTGATATTTTTTGACTTTTCTTGCATTCGTTTTTTTCTGTGCCTTTTATTCGTTTTTTTTTCGTTCTGTTATTTTTTTGATAATTATTTTCTTCATTATTTTCGTTCCGCGTTTCGTATTTTTGTGTTATGGCGAATTATACTTTTGCCGAACAGCATGACATGATGTTCATGTATGGAGCTGCTTGGGGTAACGCACGCGAAGCTGCTTGCCTGTACCAAGAACATTTTCCGAATAGGAATCATCCATTATGAATTAGTTAATGTAAATTTTTCAAATAGTAAATTTTTGCTTTGTTATTTTGTTTTTTTTATTGCTTAGTTTTAAAACATTTTGTTAATTAATTTATTTTAAATTTAATTTGAATTTGAAAAGTGAGAAAGAGGGCTTTCTTTATTCGGTTTTAATTTCCGTCGTTATGGAAACAAATAGTAAGTAGTAAATTGAGTTGCCTACATTTAGGCGCTTCTTAAAGAATCGTTGAGAAGCTCTATCCCTGAAAGGAAACACTTTTGCCACACATTTATTAACAAAAGTTGTTTGCTTTGTTGTGTTTTGCAAGCCCTAGAAGTTTGTCCCTACAATTGATTATCACCCTATATAGCGGAGATACAATATAAAACGTGTTTACACTGTTTTCTCTTTGGGGAGGCTGTAACTCCGTAAAGAGGCAGTTTAGGATAAACCTTTATATGGGAACTTCTTCCCTTAAAGTGACCTGAGAAATCGCCTCACGAAGTTCGTCGGTATACGCCTTGTGTAACTCCATAAGCATATGTGATAGTGTTGTGATATCGATACAGCCATATGGATGCTGGCAATTATGCGAACCTTAAAATGTAATACATGGAGACAAAATTAAATAACAATAAAGATATAGTTTTTTTATGCACTATGTTACATTGTATATATGTGGAATATGCTGTATATCTCAGTGAATATCCATTTTATGGAAAAATATTTTAATTTAAATTTGTTTAGTATTTCAATTAATATTTTTCGAAACACGAAAGCGCAACGAATAACACTTTAGTTTGTTTTTAATGACAAGGTACCCGTACATTCTACTCATTTGCTAGAGATTTTTTTTCTTTTCAATGATGTAAAACTTGAATATGCTTACATAACAAAATTTTTGAGCAAAATACAAAAAACTTTCCAATATTAGTAGATTTTGAATTTAAACAACAACCCAACAGAGTCGAATTTTGTTGTATTGGATTGTTAAGAGGTAACTAATGAATTTCAAAGCACACTGCTGCGATTTTGTTTGGCTGTTGTTTTATTATTCTGGGCCTACTAATATGAAAAAGTTTTTTTCCACTACTAGCATTAAACGATATCATTATTTACTTTGTTTTAGAGCCAAGAAGATGAATTTCTTTCCTAGTGGTTAATAATATTTCATTTTTAACTACTGGTTAATAATGAAAACAATTGCTTACCAATCTTTAAATTCACCATAAACTTTCATGTAAAAATCTTTTGATTTTACTGGTAATAACTGTTCACCAACACTTTCTGCACCTTCCCTAATTTCAGGAGGAGTGCAGTTTTCAATCAAATCATCAAAATTGGACGTTTTATAACCACTATTATAAAATATATATTTTACATAAATGTCAATTGAAATTAACTATTCTCTTGTTTTCAAGCAAGGCTACTTTATTTTTGTGCATATTTGCATTTGTAATTTTATTTTTTATTAATGTAAAATCAATTAATTATAAAAGGAATAAAGGTGCTAGTAGTGGAAAAAATAATATATAAACCACGGTAAAGAAGAATTATCAGCCTCGCAACTTATTTCCCTCGATGCTTTGCATCTCGGGAAATAATTCTGCTCGGTTGAGAAAAATGTCTTCTCTACCTTGGTCTATAATATTCTATTTTCAGTTATTTGGAAATTTTGTTATGTAGTGTATTAAAGTTTTACATCATTAAAAAGAAAAAACAAATCTTCAACAAATGAGTAGAATATAAGGGTATTTTGTCATATAAAAAACTGGAGTGTTATTTGTTGCGCTTTAGTTTTCAAAAAAATAATAATTAGGTATTGCCGTGCGATGTTAAACTAAATACCAAACACCTTTATTTTGAAATAGTTTTCTATAAAATGGATATTTACTGAGAGATATAGCATATTTAATACTTTTTGAACACGCTGTATATTATCAGCTCAAAAGCTGGACAATTTCCGAATGAAAGCGGGACACGGGCTAGAAAAGGGGAATGTATTGTCTCTTAGGTATAAGTGATGAATTTATTGTAAATAATACAATTCTTAACTTCAACGGGTGTTGTAATTTAACTTTATACGTATTTCAACGTGTTCACACGTCATTATCAAAAGCAAGATTAAAAGTAAACAGTTGGTGTTGCTATAGGAATAATAAATCTTCATAACTTGATCTTGGTTTTCTATATCTGCGTCCAGAAAACCAAGATCAAAGTTATGAAGATTTATTGTTCCTATGCCAACACCAACTGTTTACTTTTAATCTTGCTTTTGATAATGACGTGAAATACGTATAAAGCTAAAATACAAAACCTGTTGAAATTGTTTTATTTGCAATAAATTAAAATGAATTTTAACGAAGTAAAGCTCAAACTTATAAATGAAGTGATGAATATTTTTTGTTTTTTGTAGATCAATACTTTTTAATAAATTCAATGAAATTGTTCTAGTAATTAAGCAAAAGAGATCAGAAGACATTATTTTTTATTAGGTAACTATTTTTAAACTGATAATTAAATGAACCTTAATTTCGGAATAAATTTTTCAGTGCATGTCACGAATCGAACTTCAATTGGTTCTACAATCGACGTTTTGAATTTCGCGTTTCACAATTAGCAAATACATCTATCAATTACCAATATATGAAGCGGGCGCCTTTGTGAAGCTAGTGATGTGGCTCGCAGTCAATATCTGTTCCGATACATTCATCTGTGTTCTCGCACTCTAACCGAGTCCATTACTGGTATTGTGGAATATGTGATCGCAATTGTTCAACATAACAATCAACCAAACCGCAAGCATCATTAACCACGACGCAAATCAAAGCTGGCTAAATTAACGCTTAATTAAATTTAACTTTAGGTCATTAAATTAGATATGTGTTAGTACTAAAGCACCGTGGTGGTCGTTGAATGAAATCTTGATAATTTCCATCCGCAGGCTTTCATTAAATCTTGAACAGGGTTTATACATTATCTTTACATCAGCTCCATTTTATTTTCATGTTCGCTATAGGAAGATTGAAAATTGCGAAATCCATGGAACTATTGTTATTGGAGACGACGACTGCATCCACTTCGAGCTCATTAAGAGTCCGGACAATACAAAAAAAAGGTTTAATGCATTCTACTTTCCGAAACACAATGCGCCTCTAAAGCTCTTGGTAACTTTCTTATTTTTGTTGAAACTGATTGATTCATTAGATATTTTATTATTATGGCGTCAGTTATTGAAAAATAAAACTCGCCATAAATCATTTTAATGACCCCTCTACTGATGCAAGTATCCAATCAATTTTATCTATTTTCTTCGACGTCTTGAGTTCCTTTTAGACAGTATCCTGAAATATTAATTAGGATTTTTTTTTAATTTTCCCGTTATTTTTAAAGCTTTTTGGTTCCGGATTACTTCTTCCAAATTAAACCAAAACGAAAATCCGATTAAGCTTTTTCGATTGGTTTATCGACCTTTAGGTACGGTATATTTTCAATTTAATTAATTTTTTGGTGGCTTAGATGGTCCACCTGAGTTAATCCCCTTAACGCCACGCGCCTGCAGAACGTTCCTTAAAATGTGGCCTAAATCAGGCGGTATCTCGTGAGTGTTGTCCCGTTATCTTTATTAATATCTAGGCACCTTCCTCATTTATACCATGAAAACGGTGGAGTAGAAGGCGCTTAAGAACGCCATTTGCTGTGTCTATTAATAATAGAACGTAATATAATAAATTAGAAATGCATGATGGAAGTTGCATGAAGTTAACCTCCTACTAAAATGCAAATTCTGACGTTAATTATCTTGGTAATCGTAACAAAGCTAAGACCCGTTCCTTGTCTGATTAGTATTCTGCACCGTTATCGCGTGTTTACTTTTGATTTCCCGCCCGTTGATGTCTTTTCGTGAATACAATTTAAAAATGCAACTTGGGAAATCGCGACTGCGTTGTAGAATCTTGCAATGCTTTCTTGGTATCATTTTTCTTTTTTTGCAACGAAAGATTTTATTCTAAATAGAACTTGAACTAGTTTGTGCCTCGGGGTATTTCCCGTTGTAAGTTTTTGAAACTTCGTATATTAATTTTTATTATCTTAGACAACCGTTTCATGGAACCTTCGTCGCAATATTGTATACTGATTTAGAGTTTTTCAGGGAGCTGATTTAATAAAAGAACCTTATTTGTACCTATTGCTGGTTTTCCAATATATTCCACGAGGCAACACAGCAAAACTCTCTTTAATAAACTGCATCAAAAAGAAAAGAAGAAAACAATTACAAACCGCTTTGGAAACAAACCTCAATTTATAAAACTCATATGTGATTTCGAATGAGCACATTTTCTTCAAAATAAAGTGTTATAGATGTGAATCGACTAGCTCAGCGGTTCCCAAAGTTTTTGTGGTTATGCACTTCCGGATTATCTTTCGAAGGACCGTGGAGCCCTCATTAAAAGGTGTAAATTTGTTATTTTTTTTATATTTACTTTAACTAATGCAAAGGTTAGTCTTTTTATTAGTAATTTAAAAAGAAATATAAAGTTATTGCTAACGGCCATTATGTGAAGCAGCTATGATGGGAATATTATTCCTATATTAAATAATTATTTTACATTATTTTGACTAAATTACATAATATTTAATTTCATAATAAGAATAAATATGGAATTTAATTTATATGTTTTTATTTATTTGTGTGAATAAGTGCATAAAAATATTGATTGATTGTTTTTACAAAAATCAAACCGAATTTTTAAAAGCATCGCTAAAGAAAAATGTACAGGATTATTACTTACCAATCAGACCGCGTCGCAAAGGTAACTAACGAAAAATTAAACTTTTATATTGCATCAGTCAAATTAGTCGATTTTTAAATCTCTATGCATAACTAAATCCCATTAAGCTGCTGATTTTTGGCATAGATGTTAGGATACCCATGGTGATCATCCACCAAAATCTCCCGACCCATACGACTTGAGCTTTGGCCGCCGCCAAACGGAAAGCCCTTTAGCACGCCCGTGGACGGGTTTCCTTGATTTTCTAGCAAACCGTGCTGCTAGTGGGAAATATGTATTAGACATGAAGCCTATATCATTTTACACAATTTTGGTCGTCTTAATTTTTCTCATACAACCAAAGACCTGCGGGCTATTCGCTGTGACAACTGTGGGACACGTTTCACTTTTTTTTTCGTTTTTACTTTCCCATACCTTTGGTATAGGGAAGTATTGATTTCATGCACATTGTAGGAATCTACATTTTAATAGAAATACACGTTTTGAGGTTCAAGGAACCCAAAAAGTGTTTTTTTTTATAACATTAAAGGGGAATTACACTAGTAACGCCCTCTATTATGTGCGGCGAGGAAAAGTTGCAATTATGGTTAGAATTATGTCCACCTGATGAGTTCAAATAAGAACGAAACATGTAGTGGTCTATTCTAGCCATAATTGAAACCAAATCCCTTCTTTCTTATTTCTTGCCACACGGGCGTTTCTGTGTTTTGTGCTTAGAGGCCGGTGCCATCGCATATACCTGCTTAGCAGGTTCCGATCGCAACTCTGCCGGTTTGTTGCTTTGCAACTTATTCTCGCCGCACATAATAGAGGGCGTTACTAGTGTAATTCCCCTTTAATGTTATACTTTCTGGCATATATCTGCTTGTTTGCTTTTGATTTCAATTATGGTTAGAATTATGTCCACCTGATGAGTTCAAATAAGAACGAAACATGTAGTGGTCTATTCTAGCCATAATTGAAACCAAATCTCTTCTTTCTTTTTCTTTTTTATGTCTATCTGTGGGTGGATGTGTCTGTGACGCCTTTAAAGGCGAAAGTACCAGACCGATTTTAATGAAATTTTAAATAAAGAACTATAGTGAAAAATTTAGTTCTAGTTAAGCTTTTCAAAAAAATCCGAAACCGGAGACGGAAGTTGGACATGTTTTTTTAGTAGCGTTTTTTCCAAAACAAAATTTTTGAAATTTAAACGGGATCTGAGAGAAAACCCTAAAGCAAATCGAAAACATTTTTAACCAACTTTCTAGAGTTAATTTGGCGGCCGCTACGATTTTTTGAAAATCTTAACTTTTTAATGCCTATTTACTCAAAAAATCGGTACCTTTTTATTTATCAAACGGAGTTCGATAAAATTTTTTTTTAGGTAGTGTTGCTCATCGTGACTAGTAGAACCAAAATCTAATGCTAGTTTTTAAAACCTAGTGGGGTTATTGTAGATAATGTAAATTCCAAATATATGAAATTTTCAAAACATTATTTCTCAAAAATTGGCTATACGTTTTTTAACTTTGTAGTTTTATAGAGCAGAGCCTTTCCTATTTATTAAATTGGAAATAATAAATTCCTTTTACTCAAGAACAATTACTCATCTCGACTAGTAGAACTAAAATTTAATGTTGGTTTTTAGAAAATTTTATTTGGTGGAGCTACACGTCCCCCCTCTCTAATTTTGTTGCTGACGAATTTATGATTTGGTTGGCTACCGTGGAAAATGTAAATTTCAATTATTTGTAATTAAAGAAAAATGTCGCTTACAAAAATTTTTGGACTTGGACAAGTTATGGTCCGAGCATGATGACTAAGCCCCGGCATGATTATTGCTGGCATCACGAACTGACAGCTGTAATAAAGTAGTTGTAGTATGGATATGGAGTGTTGCCTATATAACTTGTTTTCTTAGAAATATAACAGACGGTGAAGTGTACAACGTTATAATTGTAAAATTTACACTTTTGCAGATACGGATTAAGTATTAATATCAGGTATGGCAAAGTCCACCCGAAGTTAACACTTCAGCTTTTTACTTTCCTATACTTTCAGTATAGGGAAGTATTGATTTCATGCAAATTTTCAAAATCGAGATTTTGACGGAAATACATGTTTCGGGCTTCCAGGATCCTAAAAAAGTGGTTTTTAAAAAATGTCTGTCTGTGGGTGGGTGTGTGTGTGTGTGGGTGGGTAACGCTCATATCTCCGGAACGGCTGGACCGATTTCGATGTGCTTTGGAATGAGGAGGTATATCAAAAATTCATCGACAAAATAAGCTTTTAAAAAGAATCCGAAACCGGAAGCGGAAGTTAGACATGTTTTTTTGGTAGCATTTTTTTCAGAAACTGAATTTTGGAAATTGGAATAGTGGAAATTATAGAAGGCCTTAGAACAAATCAAACGTTTTTTTACCGAACTCTCTAGCTTTAACATGGCGGCCGCTACGAATTTTTGAAAATTTCGACTTTAACGCCCATTTACTCAAAAACCAGTTGTTTGATTGGGATCAACTACATCTTGTTTGGTAGCCCCTTAAGGGTACTATACCATGAAATATCATTAATTTTGAAAATCGAAAAACGATCTCAATGGCACCACTCCAAAATTTTTGAAATTTTCAAAAAAAAAATCTCAAAAACTGGCCACACGTTTTTGTTTAAACTTTTTAAGCTGATAGAGATAGGCATCTGCTACAATTTTGTTTTTTGCTCATTGTTATAATTTCACTGTGACGCCCTCTGGGAATTTTTAAAAATTGAAAATTGGTACCCTTTTATTTATTTAACGGGGAGCAATAAAATATTTCTGTTAAAGCAATATAGCTCATCATTGACAGCAAAATCCGAATATCATAATATTTTTTTGATAATTTAATATTTAGGGGGGCTACTATTCCCCCTCCCCCCAAATTTTTTCGATAAAAAATTAAAAATTTGGTTTTTTGTTTTGTTTGCTCTAGGAGAATCTTTTTACAAAAAATCAAAAAATCGAATGTTTTGCGCCTTAATAATCTTTTTGTCCTTAGAAGAATTTCACATACTTTCTACAGCAGTTGTATTCTTGTACTAGTCGTTTAATGTTCAGTGTAGGCGAACTTTTTTATTTTAATAGATAGACTCGCAAACCCAAGAGCAAAGTTGTAGGGCAAATTCTTCTCGATTGTATTTAAGAAAAAGACTTGAGTTTCCAATTTTAATATGGCGGCCACGGTAAAAAATAACTTTTTTTTAAATGGAAACGTGGCATTTTGGCTTTAAAATCAGAAAGTTTTTGAAATTCTAAATGCAAATTAATAAGAGTAATTTCTTGCTAAAAGTAATACTTCTCGAGTTATTAATATATTTTCAAATATCAATTTCCGCCCTTCCGTTGATTCAGTCCGAATATTTTACCCAACCTTATGCTTGCAGCGCAGCGGTCGGTCTTTCTTCAACCGCTTCAAGATGTAACTTATAAGCACTATTTACTTTAACTAGTCGTGTCCTAGACAGGTGCATATCGAAAGTGTTGGAAAATATAAAACAATGTTATTTTATAAGTATAGGAAAGTCCAGGCGAAGTGTTTCGCTCATTTTTTATTTCTACAATTCAATTATTGGCGCCGTTCTTTCAAAGATGGCGACCGAAGCTCAAGTTCTATGAGTTAGAAGCTTTAAGTGGATGATTGCTATGGACATGCTAATATCCATACCAAAAATTAGCCTACTGGTATTTACAGTATGAAAAAAAAACTTAATTTGACTGAAGTATATTTATTTTTTATAACCTCAACTTACTTCCCTGTCAGAAATTGCATAATAGACGAGTCAATCGTAAAGGGTGTTTTAAAAACTCTTGATTAAGTAGGCTGCTTCGTGATGTATTAACGTTAACGCATGTCCTAGCTTATTACTTATGCTTCATACGAAGTTTTTGGTTATGAAATTGACAGCGGTATTTTCGTATGTTGTATTCTCATATTTGCAGTGAGGTTATGTACTCAACAATACATGAACTCTAGAGGTGCGTTAAGAAAAAACACATAGGCCACTTAACCAGGATTTTTTAACACTCGTTATAACAAAAGTAATTCTCTCGTTTTGTTCTCGTGTACGTAAAATCGACGGGAAGAGCGATAGTGATATATGAAATCCAGAAATAATTTGCAATGTTAAATAATATTTTCCATCAAACTTTTTGTTAATCCCTAAATATCTCTCCGTAGAACCCTAAAGGGTTTATGGATCTTACTTTGGGAACCGGAGGTCTATCCGAACTAAATAATTAGTGCAACTGGCTGTCACATCAACCCCACGAGACCTACTTCGCAAATGCTCCGCTGTCTTTTGTTCCCAACACCTTCTCTCTATAATCTGCTTCAATATGGTACATTTTTACTTTGCACTTTGTTATCACTCTGCACAGTAAAAGTAACATCATAAACTGAAAATGTGCTTTAAAAAATCCGAAACCCGAAGCGTAAATTAGAAGTGTTTTCTTGGGTAGCATTATATCACTAATTTAATTATGTAAATTTTTAAGCAGAATCTAATAGGTAAATAGATATATAGCAAATACAACGATTTTTCCAAAATGGCAGCCGTTATATTTTATTTGAAAAACGTTAGCTTGAAGGCCTTTATACTCAGTTGTCAGATCGACATGAACTTTATAGATTACGCCTACTCTAGAAGATTTGAATACGATGTTATGATAGACTATAATTTTTGAAAAAATAACTGAAATGAAAAGTATTTAAAAAATTTCAATAAGTAAAGGCAGCGCGTTCGTACCGTTGAATTGTGGCAGTTGTCTTTCCTCCGTACATGCACACCTGTGTCAAGATCTGCATAGTATACAAAATAGTTTGATGCAGGCCATTTTCTATAGTCTATTGTACGTATTTTAAATACTATTCTACATATTGCTATGATATGAGCCTATAACAATAGAGCCCCAAAGCACTTACCTGAAGACTATTTTTGAATGCTTGTATCTCGCAATTACCAATTATTTTTAATGAATTTTTTTAAATCTCAGTGCTGCTATTAAGCTTTAGGAAATAATAGGACAAGATGAATAAAACAGAAACACACAACCAAATATCACGCTACAAAGGTCTTTATTAAATGTCATTTGAAGTTATACTATTTTAGAGGGGATCCAGAAATTTTAAAATTCCACTTATCTTAAAACAAACACTTATCTTACTTTCTTTACATTTACTGTAGTGGTCGTTGGCTTGATAACTGTTATATGATATACTCTCCTTTCGTTGGTTACATTATTAAAAAAAGACACACCATTCGGTTTCAAATAACAATCTTATTACCATTTATTTATTCAAGATCATTCATGTAATTTTGCGGCTTCCTCCACTGTAGCCTCAAACACGTATTGGATTGCTTTTACACATCTTACTTTTGAATACTTTCAATATATTCAAAATACTTCTATCCGTTTTGTTATAGATTTTATCTAACTAGAAAACATTATTTTCATTCAATAAGACTGGTTTTTCTTTTCTTTTCATTCAGGAATCCAAAACTCTGCGTCTCTGTTTACAGGACGAGCCGTAGCTAATTAAAATTTCTCTTTTTTTTCTTCCCTGATCTACTATTTTTTAGACAAATAACTTCTATGATCAACGAGTGTTCAATTTTTTAGATTTTTATTTTCAGAATTTTTCAAATTTTCTAAACGATTTTTTTCGCGTTTTTCGCCTGACATGTTTTTAGCGATCGTTTTTTAGAGCGCCCCAATTAAAGGTTGTATTTTTTTTTTCATATATCAGAGTTTTGTGTAAGGGAAACTCTTCCCTCTCAATAATCGTGTTATGCGATGTGTTCTGGGTAATGTTTTACAAACTTTCTTCCTGGAAATACTTTCGTTGGCATCTTACCAGGCTGGTTTTATCTCTTTGGGGGCATCCTATATTTTCCTGCAAACCTTCTTTAGAAGTATTTTTTTTATTTTAGGGATTTCTGAGCAGTTTTTTTAGAAAACATTTTATAAGGTGCTAAAACAGAACTATGAGGCGATTTAATCGATACTCCATTATTAGGTGTAAGTAGTAGGAATGCAGCTTTATTACCTTTTCGCCGGGAACAGTAAAATTTGGAAATGCTATATCGGACAACATTTAAATTGGAACCGTCACTAGTCGGACGCTCTAGATTAGACTCATTTGATTTGAGATCGTAAATTCTGGGAGCGTATTCTGTTGGACGGAATTGACTCGCAACGGACTTTATTAGAGTGTTATACTATTTTGAATTGCAATCGGACACAGAACATCTGATAACATAATTTAAGTTTATTTCCCGAAATTTAGTTGATCACTAATTTCTTCCTATTTGCAGGCAATTGTCATAGATACACCTTGCTCTTAAAAAGGTACAGATAAAAATGAACCAAAAGTAAAATTTGATAAATCAAGACTTGTAGTGATCTCGTCAACAGTTCTATATTGTCTTATTTTCCAAACAAAGTTTTTTTGTTATAGTCACTAGTTTTGTGAATTGTGTCGTTGATTTTCGTTAAGAACGTCGCTTCTAAGAAGTAAGTTTTCTAAAAATTTGAGCAAGTTTTATGAGGCGATGCGGAAGTCTCCTATTTCAAGCTGAAGTTACAACATTGCAGTCTTTTAGTTTCGTAATAGCGGAGCGGACTAGGAAAGTGGAAAGTGCAAAGTGTTTCCTTGGGACATGAAAACAATGATGTTAGATAGAAGACATCTGCTACCCTACCTATAGTGTGTTTGGCCATTAGGATCGCCCCCTTTATCTTACGCACCCTCGTTGTCTTTATCTTAATTTCGCTATGCCCCGTCGAGTAATGAAGCTAAATTGTGGCCTATGTGTAACGCCCTGACGTGCCGGATCACTTTTTGAAATTTTTGGACATTACTTTCAAGTCGAGTGGTGTGGTTTTATTGCACCTGTCGGGTATGCCCTTTCTTGTTTGCGAAATGTATTTCTCGAAACAGATTAGGGTTTTATGTGTTACGAAAGCACTTTTCCTAATACGGCCTTTAGTACTGCAACCACAGTTAACATGAAATCGTAAAATTCCAAGTTTCCACCCTTGTATATGTTTTACTCTACACTGCAGCTGTTAGCATCAGAACAACTGAAATTACCTGATACTTACTACTTTATTCTGCCATTATAAAAACAGGTGTAGAAAATATGTGGCTCGTGGAGCGCGGCGTTAACTACCTAGCCGTTATGTCACGGCCATGAATTTTTATTTTTCAAACAAAAACGTGTTGATTATTCCGAACGGCGTTTGAAGCAAATGGAGACGTTTCCCCAAATCCAATTAGATAAGAATTAGATTAGCATTTTAAAGAGAAATAGCGAACGCTATGCTATTCGACTGTACTTAATGTTTGTATGATTTCTCCATTTGTGGGGTGTAGGGGAGTTAATTTCGCAGTCCACATGTTGGTTAATCTAGCGGGAAATGGCTATCGAGTTAACTCGAGGATCGTCTGCACCTGTTTGCCACTTACACCGTTCCCACCTTACTGCAAACCTCTTCAACGTAACACCACTAGAAGGATTAAGTGACACTTTGTGCAAGTTTATTAACTTCGGTGTCAAAACACTGACACTCACCTGCATCCTTGCGTATGGCACATGCCTACACCTGAAATAACTTGCGCTAACGAGAAATATGATACAGCAACGGTCTCCAGTTTCCACTGCAGTCTTTTCAACTTTTCGAGAAAGTTTAGGAAGAGTTCTCGAAAAAGGTAGATGAGTTTGTTTCATAAACACCAAAGGTTTCTAAATTTTAAATGATTCTAATATAAAAACAAAAACTGAAACGTTTTAGTCTATTTAATTAGTTTATTATAACAAAATTCTGAGAGAGGAGCTGTGAGGGCTAAGATCCCAGCTATTCTAGTGATGCAAATAGACCAGCATAGTCTTCGATCTACAAAACAAGTAGTTAGTAGAGTAGCTAGCGGTTACTAAGGTAGGGTGGCTTAGAGGATGAGCGCTCGCTTTTAACGCAAAATGTCTGGGATACGACTCCCCACACCAGCCAAACGGCAGCAATAAAAATCCATGCTGCAATTCGCCTCTTATATTCCGCAAGCCCGTGTAGGCAATCGTGGAGTCTTAACGCCTAAACATCGTCTGTGGTATTGACGTTTGAATTCGACCTTAAACTGTCGGACCCCCGTAGTCCACCTTACCGCTAAGGGAGAGTAGGTGCCAGAAAAAAATACCCGAGCCCAGTAGTGGACATAAAGGCTCATTGCGACAAGTAGTTACTATTTAACAACTATACCTTAAAAAAAAACCTATCAACAAGATGTTGGTTGCTGTCACTGCTGGCTATCACCCGGCACCGCCATCAAATGTCACGTATGAGGACTAGCCTAAACTACAAAAAGTCTGTGCCAAAAAAACGATACTTTTACAAGATGCTATGGTCACTGGTGGCTATTACCCGGCTGCTCTACCAAATGCCACGTTGGAGATGTAGCGTAAACTATGAATAGTTTGTGACGTGACCTATTCAAGAACGCATAATTTCTTCATAAACTAGCTAGGACGATGCCGCTCACAATGCTAGCTCTTGCTCGGCACCTCCATCAACTGACGCTTTTGAGGTTTAGCTTAAACTATGAAAAGCTTGTGAAAAGCCTAGAAAACACAATGACTTCAAAAACTGTTAACAAGGTGTCGCTGTCACTGTTGGACATTACTCGGCACCTCCTCTAACTGTCACGTACGAGGTGTAGCTTGAACGTTGAAAATATTGTGAGGTAACCTAGCCAAAAACACAATGCCCCCAAAAAGCTCTTACCAAAATATTCCTGACACTGCTGGCTATTACTCGGCGTCTCCACCAAATGTCACGTATGAAGCGTAGCTTAAATTATGATAAGTTTGTGACGTACTAAGAAAGCACAATTCTTCCCCTTTTCATTTTTTCAAAAGATTTTGGCGGAAAGTGTGCCGAAGGTCATGCCTAAACATGTTTAGAACATTGTACACTCTGTGCCACATGATACCAACAAAAGAAAACATGTGATGCTTCACGAAAAGCGAAGGTATTAATATTTTTACATGCTTAATTATTATTGTTTGTGTTTAACTCATTTGGGAAAAATAAAGAAAGAAATAAACAGTCTCGGTTACTATTTAGGTCTGCATGTACAGTACACAATATAACAGTGCAATGATTTTGTATAGGAAATTAGAGAAGTTTTGGATGTTGCCTCGTATAAGCTATATTTGTGTTAACTGGGGTTATATTCAATTTTTTTTACACAAATTAAGTTTTATGATTTATTTTACCAAAATCTAAATTTCTGTTTCATTTTTTTTTAATTCAAGAACTATTTATTTTAAAAATTCTACAAACTTACATATTTTTACATCTTGACCTTAAAAAGCATTCGTATTGGAAGAAATAAAGTTATACATAGATATAGAATTGGAAATGTTCACCGTATAATAATGTAACTTCTATGAAAATATCCAAGGTTGCGTTGGTTTAAAAGTTTCCTGTCTACCTTGCAAATATCTTACGCAAAGTGGAATAAATTTGGAATAACTCAAGACGTCAGGCTCAAAAATGCGGTGCTTTAACCGCGAAGGCCCTGCGTAAGGCCATAACGTGAGCTTATATAAACGGACATTGCGTAGCAGAATGTAGAGGACTAAGTCTTAAATTTAGTCGTCGCGGGGCCTTGGTGTACATTCCTGGTCGGCATCCATCTTGATACTGCGAAGACAGGAGGAAAGGCAAAACATCTCGCCCGAATAACGCATTATTGACGCACGACGAATATATGCGGTCCTTTGACAAAAACCATACCTCAGGCAAACATATTGAATTTAAGACAAGAGCTAAATTTCATCAATGTCACATGGTTTTCGTTGTCAAGACATATGGAAACAACAAAACCCAATATATCAGGACATAATAAGCATTATCATTTGAAATTTCCCTTGGCAGTTAACCGTCGGCGAAGAGCAAGGCGGTGGAATTTTCAAGACCTCGCGCCAATTACAGAAACAATTCCGAAAAGGACTTGTAATTTTAGAAGAAGCTCTCTTTAATACTATAAAGTTGTTCAACGAGGCTCGGAACAACGTAACGACATATTAAGAAGACAAAAATTGTGATTGCGCTAATCCAATTGTTCCTGCAATTTAAAAGAAAGTATACGCCGTAATTGCAGGTGGAATAAAGGAACAAGCGTACGACTGGCCGAACAAAACGAAAAATCACTTTCAACTCCTGGAACTTTAATCCTCAATTCTGAATTTTCCCCGAGGAACGATCTCAGCCTATAGCAGTTTTAATATTCATACAACCTCTCAAAAGAAAACTACGTTAAGAAAACAAATCGAATAAACCTGTTTTCATTTCTGCCCCATCTTTCCTCTCTCCCGGCACGAAAATGAAACAGAACATCGCTCTTACAGTTTTACGCAATATTTTCTTTCCCATATAAATTAAATACTCTTCACTTATATATTGTGGATTTAAAATTAAAATTACCGGCGACAGCAGGTCGTTGAGGTTGAAGTTTTTATATTGAAAATACAAAAGGAATCGCGAATTTTCCACAATGAAAACCTTCCTTTGTATTATAAACATTTCAACAGAATATTCTAATACGAAGCTTTATCAGCCAGAACTTGGTACACATGTTCCCCGCTTATTGATAATCCTGAAAATCCCCTAAAATAGTTTTAATCGGCACAATATTTCTTGGAGGTGGATATGCTATCCTTCGTTTGTAGAACGTACAGTTTGATATATGACCATCCGCTCCGCTGTTTGCGTTCGCGTTCAACAGTTGGATGTATAACTGATGGGCTTCCAGCTCGATGTCGCACACCCTGACAAATGCGCCAACACTAAATTGATTAGCGATCTTAATTGCACACTGCAACATTGTTTATCTAGATCGGCGCTATCAGTCTTGACACGAGCACCTGCGACTGTTACGACGAAGCAAGCGAGAGTTTAAGGTTGATAGAAAGTCGAGGGAAAATCGACCACCATTCCTTGAGATTCCACATTTAGTAAACGAGGAACTTGTGAGGGGTGGAAACTAGATGGAAGTCCTGGCATCAAATAACCGAATAAACCACCCAATTTATGCCATGGCATACATACTGGGTTGGTGGTGTTCGGGTCTGCATTGTTTGTAGAATTTACAAGGCGATTAAGTTCATATTGATCCATTTAGTTCTAGAACTGATTAGATTTATTATTAATTCAATTCGGGTATTTCTTGCTGTTTAGATATTGATTATGTAAGTGAATTTTTGTGAGAGACTTGGGTGCTGCTCGTACAATAATATTTTTTACGAATGTACTTAAATAAAATAGATTAAGATCTTATATTACCGTATTGTTTCTAACCAGACGCTAATTTGTTAATGGCATTGCTAGTGGAAACATAAGAAGAATTATAGACTACTTTCAATATGTTCTTCCCCAGAAGTTTATAGGTGATAGTGAGGCTGTGATTTTTAAAGTACCCACTGAAATCGTTGGCTTACTTTCATCTAGCATCGAGAAAACTACCCACTTCGCTTAATTATAAACCCAAACAAAAAAAACAATACACATTAAAGGTGGCTGCCTAACTTCACGCAGGGCCTACTTCAATAACGGTGTGTTTATACACGAAATTGAGACCAAGAAGTAATTTTCCCAAGATGACTTTGATTCAGCTAGAAAGCAACGTTGAATATATCCAAATTTATTTATTAAATCCGCATCCCTTCTACCTGTCTCAGGTTTTACTGTCGCTGAGCCTTCGCAGCAACTAGCCAGGTCTGCACGCATCGATTACTTATGGCGCATATTTGGATGTGCTAATGGCTGCTAGACCACTACACTTACAGATATTAATTAACCAATGGAAATACAGGGTATATTTGGCCGACTGGGCAGCGAGTGCAGGAACATTCATTTACTATGCGGGCTCACGGCGAGCGGCCGCATGAGAACTGGGTTACTTAACATTTCAATAAACAAATAAATCACGTAGCGGTTGCCGATGTTTTAGCTAACATACGCTGGCCCAATCGCGGACAAAGCACGCCGGCATTTGATAAAATTGCGGGGTATATCCGATCAATCCATCCATACATATATAAAAGCTCAAAGGGTTTTTTTCTTCGGTTCCTCCAGCGGCTACCGCTTTACCAATTTGGACCATTATTTTTAAATGAAAGGTCTCTATCCACAGATGGAACATGAAACATTTTTATATTTTTATTCTACGTCGATTTTTCAATAATAATTATTTTAATTTATAATATATATGAAGGTCGGCTAGACGCACGTCACTTGGGGCGCATCTACAAAACCGTCGCGTCTCATTATTGGAACTAATGCATCAGGTGACTCATTTAGACGGGTCGAACAACGCGAGTCCGTCAGTGCATTGTGCGCTGGGGTCTCACTACTTACCAACTAGATTCAGGATAGCCAATAATTCATTCTTTAAGAGGCTTTGTTGATTAACACTTATTAAGTTAATATTGCTGTACGAACAGTGGCGCAACTTCGGAAAAGGAAAACGATGCACCAATTGAGGGTCGTTCCCATACCCAATTTACTTTATTTATAAATCTTTCTTTTTTTTACAGATATTTATGAGGCGAGTTAAAAACATAAAACAAATGTTTGTGTCTTTTCATAACTAACCATTCTTATTGCTGTACGAACAGTAACCTAACTTTCGAAAATAGAAAACAATTGAGGGCCCGTCCCTCACTCATTTTATTTTATTTTTTTATTTTCATTTTGGGGCTCACATCATTCGAACGGATACAGGCATGTAACAAAAATTCATCTCATAAATAAGCTTTCAAAAAAATCTGAAACCGGAACCAAGTTTTGTTTATGTAAATACTTTCACATTTATTAAACATTCGAATATTTAAAATAAATGTTTGTGCATTTATTGAAATCTTCAATGATTTATTCAATATTGGAATAATTAAATTACGTGTTTTAGGGATTTACTTCAATCGATAATCATTTATTAAACATTAAAAGATTTAATATAAATATTTAAGAACTTATTTTCACTTACAATGATCTATTAACATATGAAGCATTAAACTACAGGCGTGTATATATGCATAACAAACATTGGAACATATTTTGTATTAAATCCGTAACTGTCTTAACTTTACGTCACGATGGGCTCTTACATCTCTACGCAGTTATTGATTATTTTGAGCGAATGTGTATGTAACTGTCACGCAGAACAACGTGGCAGTTACAAGTTATCAAAAAAAGTGAGGAGCGAAGTCCACGGTTTCAGCTAGTACTGCTTTATAAGTATAGTGTTGCATTTTCTCAGATTGCGAAATAATCAGGCCACATGAAACGGGAATAATTAATAAATTTTCAATGAAGGAATAATTTTCCTTTAAGTTAATTACTCGAAGAAATAAAAATCAACGAAGCCCTTTCCATGGACTGTTTGAGATAAGAGAAAACTTTTGATTCCTTAGTTTAAAACGGGGGGGGGGGGCTAGCATAAATATTAAATTAAAAGAAATAAAATTAGATGCTACTATCAATGATGAGCAACACAGTTTAAACAAAAATATGTTGTTGTCTCCCGTTTATTAAATGACAGTCAGTATTAGGATCTATTTGTCAAAATTTTGCAGAGCGCCACAGAAAAATTATAGCATTCAAGCCAAAATTAACTTATAACCTATTGGCAGCTCTATGGCCCTACACAGTTTAAACAAAAATCGTCTGATCAGTTTTGAAAAATATTTTTTTGGTAATTTCAGGAATTTTTAAATATTTTCATTTCACAGTTTTCAAACGAACGAACGAACGCAGTTCCAAATAAAGAGCGAAAAGTACTTCGCTTAGACTTTTCTATACTTTAGAAACTTTTACTTTTGCATTGTCACCCATTTGTTGCTGTGCTACACAATGATGGGAAGATATCATCATCAAAACAAGCCGATCCATAACCACGGACGCTTTACCATAACGTCGTGGGTCCGGGCGGAGTCTATCGAAGGCACCGGTCCGGGTCCGTAAACATTTTTGAAGTGTTTTTGTTTTAATCGTTTATTTGTACATGGGATTTTAGATTTTTTGGGATTAAAAAAAACCGGAGACGATGCAATAAATTGATAAGGACAAAATTAGGGAGGGCGGGGAAAATTAATTTTCTTAAATATTTGTGCACTTCAAAACTAAGTTGGGAATCTTATTCTACTATCACTCATGAGCAATTTAGCTTAACCACCCATCGACATACCAGTTTTTACTTTAGTATACTTTCAGTATAGGGAAGTACTGATGTCGTGCCAATATTCGAAATCGAGATTTTGACGGATATAAATGTTTTGGATCTCCAGGAATTTTAAAAAAATTTTTGTGTGTGGGTGGGTATGTACGCTTTACAACTCTCTGATGTGTGGTCCAATTTCAATGAGCTTTGTCAAAAACTCATCGGGGAAATAAGCTTTTAAACGTTTTTTGGCAGCAGTTTTTTAATAAAACGAGTTTTCAAATTATAAAACTGGATCTTATATAAGACTTTGCCCTAAAGCTTTTCCAAATCTAATTTTCGAAGTTCAAAATGACGGCCGCTATGACTTTTGTAAATTTTTATTTTAGCACCGCATTACTCAAAAGCGGGTTGACAAATCGAGTTCGAATTTTTTATTGTAATAGCCTTATGAGACACAACGTTATTGGCGTTTTGGCAATTTTCAAAAAATTATTGCTTAAAAACTGGTTACACGATTGTAATGTTATGCGTAATGTTACTTTTAGAATAGCCTCCTTTTAGTGAGCTCTTTATTTGCATTCGAAATCTTTCTACATCTCAATTTTCAACCATGCGTTCTTCTTAAGTAGATAACACCGTAACTTTTATTTGATTCTTCACAACAAAGAGACTAATCACAATGATTTAATTAAGTCAACTAAAGTACTATTTGTGGCGGTTTGGAACTTTATTTATTTCAGCTGAATGGAATGATACAGGTAAAACAACATTTTTTCTAGACTGATGATGCATTCGGTAAATTGCTCCTTTTAATGTTTTAATTTTATCAGTAATTTTTGTCAAAAGTATTTATACCACGAATAATACAATAAGATCTAGAAAATGAAACTAACTAAAATAGAAATGTTGGCGTTTTCGGACATTACTCCACTAATATCCTGCGAATTCGCTAAGGATTGCTATAAGTACGAAGATTAAAACGGAAGTTAAAATTGAGTCTAATTTGCATGCTTTAAATAGTTTTAAAAGAGTTTAATAATTACCAATCAACCTGATTTGTAGTCGCCAGTCTTTTAAACCTTTTTGCCGAAAATATTGTTCCTCGATTTTCTTAAAATTATTAAGTTTTAGCATATGTAACAAGGTATTTTTATTACACAATCAAAGCTGAAGCCAGCGTAGTAAGAAGTTATTTTAATTATTTTTAACACGTTAAATACTGCAGTTTTAGATAAATTGTATTTTTTTTGTTTCAGGTGAGTGCAGACTGATGATTACTTTATTGTATCGATTTTGTCAGGAATCTGGTGAGTTTTGCATTCAACTTATTGTTAGCGATACGTTTTTAAATTGTGTCATACGTTTTGGCTTCTATTGAACCCCTACAATGTGTCCAAAATTCGCTGGCGAATTTCGCACGTACGTAGCGCATACATTACATGTAAAATCAATTACATTTATGTTGCGCGAACTTGTTACATGTGTAAATATATATTGATATATTGTAGGTGCTTAACTGATGTACGCAACCAATGTGTTAGACACTATGGTTTATGGGTTGGTAGACGCAAAATTGTTAGGCTTGTAGTCGTAGCAGAAAGATAAGAAGTGATAAATGTTGAGATAAATACAAAACGTACCCTTCAATGCAATATTAAAGGATCGCCAAAAATCGCAATATTTTTTCTATTATGGCAAATAACGTTATAAAACGCGTAAACAATAAAGATAGAACTATTAGTATTTTTTACAGATAATAACATTACCTCGGAACTTGGACTTTAAACTCACGAAGAAGAACAAACTAATAAAAATTATGCTAAAATAGTAAATCATATAGAACTAAAAAAACTTGAATAAAACATTTTAAATCTTCTAACTATAGTAATAAGTATTTCCACCTTGAGCGACTATAAAATCTTCCATGCGAAAAGACATGCTTTGAATAAGAGCAGGTAGTTTCTCGTAAGATATGCGCTTGTGTCAGCTCTAATAATGTTTTTGGCGGAACTGACAGCGATTTCTCTATTGTACCTAGAATATTCTAAATATACTCTATAGGGTTAAGGTCGGGACTGCGTGCAGGCCACGCCATATTCTCGATAACAGTCAGTAACAGTCGTATATTTATTGTGTATGAATAACGATATTTCCAACGGTAAAAATTATTACTATTTTTGTGATCCTTTAATTTTGCGTTTAAGTGTAGTTAACCTTATTTGTATTGTGGTCGGAGCTTTCTAGATTTCGTCTTGATTTTTTACTCGGCGCTGCCACCAATTGTGCTAACACGTTTCTTGTTTACAGCAGCATTCTACCTACATAATATTTTTCCAGTTTTCGGATATTGAGACACAAATTTACCTAGCAATCTCGTGATATTATAAGAAAAGTGAAATTGAAAATGTGGAAGAAATTACTCCCTTCCAAGAAACTGTCGAAAGCAAATTAAAAGCACTAGGGTAAAATACAATCACTACTTATACACCGTGAGTCTGATTTTGGTGCGGGGACAATATTGGCACTAAATTATATTTTGTTCCTTGCTGTATACACCAACTTGGTAAATACAAAAAAAACACTTTATATATTTTGGTTTCCATATACTACGCATTTCGCGCATGCGCACTTAATTCCTATAGTCGCTATACCATTATTATGAAACATAGACTTTTAAAATTACAAATCGAAAAAGAAATCACAACTAAAAGTGAGGTTGTAATAATTTATTTGTGTTATACCAACATAAATTGCGGTAAACACTACTAGAATATAAAACGTAACTAGCGTTCAGTCCTTCTGTTAGCCTACTACTGTTTACATCGCATTTTTTTTTATGTATAACCCTATTCCAACGACTAAACAATCGAACCAAAGTAAGACGAAGGCCCCTATTTTCGACTCCTGCGTAAAAGTTTTCGTATACGTATATGACGTCATTGCATTGATTACGTCATATACGTATACGGAAAATTTGACGCACCAGTCGAGAATAGGCTCCCAAGTGCTTTACTCTAAAGCGTATATTTAGTCTAAATGTTTGGTTGCTGGACCAAATGTTTAGTCCTTGCGGTGTATACGTAGTCAATAAGGAATATTAAAAAACATGGGCAAAAAATTAAAAAACAATACAGAAAAGAATCTACTAACATATGTCAATGGTTTTATGAATACACATTCATTATTTAGTGAAACGCGCGAACCGATTATTTAGCTTAATTAGAAAGCTGTAAGCAAGTTAAGTGCAAGCTCTAAAGAAGTAAAGCTGGATGTAGTAAAATTAATCGTAAAATAATTTTTCAAAAAATATTGTTCGAAAAGCAATTTTTCGAAATAGAAAATCAATTTTGAAGAGTGCATTTAATGCAATTTTTTTGATTCCATTTTTCCGAAAAGATAGTTATGCAAAAATGAATATTTTTTGACATTTTTAGTAAACATAAAAATTTAAATATAAGCGAAAGTAAGAGAATTTTTTATACCACTAAGCCATATACTTGTTTCAATGAGAAATGTTGCAAGCAATTGCATAAAGACTAACGTAACCTATTTCAAAAAATTCCTTTTCAAAACTTGCTTTTTAAGAATTGCCGTTTGAAAAATTACGATTTAACATAGTTGCTTTTCGAAAATTGGTTTTTCGAAAAATAACACGAATCATTACTTTTCTAACAATTGTCTTTACAAGGAATGCTTTTTAATATTGATATTTCGATAAACTAACATTACGAATGATTGGTTTTAGAAACACACAGGTATTTGCCAAAAAAGGCTGTATAAAAATTTTTTTTGGAAAACTGAGATATCAAAAACTGGCATATCGAAAACTTGAAATGTCGAAAAATTGTCGTTTAATGAATTGTCTTTCGAAAAATTGTCTTTTGAGAAATTCTTTCGACAAATTGTTTTTTTTTAAATAACATCTCGCACAATTGTCTTTTGAACAATTGATATTTTGAACAAATGGTTTAAGACAATTGACATTCTATAGAATTGCTATTCGAAAAATTGTCTTCGTATAAATTGCCTGTCGAAAAATTGTACTACAAAAAATTGATTTTCAAAAAATTGACATTTTGAACAAATTCTTTCGAAAATTGTCTTTCGATGAATTGTGTGTCAATTGATAGTATTTCAAAAAAAATTGCTTTTTCGAAAATTTTACATTTAGGTCATTTGGCTTTCGAAAAGTTTTGACATTTTTAACAATTATCTTTCAAAAATTGTCATGCGAAATATGAACATTTATAATAATTATATTTAGAAAACTTGACATTAATTTCTAACATTTGTTTAGAAAAATTGTATTGCGAAAAGTTGTTTGTCGACAAATTGATATTTCCAACAATTGTTTTTCGAAAATATACAGTTTGAACAATTCTTTTTTTCTTATCACTAGCGGCTTTAAAAAACATTATCTTCCGAAAAACGACCATTTCGAACAAGTATTTTTTGAAAAATTGACGTTTCGCACAATTGTTTTTTTTGAGAAATTGACATTAGGTATGGAAATTGTTTTTCAAAAAATTTTCTTTAGATGAATTGTCTTTAGGAAAGTTTAAAAAAAAATTATATTTGGAACAATTGTCTTTCGACAATTGTTTGACGAAAATTGACATTTTGAACAATTGCTTTTTGAAAAATTGCCATTCGATTAATTGTCAGTCGCAAAATTGTACTACACAAAATTACTTATCAAAAATTGTCATTTTGAACCATTCTTTCGAAAACTGTTTTGAAAAATTGTCTTTATATAATTTGTCGATTTTAAAACTGTATTTCAAAAAATTGCCTTTTAAAAAATTTACATTTTGAACAATTCACTCATGAATAATAGACATTTTAAACATTTATCTGTCAAAAATTGACATGCAAAAAATAGACATTTATAATAATTGTTTTGCAAAATTGACATTTCGAACAATTGTTTGTCGAAAAATTGATATTTCGAACAATTGTTTTTCAAAAAATTGACAAATCGAACTTTGGTTTTCGAAAATTTGATTTGAGGAATTTTCCATATACCCCTTAAGGTATCCTCAATATGATAACATATAGCCATTTTTTAATCTGGACTTAAAACCTACGCAATGTCATGAAGGGTTAATTTCAAAATGAGGCTATGTTTGTTTCTGTGTATTTGAGCTCGAAATCCAAATTAATAGCTGTAAAGTAGAAAGTGAAATTAGATAGGAATTCTCATAAAAAAATATTGTGCTGGGAGAAAGTATTTTTATTCCCGAAAACCAATTTGTTCACTATGTTAGAAAAGTGATTCGGTTTGTCTTAGGTTTTAGTCAGCACATTTTTCAGCAGACACCCTAGTTTTTTCCTGGAATATTGCAAAGAATTTTTTCCACTAATTCTTAGTTCTGCGACACACTTTTCGCGACGCCTTTGAAGAAAAACAATTTGTTTTTAATCAAGTTTTATAAATTTTCCGCATTCCAATGTAGAATGTACGGAACAAAATAGTTACGGCATTTCAGGGAAACTTACTTTTAAGATGGCCGTGCGAGTGCGCCCATAACTTCAAATTTTCATATATATTATAGAGGTATGTATAAAAATTTCAGTAGAACAAGTAATGAAGTTAGATATTTTGTTGGTATATTTTTTAAATTTATGAAACAAATATTGAAAGCTTGTAATAGATAGGCGAAATATACGAGTGGTAGGAATTTTGGAGACTGATATTTAATAAAATGTACGTCGCATAAGGTTTTGGTCCGAAAGTTAACGTCGCACAAACCCAATAAAACACGTGTTATCGAAACGAACCACTGACTTTTATGGATTCATAAATAGAAAAATTGCAGTAAAATGTAGATTGGGGTGGTAGTAGCATAAGCAATCGGAAGAAGAGATTTCGCGTCCGAACGGGAACCGTCCAGGACCGACATTTAGTATCACTTTACCCGTCTTCATCCCTTAATCTCCGCGCACTTTATTCCGGCGTTTCATTTTCTTCGTCCTAATCCCCGTTCGCATCCCTTTACATCATCTTTCATCTCTATTGTTCTTGCGCTCTGCTGATATTACGAATCCAGCTACTCCCTCGACCCATTGTTCCTCGGCAATTACGCAGGTGGCACAGAATCTGATTAGCAGAAGCGCGAATTGTTAATACACCTTCTAGGTGAGCGCGATCATTTCACGCTTCAGGGTTTATCGGATTTCAGAACGAATATTTCAGCGTTCGCGAAACAATCAATCAATGAAGATTACTGGAATGTGCCCTACTCACTCGCGTTACCAATAAAGAAGTTGTGAATTAAATATAAGCCAGATTTATTGCGCCGTTATTGCCCCCCTCGCACGAATAACACACTTTTTACATTTGATAAAAATTATGCACGACGTTGAATTGTTAATGGCCCTCGCATGCTCAAAACATCTCGAATTTTTTCCGCTAAATCCCAGAAGCCTTCAACGAAACTAAAACTTGTTCTTGATATATATTAAGTAGAACTACTCCGCCCTAAGCTAGAAGAGTTAATTCGATTCAACGTTTTATTTATTTGCCATATGAAAATTGTTGCACTGACATATTGAATTTTTCATTTCAAGAAATACACGTTTTTATGTAAATTATAATAGAAATTCTTTAATAACAGTTAGGTATTTCGTAATGAAAGTAAAATTTTAAAAATAAACAATAAGGTTCGCAGTGTAAAGCATACGCTGGTTCGAACCCTGGCGGTGGGCGGATTCGTGAGTAAGGCGGTCGGTACCGGATCTGGTCACCATTTGCCTGTAAAATACAGCTAACGGTGTATTTTTCTAAACACTGTTCGACAGTTATAAAGTTCCACAGAACGTTTACATGCAGCAATCCAATGTGGGAGGCCATTACAGCCAACCCCTCTAGTTTAACATGGCGGCACCTGGCGTAAGCTTTATCCGCCACGTCCCACTTTGGGCCGGATTGAGTTACGCTCAATCGGCGCACGAGAACAAGCTGCCAGTCTTGACATCAGGCTGGGAGCCCTACGTCCCCACTGGTCGGGAGAGATTACCTAAATCTCTACTGATTCTGCAGATCAGTGCCTGAGCTGAAAATGCAGCTCACCCGTCGAAGTACACCAAGACGGACCGAGCCTGCATAGGGTTACCACTGCGACCACGGGCTGCTATTACCCCGCAGGATCGGACTAGGTTCCCGTGGTACCAGTCAAAGTCACTGGTTGGACTCTTCGGAGCAATCACATGCCGAAGCAGTGCTGCTTCTACCCGTTTAGACTACTCGCCATTTTTAGTACCGATCTGATCTTAGTGACCGGTGCCTTAACAGCGTCGGGTGTGCAAATGCACGATCCCTTGGGTCGACACTTTGATAGTGGGCGTAAGCAGGCAAAGTCAAAGTACACCCCACCTCTAGGGCCTAATTAATTCTCTAATGCCAGCACTCCCAGCAGCCACGCCACTTCTTCCTGGAGCTCACCTTTACTTTCCTAAACCATCGGTCTCCAACTACCCTGTATATCTCTCGGACAAATTGACAACCTGTAGGGGTACCTCGACGTAGTGACTGGAATGCAGGCAAATTTATAGCTACAGCCACTGGGAGCGGAGATCCCACAGAGAACGCGCTGCGCTCAGGTATTAACTACCCACACTAAGGGCTAGCAGCACCTCCCTTCGTGAAATCACTCACCCAGTTTTCCATGGTTTCAATTGAGGCAAACCTTGAACTTCTCCGAAGAAAGGTGGACGTACCATGTTAAAATCACCGGAGTGACCGTTACAACACCGGCACCGCAGAAGGTGTTGTTGTTCACCCTTTTTACCTAAGTGAGGGTCTTTGGCCGGCGCGCGGGGCAATCTAAAGTGTGTTGCTTCCAAGCGTCAATTTGAGCGGGCGTAAACCGAGGTTCACGGTCAAAGACATTTAAGATAACAGTTCGTCTCCTGCTACTAGTATACAAGAATTAGCTCAATAAAACAAGTAATTATTGTACAAAAAACCTAGAAAACCAGTTTCATAATAGTACGCACTACTCAACAGTCAGCCAGCACTGAACTCCCACGAAATATTATACCACGTCATGCGCCGACCAACTGCTGTTGTTGTGGTTGGCACACTTACCTCTGTGAATTCTCGAGTTAGTATTGTTAGGGTAGAGGAAGGGAATTGCAAAATAAAATGGCCCTGAATTTGCGATCTCAATTTTGGTGATAACGGTAGCCTGTCGACCTGTTGGCGTTGTAGTAGAGTCATTATTGGAATGGTTGACTTGGCTTGTCTTTACTTGGGGGAATCTTAAAACGAGGTTGGGAGAAGTTGTTTTTGGTGATTTTATTTATAAAATGATATTGCTAAAAGGGCGTTATTTAGTAGCAACGGGATTCCGCTGCTGGAGGATAGCGGCTTAAGATGCTTAGGGAAGAACTAGTGGAGAGGTTCTTTTTCCCGGGACTGAAAGCTAGTGCTGGATCGGGGGGTTAGTGTTTCCTTTTGCTCAATCTTGAAAGTCAACTTGCTTTTTCTGTGTTAATGCAATGTCTCTAATCGATTTCGTTGTTAAAGAAAGCCAGTAGAAATAAACCAATGTCTGACAACACAAACACAACGTTTCTGTAAACCTCGGGGTGAATTTGTTTAGTTATGCTTCTTTACGCAATATTGTAAAAATATCGCTTAAGAAACTGAGGCCGACCGCGATCCTAGTGCGGATTCAGGTAGGTAGGGGAAGAAAGAGCGTATCAAGGGAGTCTAATTTGTAGTTGTTCTAAACCACGCCTCCCTGGACGCTGTGAATCATGTCAAAAACAAAACCGGTGTAAGTATACACTACAACGATTTTACAATTTGTTATGCTACGAACTTCCCTAAAATTTTAACACTTAAGAATTGGTTCTAACTAAATTTTGCAAGGCGTGATTACAAAATACCATCCCTGTATCTAAAACATGCATGTTTATACCCTATGTCCAGTCAATCTGGGGGGATTATCTATAGCTGTAATATTGTTTTTTAGTGATGATTTCTTTGCAATTGTCGTTTTGGAATGGGCAAGAGGTACTAAGAATGAAACATTTAAGAACAGTGTTGTAAGCCCTCACAAGCATTTATGATATCTCAAAACTTTCAAACATGGAACTACCAATTAGTTTTAAAATCTAAAAACACTGGAAAATCAGAAAATACATATTTCCGAAGTAATTGTTGCAAAATCAAAATTTCTGATTGTATTTTATTTATTCAATATGTACTGTACAATTTAGAACGGCGGTAGCATTACGTTTATAGCTAATTATTGCAAATCGTATTATTATATTTATACGTTAAAGGCATTAAAGAAGTCCTAAATGGTTGAGCATAATAATTTGACAATTAAAACAAAGGCGAAGAGGAGAATTTTGAAAAGCATTTTAACTTAATTGTTTACCAACGTAGCATTAATCACGGCGGATTAAGTAAGTGCAGTAACGCCACTAGGTCGTCTGAGAGAGCCCTTGGGAATTGTCAGATCTCAGTGATTATCAGCTAGGCAATAAATTTGAATATCATCAAGGAACACTGCGAGTACTGCCGTTGTTGTCCAACCTAGTTGAGTAAACTGGACAAGGCCTTCCTTGTACACGAAATCAGACAATTTGTGATTGTGTGATCTTAGTCAGTGTAATTTTATTTGTGTTCTGTTTTTACAGAAAGTTATTAAAAGACATCACTTAATGCTTATGTGAAACTAAAATTTTGTCGGTATAATCGGATGATTTTATTAATCGATATATTATTTCGGAATAATCATTCGTGTCTAAAGTGCGCGCGCATCGAAGCAATACAAAGCGAGACGATTTTCGAATGCGAATTTGCGGAACCTCGTTTATCCTCGGACCGCTCAGCAAAACGCGATTTATTGGAAATATTTGTAACATTTTGCTACCTCACCATTTACTATCCGGGTGTAAATTATTCGAATGCTCGGTCCTGTTTAAATTCCAATAAAATTGTTCTTGTTTCGTTGTCCTTCGCGATTGCCCCAATTGTGCATTTGCAGCTGGATATTGCCTAGAAGTTCGCTCGTAAGAAAACAAAACTAAAAATTTTGTAGTGTATAATCATGTGAATAATTTTTTTCGTGATGTTTCGTTAATTGAAGCTTTCGATTATTTTCATTCGAAATATTCCATTGCTATTTGTGAAGGTCGAAAATTGATGGTGCCGCTTCGCTTCTTTTTCATTCTCATATTCATAAGATGTAGAAGGGTGACACCGCGACCGTGGACTTACGTAGTTGTGATCATTGCTAACCAATCTGAACAGCACATTCCCAGTCCTCGTGTAATCATCCCAACCTATTGCTAGCAGGCGTGTTAAGGCAATAGTACTGCTGCTCACTATCAAAAATATTTGTTAGTCTTAAACGGGTGTAACCAGAGCAGTAATTTTCCTAATTCAAATTCAATATTTAAAAGCTAAATTTATTTTACATATTTGTAAATATTAATTCAGGACATGTTTCATAAGAAAATTTCAGGGCCAGCGGGTGGTTAGTGGATAAAGTCCCAGGCTTTGAAACTAGACTCTTAATGACAGTAGGTTCGAGTCCACTGCCCACCGGAAATTTTTCTCAATAAGTTAAATCCGGCGGGTCCATGGATGGTGTATGTGGTGTGTATGTTGGGTTGCATGTCTTTCAGGGGTGGGGAATGTTAGACCGGTGAATAGCACTTAGTGTGCTGAGCCCGGGTAAGGGGGTGGGATGGGAATCATGGAGTCGTGCTCACACACGGCTTCATGATTCTTAAAAAAAAGAAAATAATCAAAAAGTTTCATAAAAGTAGAGCAGAATGTAATACACATTATTGCGAAGTTGCGTTTGTGTATTGCATTGTTGAGTTATTAAGTAGGTAATAATTTTAGATAAAGAAATAAGTTTCGATAACCCTCCAAACCCTAATGGTTGACTAGTTAAAGTCAGTGGCGAAAAGTTTTGATTGTAATAATCGGATAAAAAATAATTGACTTGCATTAGGAATTGGAGTGCGTTATCTAAACTTATTTCTTTATTTAAAATTATCAACTGCCTAATAACGGAGCAATGCAATACACAAACGCAACCTTGCAAGAATGTGTATTACATTCTGCTCTACTTTTATGAAACTTTGTTGATTTTACAGAGTTTAATATTGTCTTAGGAAACATGTCCTGAATTAATATTTACAAATACTTAAAATAAATTTATCTTTTAATTAATGATTTTGAATTTGGAAAAAGTAGTGCTCTGGTCACACGGGGATGGTTTGTTTAAGTTTACCACTCTGATTTTTAATATTACAACATTTTAAAATGTTGTTAGAACAAATTAATAGATACTTTCGAACGTGAACTATTTGACCGAAACGAGTAATACTACAGGGGGAGAAGAAATTCGTGATCAGGATGATTTTGTTTGCGAGCTTGATGTAGGGGTGCCCCACTTCACAGGGCAGTGAGCATCGCGAGAGTGCGTATAGACTATCCCATCATCCGGTGGCAACACGAGGATTGCAGATAACGGCCGTATTATAGAGACACAGCAGGCCACAGCAGTCGCACGCCCAGAATCCGCAATTAAGACATATAATTTATATAACGCAGGGAAAGAGATGCGGTTTTTATTTGGCAGCTGTGTGCTGTAACAAATGTCTAGAATTACTGTATGTGGCGGTGAACGTCCGTAGATCGCAGTGTAATTCTGTTTTTGCCCGAGAACGGATTTAATGGTGTTGTATAATGATTTGTGTTGAAGCGCCTGTTCTCATCTGCGAAGCTTTCAAACTTACGTCTTGTAATTTATTCCCTTCTTTGCACTGGTTAACATTTGTTGTTTTTGCTGCGCGTTTTTGCTCCAACATCTCCTACTGGGGGTTATTGCACCAACAGAATGAATTGGCGTTTGAGATTTGCCGGGAAAAAATAATCCTGGCTTTCATCTGTTTAACACACGGACTTTTGTTGCGAATTCCGCTTCAATTTCCCTAATACAACCTGAAAACGAGCTGTAAAGCTCCACTATTCTCGTCATTCCAAAACGAGCTTTGTTTGTTTTAATCTTTGAAAGACGACAAAAATAATAGTGCTGGGAAATTTTGCATAAAAAAAACTTTTTGTATACCTACGTAAATATCAACCTGATATAGATCAAGCGTGTTTTAAAGAAAAAAAGTTAGTTATAAGTCATTGAGTTTTTGCGTGTAGTTTCCTTGATCGTGGGTTGCTTTATCTTATCGTAGCGATCCATATTTGTAAATAATTACACGCTGATAAGCTTTCCTGTTTTCCCTATAATGTATATTAAGTTAAGGCAAAGAAATTTATTGTAGTGCTAAACTGTGTTACAAAATCACTGAAAGTGAAACTCGCGCCGTTGTTTTAGATTTTCGTGTTTTCACGAAATAACTTTAATTTCTGGCTATTTTCTTTTCTGCTAACTGTAGAACTAGTTCAGTTTGCTGTAGAAGAAATATATTATTCTGTTCGTGAAGAAAATTATGATACTCAAATTTTTCGAATACTCAAAAAAGTTCTGGAGTGGAATCTCGGCCTATAGCCATTTCGATTTTTTTGTGTTGTATGTTTTTTTAAATGTTGATACACTTTTTGAGCCTTATTTTAGAACTGCATTTCCGGGTTAAAAATGGGCCGCCATATGTAATACTTATAGTCCGGATTACTAGTCTAGTATTTAGTCAATACTTAAATTGTGAGGCAATCAATTTATAATAACTTCTGGCAAAATTCCTTTAAATATATAGTTGGCGCATAAATTAAATTTTAAACTAATTATCTACGAGCTTATAATGCTAACACATCCATATCTTATGTAGCATGTGTATAGACTTAAGTTTTATTATTTTATTGGTCAACTGGAATTGATGCTTGTGTAATAGTAAAATAAAATGCAGGGTTCATAAGCGTAGAATTTTAAAAAGTACTTCACGAAACAATCTTATGAAATTGCATAAAAATTTTTTGTTGTTGAAATGTTAAATAGCTTCTACGAATTAATGAAAATAGAACGTGTAAATTCATTAATACAATGACAAAGCTCTACGAAAGAAAACTTTGAACTATAAGGGACGGAAAACCACCGTTGAATAAAAAACTTAATAATTGCAGTATACAACATGTTCTTCTAAATTCTTATCCGAAAAATTAGTTCGCTTGTCTAACATGTTTCACGTATAACTTAATGGATTTGAGTACGCTCATGGTTTTTGTCGACTTATTTAAATTTAAAAAAAAATTTTGCTCTTCTGCGACAAAAAGTCCGGTCTTTGGCACTCAATACTGTACGCTTTTGTAATTTAGTATATATGCAACCACTCGAAAAGAATTCAGCTTCAACACCAATCTTTCATCTGGCAGATATCCAGTAATTTATTGCAGGTTTATTCTGTGGATACGGGCAGATTTAATTTTTTAAATGGAAACATACATCTTTTAGGGAACCCATTCATTTTCTCAGACTTGAACATTTCATCCCTGTTCTAATAGTTTTATAGTGATAGAAGATACAAATTTAAATATTTCTTTACAGATTTAATGCGACGTTTCTCAAAAAAAAAACTCTGATATACTTTTGCAGAATTGTGTTTTTGCTGCTTTATTTTGAACTTGTTTCCATTATTCATTGTTTTGTTGAAATTTCGTTAGAGGTTTTTATTTGAACGAATCGGGAATATTTAAATAATATTTTAAAGTAAGAAATAACAAAAAAGGAGAAAATTAGCGAAATATTTGTAAATTTAATGATATCTGGAAGTTTATATTATTCTATTGATATTATAACGTTCCTTGAAAAGAAAATCGTCGAGAGGGCCTTGAATGCTACTTTTTAGCCGATCTCGTGCAGTATATCATACGGAACGCATGTACAGCACGATACAAAAGTAATGTCGCAAATGGTAGCCGTGTGTAGGCAACACACTTTTCCTGCAGACGCGCGTAACGTCAAACAACAATTATAAGGTTTTTATTGCTGCGGTTCGTATCTCAATTTTCCAATTATGTTTTATTAATTTGACGTTATAATGTGCTGTTTAAATACATGGCAATTGGTAATTATATAAATAATATTTATAGGCAAAGTTAATTTAACAAGCATCTAATCAAGCTAAAACTACGATATATCTAACAGCTATTATTTTTACTGATATAGAAAGTAAACTAACATTAGGTCACATCTGTTTTTTTTTAAATTATTGTTATATTTGAAAAAATTACATACAGTGTTTTTATATTGATAACTACTTGTTCAGTAAATTACAAAATGAAACAAGAAATACCAAACGTTTAATGATTTTGTTACATTTTTTTTTCACCACGTTATATATGTACAAGTAAATGTTACAAACTGATTTCTAGCAAATTTCTAAGTTTACTAAAACGTTCCAAATTTTCAAGAATTTTAACAAAGTTTCTCAATTGCCATAAAATTATCAAAATCATTAAAAATTTCAAAAGTATAGATTATAAAAATTTTTCAAAATTTTCTAAATATTTTAAAGATTTGCCAGGTCCAGTGGCGGTTGTCCGACAGATTTTCGAAACTTGGTGTAACAAAACCTTGAAGCTAAGCTGTTACATTTTTTTACACCACGTTGTATGAAAATAAGTATTACAGACTGGTTTCTAGTAAACGTCATCAACTCATCAAAGCTGAAATCAATCTTGCAAAATGTGGCAGATTAATTTTAAACTTATTCAGTTTTTTTAAACTGTTCAAAAGATTTGAAAATTGTTTTTATAATTTCCAAAAATTTGCAAATGTTCTAAATTTTCCCAAATGTTTAAGGTTTCCAAGAATATCCTAAACATTTTCAAATTTTTATAATTTTCAAAAAATGTTTTTTTTTTACAAATTACTGTTACATGTTTTCACACCACGTTATATAAGAATAAATATTACAGACTGGTTTTTAGCAAATGTTATCAAAACTGAAATTCGTTCTTGCAAAAAGTGGTTTTCTTTTTAATTTTTACATTTTTTTAAAACGATTTAAAAGTTTTGAAAATTCCTTTTTTGATTTTTAAAAATGTGTGGTGGTGGTAATGAGCGTTTACGTCCCACTGCTGGAGTCCGCGTTCTCTCCTCTGCCTCGTACTTTCCTTAGCGCTAAGGTAGAGTACGGGGGACCTACAGTCTAACTTCGATTCCGAAAGACTAAATACCAGAGATGGTTTCAGGCATTGAGACTCCACGGCTGCTTACACCGGATTGGAGAATGTGAGTGGCGGGTTGCGGCATAGATTTTTATTGTTGCATGGCTTCGGCGGGGAATCGAACCCCAGACATTTAGCTTCAGAGGCCAGTTGCCCTACCTCGGAGCTACCGCCGTAAAAATATGCAAATTTTATAAATTTTTTAAAAGAAAATTTTATTTTTAAAGTTTTTGAAGTTTTTATATTGTTACAATTTTTGAAAATTTTAAAATTCCGAAACTTTTCAAAACATTTTCAATATACACAAAATTTAAAAAAATTTTAACCACTATCTCCGTTGTCATAAAATTGTCAAACACAATAGATTAAAAAGATGTAAAAATTTTCGAAAATGACAGTAGAAGCGAGGAAGGTCCACTGGCGGTTGCCCGACGGAGTTTTTAAACTTGCTGTAACAACACCTTAAAGCTAAAATAATTTAAATAAACAAAAAAACATTTATTTGTATCTACTTTATAAGTAGGTATTGCAACTTGCTGAATAACTAGCTACTAATAAATTTTCTTATGTGTATCAACTTTTAAGGACCAAACAATAGAGTAATTTTTACCTGTTCGTATAGTTAATCCATCCAGGGGCTTGGTGGCTTACAGGGATTTCCGGAAAATCGTGTGAAACACTTGCTGAACATTTTGTTTTTGTCTCTTCTCCGTACTCGGCGCCAATGCCTCGTAGTAATCACAAACATTCGCGCATTATCGTAAACGTAATAAATTTTATTATGTCAATTTTCACTCTTACAGTGCCCATTTCGCAACAAGTACTCCTGATCATCTTACCACACGCATAGTGCTGTTAAAAATTAAGTAATGGCACCGCTCTGTCTCCCATTAATGTATAAGTTATACAATTAATAAAAAAAATGAAATGTGTGCCGAGCGCGCAAGTTCTTAGTGAAACTAGTTTCCGTGTTCTCACTGAAAGCGTTTTCTTCTTTAAACCTTAAGACATTTATTAGCTCTTTACTGCAAAGACGGCCCTGCATTAGCAAAAATTGCATTTGTGTTGAAGAAGGTGTAAAATGCTGCAAGGAGTGTAGATGTAAAAATTTAAAAACGCGCAAGTAGACGAGGATAATAAATTGAAAAAAGTTTTAATTTTTAATTTCTTTGTTAGGATCTTGTCTGTTTGTAACTTAACATTATTTTATTTTGTAGCATTTTTACAGCTGAATGTTTATTGCAATATTAAATAATTGTTGTTGTGCACGATTACGTTTTTTGAACAAATATTCGCATCAAGTGAACGATTTCATGTAACAGCAAGATTTCATGGAACATTATACGTACAATTCTTGCTCTTCTAACGCTCAGCGAACTATGTTAGTACATCTTTCTCGCTCCTATCATGCTTGGACTTTTATCAGTATGGACAAGTCCAACTGTAAGGGTTCTACGTTTTGCAACGTGACTATGCATGGTATGAGACAAAATGTTCCTTAGATTGTAGCGAAGTAGTATGTAGCAAAAAACAAAATTGATATCATGAAAAAAATTATTATACCAAAATAAAAGAAAATTATCGGAGGAAGTATCTTTTATTTCTTCTTCGGCCGGCGTAAACACGTGCAACCGACTTCGTGACTATTTACGTACTGAACTACTGACGCGGCCGTTGCTAGAAGCTTGAAGCTTACTTGTCGAGAAAGATGGCGGCGCATCCGTTACGACAGGGTTCCCACTGACCCTGGATAACCTGGAAGTCATGGAAAAGTCAGGGAATTAAAATTTTAACCTGGAAGTCATGGATTTTATGCAAAATTTGGCAAAAGTCTTGATTTTTCTCTTGATCTACAGTAAAAAACCTGATTTTCTTGCAGTAGTGTTAACATAATTAAAAATTTTCCGATTGAATTTTTAAAACTGCCGCTTATAAAACTTTTGCTGCTGAAGGTTTTTAAAATATCATTGAGGTACTTTTCTTATCCTTGTTTAATTCCAAGGAACGTAATATGGCTTATGATTAGGTGCAAGTGAGACCGCCATACTGTCTTGTGAATTGATAAAAAACGCATAAACGTGACTATTTTTGCGTCTCCAATTTTATTGAGTGTTTTTGTCGAAAGTCATGGGTAAGTATGATTTTTGGTCATGGATATCCTGGAAAAGTCATGGATTCTAATTCTTGACAGTTAGTGGGAACCCTGTACGAAGCTCGCATGTTTCACCGGCCGTTTCACTTCAAAAATGTTTAATAAAGGTGTACATTGAAACAGCCAATGTTTTAGAATACAGTCTAACAACAGGAAGGTTCAGTCAGTTCATAAAATGTAGCAAACATCAAGGACTAATATTTCAGTGGTGTCTTGAGCTAAGATTTTGTAATTCCTCCGCACCGACAAGTGAAGGGTTTAGGCTCCAACTTCTACTTAAGTCACAACTGAATTATCTGTCGTAAAAACGGAAAGTTCTACATAGAGTTCATGTGAATGGAAACCTCTTGCTCAATTGAAAACATGTTTTTCTTCATTAGTTTAAAAAATTTCATTTAATTTTATCTGCAAGATTTACGCCATTCATATTCAGCAAACTTCTATGATGGGAACTTGGGGGTACTGTATAAATTTTATTTGTGGAAGTTGCTGTTTTCTCGTAGGTGTTTCCTTTGAATAAACAGAATATGAGGTTTTCTATATAGTAACATTTTTTATTAGGGAAGAGGTAAAGGCGTTCCTGCCATTTTTCATGCCGGAACTGTCAGGGGCGCAATCTAGTTTCATTGTAAACTGCTAGTACGCGTAATCCGAGTCTATGTTAGATTACATCAAGGGAGGAAGAATAGACTGTGGTAAATCGGGCACGCTATATGAGGTCAGAGGTAAAATTTAGAGGCATCAATTTTACTCGCACCAAGTGCAATTTATAACATCTTATACCAGGCGTCTCTCCACAATGGCTCGCTTTATACGTCATTATTAACCCGGCTTGGATCCGCCGCCGTCCAGCGTGTTGCATCAAATTCCACCAGCCACACTGGGTGCGTCCCCCCGCCCCACTTTATAATATCCTATCCAGCGTTCGTCGTTTTATGGCCGATAAAAATTGTTCTCTTCGGAATGATTAGCTGGATTTTTGTATTAATTACTTTCGGTTTTATGGCGTTGAGTTTTTAACGGCGTATGATATTAGATAATAATGTTGCGCTTTTGTTTGCTCGCCTCTTCGCCGTTATAAAATCACCCCCCGGGATAACTAGACTTATATTAAAACTGTTTTGTTGCTTTTACCTCCTGAACTTTGCTACTTTACACCGATATCCAACCTGCAAACGTTGTTGCCGTTTTGTAACTCCTAATTTTATGAAAACCGTCTTGAGGTAAATAACAACGAAAATACGAAATCTATTAATTTTATTTATGCTTCTCGGCAGTTCAATAGAATGCAGAAATAGCGCCAGGAAATAAAGTTTTTGATTCCCAAGATAGTATTCGGTTTGAAATATCATTAGTTTTATGTTAATTGTATTTTAATACCAAATTAAACTTGAGAAGGCGGTTTCAAATTTACTAACTTAAACTTATACTATTCTCTAAACTTACATTTTAATTATAAGATTTTCAGTTGTGTGTTGTTTAAATACAAATGTATAATTTAAAAAATTGTAGTTTTATTATTGCTTAACTAATTTTTACTTTCCTATGCGTCAGTACAGTAAAGTACGCATTTGAATCATGAAATTTTTTTTTGTAAATGTTTTGTGGATCCCTACCGATTGTCATACTTTGGTGGAACTTGAGATGTAAGTGGGAAATAAATACTTTTTAAACGATGTTAGATCCAATGGAATGAATGCTATTTTCCGAACCGTAGTTTCGAAATGGCACCGCGGCTACTACAATAATTTGGACCTGAATGCAGGGGTCCCAAATATCTTAAAATCTTAAATTGTCATAAAATTTAGCTGAAGTTGTAACATTGTCCTAAATTTAAGTTATTGTCCTCTAAAGCCCTAAAATTATAGGTCTTATCACATTTCATTTTTATTCCAAGATGGAGCATTTGTAAATTATATACGTGATACTTTGATAAATGTAAATTTTCGTTGCGTACGTATTTTTTTTTCGCTTTAGTTTCAAAATTACCCGCACATAATCGCCACGTTTTGTTGAGCAACACGCCCATGTGTGATTTGAAGCTTTACTTCTGCTAAGTGAAGTTGTAGTTTGGCTTTCGGAGCATAAGGACGTGCGACTTGTGTGCTGAAAGTGATAAGGACAACAATCATTATCTCTGACCGTGAGGTCAGCGATATCTCACAAACTTTTATCTACAAGTGTGTGTTATTTATTTACAAACGTAAAAATGTCGTTCAGTCAACCCAATAATCTCTACTACCCTACCCAAGTAAGTCAACAACAATTAACACAACAACCAATGTTAAATACGCCACAACAAATGTATGCATTTCCCAACCAAGCAACACATTTTCCTGCATTTTCCTATTCACAACCTGTAACTGTTTTTCAACCAGAAACCCAGGTATCTAATTACGTCGAAAATAGGTATTTAAACAATCCACCAGCTTATGAATGGCAAACAGCAGGAATTAAAAAACGCAACAGAAGCCCTGATAGGAATATAAGACAAGATAAAAGAATCCAAAACTGGCTAGGTGCCTCCACAAGCAACAGATATGAACAGCTATCGACTGAGATGGAAGAGGAACAAACAGAAAACAAACAGGATAAATCTACCCCTAAGGTGCCTCAACCCCCGCCTATTTTCATATCTGAAGTCAGTAACATTAACCCGTTAACAACACTCCTAAACGCACTTGCAAAGGACAATTATACAATTAAAGCTCTGGGTAATGAACAAGTTAAAATACAAAGTGCAACCAGCGAAATTTATTCTGTTATAATTAAGGAACTGACTTCAAGAAACACACAATTTCATACATACAAGCCTAAACAAGAAAAGAATTTTAAAGTAGTAATAAAGAACCTGCATCATTCTACTGACACTACTGAACTAAAACAAAGCTTAGAACAACTGGGGCATAAAGTAGAGAATGTATGGAACATCAAAAATAATAAATCTAAAAATCCACTCCCAATGTTCATTATTGAACTAAAACAACAAGAAAACAACAAGGAAATCTACAACACCAAATTATTAATGAACACTATCGTAGTAATTGAACCCCCCCATGCTAAGAGGACAATACCACAATGCACAAACTGTCAACGCTTTGGCCATACAAAAAACTATTGTCAACACATTCCACGATGTGTTAAATGTACGCTATTCCATAAAACAATTGAGTGCCCTCGTAAAACAAAAGATGACAAGGTAGCCTGTGTTAATTGCAAGGGTAACCACCCCGCAAATTACAGAGGTTGCATAATTCATAAGCAGCTTCAGGAAAAACTCTACCCGAGGCTGAGAAACGATATCCGAACAGCCAGCCGTAAATCCTACGCCCAAGCGGAAGTACTGCCGGGAACATCGTATGCTACAAAAGCTGTCCAAAACACGAATGAGACGACAAATCAACAAGGCCAAATGCTGCAAACACATCAACAAACACATGACATAGCAGAGCTAAGTAACATGATGAAAACTCTTGTTACTCAAATGGGGACAATAATGAATCTTCTCACTACACTGATTACAAAACTTTCTTAATGGCTCACACACTTAAAATTGTTGCATGGAACGCCAATGGCCTATGCCAACATGCTCAAGAAGTTAAAATGTTCGTTGAAAACAATAATATAGACATACTGCTTATCTCTGAATCTCACTTTACTAACCAAAGCTACTTCAAGATTCCTAAATATAATTTATACCACACTAATCACCCGGACGGTACAGCGCACGGTGGAACAGCTCTAATTATAAGGAGTAACATTAGACACCATGAAATGGAAAAATATCAACAGGACCACATCCAGGCCACTACTGTATTAATCGAAGATAAGACAGCCCCTTTTGCAGTTTCAGTTATCTACAGCCCTCCTAAACACATAATTAGTAAAGAAGACTATACACGCTTTTTTAAAACCTTAGGCACCAAATTTCTGCTAGCTGGCGACTTCAATGCTAAGCACGAGATCTGGGGCTCACGCATTACTAGACCTGATGGACGAAGACTACTAGCCTCCATAAAAGAAAATAACCTAAATTATATATCTACTGGTGAGCCAACATACTGGCCAACTGATCGCAGAAAGCTACCTGATCTAATTGATTTTGGCATTATAAAAGGTATTAGCACCCATCAATGTGAAATAAAATCTTGCCTTGAGCTAGCTGCTGATCATTCAGCCATCTTAATCACCTTATACTCAGATACAATAAATACACATAAGCGACCTTCCTTATACAATAAAAACACTGACTGGGAGTTTTTCCGACTCAGGCTAGACTATCTACTAAATTCTCAAGTTCCGCTCAAAAATGAGTATGACATCGAACGTGCAGCGTTGGAATATACAGAACTAGTACAGCAGGCTGCGTGGGAAGCGACACCTGAACCACCCAAAATCTCTACAAACATAAAATGTCCTATCACGATAAAAGAGAAAATAAAAGAAAAAAGACGACTGCGAGCTCGCTGGCAACTCACCAGATACGAAGCAGACAAGAAAGCACTAAACAAAGCAGCCAAACAGCTTAAACAACTCTTACTGAAACACAAAAACGATAGCATACAGGAATACTTAGAAAATCTTTCAGCCACGGAAACCAATGATTTCTCATTGTGGAAAGCAGTACGTAATATAAAGAGACCAACACAGCACATATCTCCAATCAAAAACGAAGATGGATCTTGGGCTCGTAGCGATTCTGATAAAGCTACCGCCTTTGCGAAACACCTGGCTAATGTTTTCAAGCCTCATCCCTCACAAGGTCCTGAAGAAGATAGAGAAATCCTCAACCTTCTCGAATCTCCCTTTCAAATGCACCTACCGCTTAAACCGTTTACAACTAATGAAGTACAGGAAATAATAGATAACAAAACCAATCCTAAAAAAGCTCCAGGATATGACATAATAACTGGCGAACTAGTAAAGAAACTGTCTAAAAAAGCAATCCGCTGTCTTACACAACTCTATAATGCCATCCTAAGAATAGGATACTATCCTAACATATGGAAAACAGCCCAAATAGTAATGGTTCCAAAACCAGGTAAACCCCCTGGAGAAGTCACATCATATAGACCTATAAGTCTTATCCCTATATTATCTAAAATCCTGGAAAAACTATTATTGCAAAGAATTAAGCCGATGATGGATGAGCAAGAACTGATACCAAACCACCAATTTGGTTTCCGTACCCAACATGGGACAATTGAACAAGTTCACCGGGTAGTCAGCAAGATACATAATGATCTCGAAGGTAATAGATACTGCTCCGCTGTTTTCCTAGATTCCTCGCAAGCCTTTGATAAGGTGTGGTATGAAGGGTTATTTTACAAATTAAAAAACTCTCTCCCTCCTCAAATATACCTCATCCTGAAATCCTACTTGACTGATAGAAAATTCTTCGTTAAATATAAAGATGCAACTACTGACCTCCATCCGATACATTCCGGAGTCCCGCAAGGCAGTATTCTGGGACCCATACTTTATCTGCTGTACACAGCCGATTTTCCGACATCGAGGCGAACCACAACAGCCACTTTTGCTGATGACATAGCAGTGCTAGCATCACATATACGACCCGAAGAAGCATCCAGATATCTACAAGCACACCTAAACAAAATACAGCAATGGCTCAAACTCTGGAGAATACAAGTAAATGAAACGAAATCGCAGCACATAACTTTCACGATGAAAAGGAGAAACTGTCCAACAGTAACGCTCAATGGCCAACAAATTAAACACGCTGAATCTGCCAAGTACCTTGGACTTCATTTAGACCGCAGGCTGACATGGAGAAGCCATATCTTCAACAAGCGCAAACAACTGGGTCTTAAATTAAGTAAACTATACTGGCTAATAGGTAGAAGCTCGAAGCTATCACTGAGTAACAAACTCCTAGTATATAAAGTCGTCCCTAAACCCATTTGGACTTATGGCATTTCACTATGGGGAACTACGTGCAAGTCCAATGTTGACATCTTAGAACGTTTCCAAACTAAAGTGCTCCGTACTATTGTTAATGCTCCGTGGTATGTACCCAATAGAGTCTTACTTAGTGATCTGTGTATTCAAACAGTGAAAAGTGAAATTCAAAACTATGCCAAAAAATACAAAGACAGACTAAGTGTTCATCCAAATGAACTTGTGCACACTCTAATGATGGAAGACGAAGAACCTAGAAGACTGAAAAAGTTCAAACCATCAGACCTGCCGACACGTTTTGACTAAAACTTGTATAGTTATATTCTAGCATATTCACCCTAAATCCTTACTATTCTTGTCTCAGATAAGAATGTACCTATATGGTGAGGGTTCAATGGAACACTTCTCCGCAAGTCTTTGTAAGGCAGTTTACACTGTCATATTACCTGTAAACATTATATACTACTTATTGACCTATAGGTCAGATTGTAGGCTAATGGAGTAATAATAAAAAAAAAAAAAAAAAAAACTTCTGCTAAGTGGTAATGCATTTGCGTGGTTGTTGAACATCGCGTTCGCGTTGTTAATCTTACTTATTATTATTATTAATAAAAACTAAGTAAATACTAAATAATGTCTGCAACATTAAAGCGACGAACTAAATACAATTTGCTATGGGAAAATGAAGCAGATTTTAAAGGATGGTTAATATGTACAGAGTATGGTCTGCCAGAAAACTCTGGTGGTGGAATGTGTAAGCAAAACAGTATACAGGTCGTCTATTTTAACCGGGACGCTATAGGAATCTCGGAAACTATAAGAGATACAAAGTTAAATTAGATAAAAGTTGCCTAATTAGGGGAGCAAAGTAATGGTGATTTTGTTTTTCTCAAAATACCCATAGCTTACTAGATACGAGCGGAAAACTGAAAATGTGGTATTTCTGTAATTTAAAATATTAAAAATTATTAAAAATAGAAAAAAAATCATACAAGAAAAAGTTGCAGATCTATTGAAGCTGTATTAAGAAAAAAATAGTTTACCAATTGTGTTTTGTTTCGTTATTTTATAATGTTTGTGTTACATCTCGTAAATAAAACAAAACAATTGTTTTCTTAGTAAACTGCAATAGATCTACAACTTTTTCCTTTACGATTTTTTTTCTATTTTTGCTTTGAACAGAGAAGTGTTAATAACGGTGAGACATCTGTATAATGTATGACGAGGTATGAATTAGCAAAGCTACAATTTACGCTTATTGAGATGCTTTACCTTAAATAAATTATTTTTTTTAGTTTTATTGCTCATATCTAGTAAGGTATGAGTATTTTGCAAACAACAAAATTACCATTGCACTGTCTTTTTAATTAGGCGATTTTTATCTCGTTTATTGTTTCACAAATTGTGAAACAGTTACCAAGCGTTTTATTTTATTAATAAACTATTAATTTTTAATAGTTAAATATTTATGTTTTCTAGTGTTACGGTGTTTCAGTAAAGTAAAAAAAACTATTTTTGCGTTTTTTATACTACCTTAAGTCCTAAAATTGTTCTAAAATTTAAACAAAAACTGTCCTAAATTCCTTTAAAAAATGTATAAATTAGTGCTGGGACGCCCGTGAATGCTTGTTTACTTAAAAGTGAATTATCCATATAGGACAAGGGTGTCCGTATGACATCCTTCATGGATGTCCTGTCGATATCTTGGACATTTATACGTAGTCCATTTCTTAACTCTGGATGTCTCTAGGTCATTTTTAATGGGTATCTATAGAACATTTCCAGTGGATGTTCAAAGGACATCTGAATGGACATCAGATTTTAATTTTTTTACAAGAAATTTTAATAATAATAATATATAATAATAATAATACCCAGATAGGACAAGGGTGTCCGTATGACATCCTTCATGGATGTCCTATGGATATCTTGGAGATCCATACGTAGTTCATTTCTTAACTCTGGACGTCTCTAGGATATTTTTAATGGGTATCCATAGAACATCTCCAGTGGATGTTCAAAGGACATTTAATAATAATACAACAGATTTTTATCATATTTTTTATTTATCAATACACAAATTTGATCCATACAATATATTAATTAGATGAAGTACTTCTTCTAGTTTCCAAGTCGGTTCTTTGCTTAGCTCGCCGCAACCTAGTCTTAATGCTTTCTTCAAACTCTTTCGCTGTAGCATTCCTCATACCTTCTATCTAGCGGAAAAACAATATTTTTTAATACCATTCAGAAAGGTGGGTAAATTCAAATAAGCTTAAGCAGTGATTCTATTTAAAAATTTTCAATATATTTATAAAAAATACGTTTTCTAGAAACAATACAAAATAAAAGTATTTTTGCAATCTACAGTTAAATCTGAAGTTTTGTTTAGGCATTTAAATTTACCTAACTTTCACTTATATCTTATATCTACTTGCTTAAATACTTACCCACAATAACTTCAAGAGAAATAATCAGAATAAATTACATGTAATAATGTCTAAACACTTCAAACTACCAGAACACCAACTAAAATTACAATTACCAAACACCAAACGACACTGACGCTGGATGTTCAGGTAAATAGATGAGTCAGTTGATGCAGCACAACGTACAAACTTCTGTCACGGAGTTTGCCGAACAGTAGAAATTCGTTCACTGAGAATGAATTACGTAGGTGGTCGGGCATATACAACTTCATTTTACCGCGAATTCTAACATATTCCAAAAAAATTATTATTTGTATAGGTACATTGTATACATATTGCATTTGTAATTTTTTATTTAGGTTTATTGTTTACTGTTGTTAAAAAAACCTATTAAATGACCATCTTCGGACGTATAATGGAATCCTATAGGACATCCTCGTTAGCTCGTGCTAGTTCATTTTTGGACAATTTCACTCACGCGTTGCGCTCTTGAAATTTTCGTTTTGACTAGCACTCGTAAAAAGCCTCCCAAATTATTGAAAAAGAGAGTGTGCCGAGTACGCAAGTTCTAAGTGAAAGTTCTCACTGGCGGTGTGTTTTGATCTCTATGACTTAAAAGAAAACGAAAGCGGCCTCAGCTACAAATCTGGCATTCAAATCATTTTCCTAATATTAATTTAGAAAGTCGAAACAAACATGGATGGACCTTTGCATAAAAGAGAGACTGAACCTCAGTGCGCGGCTTTTCAAATTATTTATTTATTCGAGCAATTAGTTATCAAGATAGCTTAGGAAATAAAAAATAACTGATACTTTACTTACATGTTGCAAGTATTTATTACACGCAAAAAATCCATTGTAATATTTCGGGTTTAAAACACAAATAAAATACAATAACTGATTTCAAAAAACAGTTTTTAGTATCCACAATTTTTGATTAAAATCTATTCATACTAATTAATCGACTAAGAAAATTAAAAGATTATTTGATTTTTTTTTAAATTAAGAAGCGATTATAAAATAGTTTATTGTTTATTTTGCTATCGATTTTTGTCCCAGTTTTACGTATAGGTCACATTAAAAAAATGTTGTTGTCGAATTGATTCTTGAAAATCCCGAAAAACATTGACAAATTTTAACCTCGGCGTTCGAGTAGGCATTCATGGCGACGTCAATGAGTTTAGTAGCGCTGTGACGTCGGTCAAACGACAACTGAAATGTAATGAAGCTGACTTTGCTGTTAATGGTGTATATGCAGTTTATTATTTTTTTCTAGTGTAGTGCCACCGGCTATGCTCTCTAGAATGTTTTCAGTTGAATGACCGTGCCTGGAGTGTAACAACAGGCGCGATCTATTAGCGCCACGAACACAATGGTCTACATACTTTCGCTAATTGTAGTTACATTTACGTTGCTAATATTCTGATCTTATCAAAGAAGTAATAGAGGTTAGGAAGGAGCTTATGCACATTGGCCAGTAGACCTTAAAGGTGTCTGAACATGGCTGCCAAACTGTGACATAGCGGAAGTGTCACCAGTGGCTGCGTCAGAAAATTATATTTAGGGCATAACGAACAAATTATAAAACATGAGTATGCTGTTTTAGTTGCCAATTTATTATAGAAGGAAACAAAGTACAAGTATTTTATTGCCCATTAAACAAAATTAAATGGGTTAGACGACTTCTGCATTCTTTGGAAACCTAAATTTTGGGTTAGAGAAATATTGACCTCTCCGCCACTGTCTTAACCTCAAACGTCAAATTGAAATTTATATTTACATTTGGCAAAATACTTACCTATGGAAAGTTATTCCTTTCTGCTTGTTAATTTTAGTACTCGAGCAACCACAGCAAATACAACTAACCATATTTAATAACAAAATTTGTAAACATCACCGGCACAAATGAATCACCAAAAGTGTCTGAATATGGCGGCGGTGACGTCACATCCGTCACAGTGCTTTAAGTGCAACTAACTCGAAACCTTCCTTCCTAACCTCTATTACTTCTTTGGATCTTATAGTAACTGTTGGACTAGATCGTTATTTTTGGATTTTATATTAGAAATTTGAAAGAAATGTATTAAAAGTGGTTTGTTTTTTAAAAAACTCTGTATTTTATTGCTCATATTCGTACAGTTATAATTCCACAACATTTTTAGTTGTTTTAAAAAGTCTGTTGTCAATATAAACAAACACAAATTTTAAATGAAAACGGAAAGACAAATTTCCAACTGTGTAGTAGAATGCTGATATTTTGTTGAGGTATTCGCGAATTTATATTTCCTGCCGCGTTCAGAAAGTTTGTGACGCCGTTTGTGGTGGGTGCAAAAATAAACCAAGAAGCGATAGCGAAATTTATGACCGAGCGCAAAATGGACTTTCTTAATTATTTGCCTTGACAAAATTATGGCTTTTTTTAATTTACTGGGTGTAATATCACTTAACATTGACTGGTGAACACATTTTGCGGTATCATAAATAAAGAAGGATCAAAGCACACCCCCGGTCGTCGTATACACAAACGCTGTAAGTGGTTGAGCGCAGCTCCATTAGGGAATCAATATGCTGTGTTTTAGTTAAACCGAACTGTATACACCATCAAGTGTTTCGAGAGGGGTTTCTCCATTTGACATACATTTCGAATTTCAGAGCTCGGTTCTTTATGGAGTATGGCCCAGTTACATAATTGAAGACAAATTCACTGTTGAACGAAGACGAAGATGACGCGCTGTTTTGGGGTTGTTACTCTTTCAATGTATATGTATTATTTTATTGGTCTTTTCCTTGTGGGATTATTAGTAAACTAAGAAACTTATGTAAATGTAAATAAGAATTTTAAATATCGGTATAGATGAAAACTTTCCCGAACAACAGTGCTTCCAGCAACAGTACAGGAACAGTAACATAGTTTTATTTTGTGAACTACCATAACGTTGCACGGAGAATTTCTACGAGTTCCGGGCACAAAATATAAAACTTACGAATCGATATCTTCAAAACATTTTAGAAACTTCAGCGTCGCAAAATCTAATTACAACTTTGGTACAATAACTTGGAACTCGAAGCTAACAAAGATTTTGTTCCGATAACTACAATAATTTCGCGTAGCGCGAATATAATAGTTCTCCTCAGACTCATTATTGTCATGATCTCGTCGTTATTGGAATGTCGTAACAGTGGAAGAGAAAAAGTGTGGCGGTGGAAAATAGAAAAAGCGCTAACAACCCGCTCTCGTTATTCTTGAAAAATTGCGTCATATCAATTTTGGAAGTTTTAGTATTAAATCGGCGTAAACATTTTTAGGGTATGGAGAATAGACTGAAAGGAGGCGCAAGAATAATTCTTAGTAAATATAAACATACTCCTGAAAGCTTCTACATTGAATAAATATTATTGTATTTATATTATTCATGCAGTGACGAAATTTAGATGTATTTTCTGCAGTATCAACAACCCTAGCTCGCATTAAAAGCACATACATAATTAATCCCTTTTAATGAACATTTCACTTTAGTATTTCATTAAAGTTTGTTTTACTTTTATTGCCTGAAGGAACCATATGCTGTTTTTATGTAAATCGCGATTTAATGGCGTCAGTTATTAATTTTTACGGTGAAAATTATAGTTGGTGCTTTTAGTGCTATAGCTTCCCTACAGAGAGATAGCACGCGTTATTACTTTACATGCATATTTTCCTATCATTAAGCCCTTGCCGCTTTCATAATAATGCATTATGCATTTAACGAGTTTATTAACGTATCTTTAGTCTTGTGAAAATATTTACGCTTTATCTAATGCGAACAGCAGTAGAAAATTTCGAGCACGAATTCTCTCTCTGTACTTAAGTCATATGCAAAGTGGATCCTTACCAGGGAATTGCTTTGAAAATCAAATGACAAGGCTGCAGGATAATTGGAAGTCCTCGGTCCTCGACTTCCAATCTTCGCTAGATTATTGGGGACATTCTTCGTAGGATTTATGGTTAGTAATCAGCACGGTGGGTTAAAAACTGCGCGTAAGAAGACTAACGCCATTATAAGCGATGATTCAAGAGGTTTCCTTGATGACAATATTTTTCGTTGCGATCTCAAAAAGTGCTGAATTCTTACGTTTGGCGATCGCTCACCGCTATAATAAGAAGTTAAAACTATCTCTCGAACAATAGAGTTATAAAGAGATGATTAAGCAACGTTAAGGGACGAAAAGTAGAAAAAGGGCACGTTATAAGTTCTCCTCGTGAGAGCACTTTCAACATTTTTCACTTCAAATTTTATATTTATCGTGAAACTTCCTAAGACCTTTTATATTCGAACTTAAATAATAAGAGAAACTTGTGATATAAGGACCGAGACAATGAATTTGTTGGAATTCTCTGTAATTTATCATGAAGTTCTGAGCGCTATTTACATAACCAGCGTTCTATTCCTTTTTTATCTGTGATTTTTTACGTTTTACGCTTAAAACTGAACGTCAACGCCAACCTTGGATTATAAAGGCATAAAAAAATTTATGTGTTTTTTTTATAACCGTCTGGTATTTAAACAAAAATTTTGTATCCACGAGAAATAATACGTGTATTCTTTTGGTCTGCAACGGGTTTGCTGTCGCTTCAGTATAAGTGAGACCCATCGGTTCCATTAATTTCACTTCAGGTCAGTTGTTTTTTGCTTGTTATCAGTTTGCGTGCGCACAGCACACCGATAAGCTTATGCCATAACTTCAAATTAGTTTTGCTAGAACGTATTTTCTTAACAACTTTTTAGTTAATTCCAAAAAAATATTCTTAAGTAGGTAGCTAAACTGGCTATGGCTATTTATTTGGAAACTCAATTTTTTCTAGCTGATTGACAGCACAACATGCAGACTAGTATCGGTTTTATTTTTGCTTATCCACTCCGACTAAAGTAATTGCACAATTTCCGTGGAGTCGTAAGTTTTATCAGTTGAATGTGATTTTCATTACCGAAGCGCTACGTGAATTATTATCATTTAATGTGATTCCTTTCAGTTAGTATCAGTTGCTTCAGTGAAAATCGGTTGAAAGGCAACACATCATAGCAAAATATTTAAGATTTGTTTAAACAAAAAATTTTAGAAATTTAAATTATATCTAAGCTTTTGCGTTGGAGCCGCGTCATCGGTGAATAAATTGTCGACGTTTCGTGTTTTACATCTCAAAGTGACCACAGCCCTGGAGATGTCCCGTACAACCGAGGAGGAAACGTCGCGTCGGCCGTTTATTCACTGATGACACGGCTCCAACTCGGCAACCTAGATGCCAATTTTAGAAATGTTTATTTAAATTCAGTCATTTCACAAATACCGCTAATAAAATATTACGTATTATTTTCTTTAAATTGTTAAGTGCAAATGGTTTTAGTTTGCTTAAAAGCGAATAAAATATGTTTGTAGAAGAGGAATAGATTTCCATCTACACTTGAGTACAATAACATGCGATTTTTGTTGCCGCAAGAAGTTGCATGTATGTATATTCCAGTTGGATTTCTGATTTTTGTTACTACCAACATCAAAAGTGAGGTTCTTGGTTTGGTGATCTTTTTGTTTGAAGAATTTGTCAACAGGAGTATCGCTACTGCCAGTTTTGCCTGACGGCTGTCAAATATTGGACTAGACTAGATGATTTTTGTTCATAATAATAAAATTGTGTGTTGCTGCAATAAAATACTGCAATCAGTTGCTGAAATGACATGCTGCAATAAAATTCAGCAATAAATTACTGCAATAAAATGTTGTAATAAATTGCTGCAATTACTGGAATTAAATACTGTAGTAAATTTCCGCAATGATAGTCCTAAAATGAAAATGCTACAGTAAAATTCAGCGATGAATTACTCATACTGCAATAAAATGTTGCAATCAATAGTTGCAATCAATTACTGCTATAAATAGGCACAGTGAAATTGCTGCAATAAATAGGCGCATTGAAAAAGCTCCAGTGAATTTCCACAATGAAAATAATGCAGTAAATTGCAATAAATTACTGCAATTAAATGTTGCAACAAATAGGGACAGGGAAATTGCTGCAATAAGTAGGCGCAATAAAAATGACCCCATGAATTTCCAAATGAAAATAATGCACTAAATTGCCGCAATAAAATTGTTGCAATTAAATGCTGCAACAAATAGGCACAGGGAAATTGCTGCAATAAATAGGCGCAATAAAAATGACCGCATGAATTTCCACAATGAAAATAATGCAGTAAATTGCCGCAATAAAATTGTTGCAATAAATTGCTACAATTAAATGCTGCAATAAATGGGCATAGTGAAATTGCTGCAATAAATAGCCGCTCAGGCTTTGCACGGGTCTAACATGTCCCACCCTGTAGGCATTTTTCCGTTTCCTAGCCCGTGAGCGCCACTCCGTGCACTACGTTCCCTAGAGGCCTGGACAGTAAGTACAACCACGTCAAAATTTAAGTAAAAATTCGGTAGTATTACTTATCATTCACTACAGCAACGACATGCACATACGCGTATGTTTGGTTTGCCTTTACTATTTGGTGTACTGCAGTATAGTAACACAAATATATTAATTATTATTGAATTATTTGGGCGTCCAGTGCTACTCAGCAGGGATGGATGATTACGAAGAAGAACGTTTTGTTAACCTTCAAAAAAATTTAAAAGTAATGTTAATAATAATAGATTATAATTCTTCAAATCTTATTGTGAGAGCGAAAATTGAAAAAGATAAAGTAAATAGCACAGATTCCGATAAAGTATTTGGCCACTGCTACTTCTACGGAATGGATTGTTAACGGGAATTATATTAAAATACAATAATGAACGAAGCACAAGAACTGTTTAGAATTGTAAAGTATTCAAATATGAACTTCTGCTAATACGTCATTGCAAGAAGCAGCACAAGTAATACAATAGTCATAGCTCAAGTAGCTTGTTTCAGGATAGTGCCGTACGCCGCGGTCAGCTTTTGCCTATTCTGATGTGATTCTAACATGTGAGCAAACGAAAGTGACATATCAAGTTTCGCTTTGAAAATTGAAACATATGTCTGTGATTAACTCACTGTGAACAAACAAAAGCGAAATCACATTGTCATGTGCATTATTACTTCTAGAACTGTCAAAGTCATGTCAAAGTTGAAGTTCCAACAGACATACGTTTCAATTTTCAAAGCCAAACTCGATGTCACTTTCGTTTGCTCACATGTTACTATGTTTATCTCTTACGCACTACGTGTTTCGCTGTCTACCTTGTGCACTCTTTAAGTTGTCGTTTATGTTCCTTTGCTTATTAAGTTACAGCGGGAATTTTAGTTTTAAAAATAGTTATTTATTGTACAAGATGATAAAATTGCACTTTATCTTCGAGAGCGATTTTAGCGTCGAGGCGTCAGCCGAGACGCTAATAAGCATCGAGAAGATAATGAAATTTTATCGTCGTGTGGAATACAACATTTTTTTCTATAGCAATTGTTAAAGAAGACCAAAAAATGAAGAAAAATCAATGATAAATTTAATTTAAAAGTGTCAGGAAAAAAACAGTTTCACGAATAAATGAGTAGGTTGCTTTAATACCTTTTTGGTTGCTATAGAGTTTGTAGTGCGTAGAAAAAAAAATAAAATACTTTATCTATCCTTGCTGTTAAAGTACTACTTTATCTACCCTTGATGGTAAAGTGCTACTTTTCCCTCTAATTTTAGTTAATAATAGCACGTTTTAACAGTTGCTATAGAAAAAAAAATAATTTTTTGATTTGAAGGAAAAAGATTCCTCGATAATTAAAAAATACCAAAAACGCATGGGCAAACTTTTTCACCAAAATTAGGGAGGGAGGTAGAAAATTAACTGCACCTAAAAATAAAGTTCTTAATTTTATTCTACTATTATTCATTCATAAGCAATGTACCTTAAACAAAGTTTTTTTAATGCCTCCCGTTGTTTAAATAAAGAGGCATTTTTGATTTTTATAAATGTATAGAAGGCGTCACAGAGAAATAAGCGAACTGGGACTCGAACCAAATTGTAGCTGGTCCATAGCTCTATTAACTTACAAAATCTAAAAAAATCGTGTCGCCAGTTTTAGAGCAATATTTTTTTGAAAATTTCTAAAATTTTGAACATGTTTTTCACTTCATTGTCCTTCTATGGGGCTACTGAGATAAAAAATTAGAATTTGATTTTCCAATATTTCAAAACATTGTAGCGGCTTTTGAATTGGAAAGTTCGTAAAAAATTGAAAATTTGCATGAAATCAATTCTAAAAATTAGACTTTCGCATACAATGGCTTCGTCAATACAATTCTAAAAATAGGTAAACAAAAATCAGCAGCGTCAGGGTAAGGAACGAAAATTGTCACGCAATAAGTTTGTTTAAAATTAAGAAACCAAACAAATTTTTGAGATTCAAAAATTCATTATATCTAAGTGGTATTACAGAGGTAAATTCTTTAAATTGAATTTTTATTTTTCAGATATAATGTTTATTTGTACCATTTGTTTGAATTGCAGAGCACAGCCTACAAAATGATGAATAATTCAATGAATACTGTAATATACAGAGCGAATGTTGGATGTGAGACGCTCCAAACAAAAAATGTCTTGTTCATCTGCAGCTAAAATTCTCGGACACGTCAACCTTACTGTTTGAAAGCGCATCTTTTTGTGGTAGTTGTCAATTTTATTTACTCCCACCCCTTTCAGAAATGTTTTTATAGCCATTGTTTATAAACGGCAACCTTCTCTTTTTTGAGGAATTCTAATTTTCCTTTTAATTATGCATTCGGGAATGTGCACTTGTGTGATATTGATTTGATTAGTTTAAGAGATATTGATATTTAAAATATGAAAAACTGAAAATGATAAATCGAATCAACTGAGGTATTTTTACGGATTTGTTTTAAACAAATGAATAATGGTAAATAATGAAAGAACAACAATAAAAAAAAATAGAACTATTAATCCAAAAAACATAAAAATTATCAAATAAAGTGTTCAAAGTAAAACCCATTTACATCTTCGCAAAAAACATTATCGACGTTATTGATATTATCGATAATATCGATATATCGATAAATATTCCCAGCCCTAGACACCACCATAATAATTGTTACTTTTGTTGAAATTAGTACGTGTTAGATTCGCTGTTTTAAATTATTAGTTCACTCTGTATTAAATACAATTTTCTACGAGCACATCTCTACTAAACAATTATTTGATGTCCAATCTCTAATAGCACTTGATAAGACTTGTTTACGATAATTGAACAAGCGAATTATGGTAACAGGTGTGCATTCAATTACTGCATTCGTCTATTTTCGGGACAAATAAAAATGAGCGTAAAGTTCCGATTTCTTATTAATGAATCTTATAAAGGTACGTGCGTTTGCTTAATGTCGGGGTGTTTTCTAACTTTAAATAATACAGTTCCGATTAATTCGTGATGATTTAAAAAATGAACTAGTGTGATTGTTGTTGGTGCAATCATTGCTGAGATTCTTTAAAATTCCTGGATTCGTTGGGAGTTTTTTGGTAAGCAAAAATAATAATTCGTTCACTACTAATAGAATCTGTACAGGAATAAACGACTATTTTGCCCTGACCTTTTTTGATCAGCAGTAAATGTTCTACGGTTATTTGAAAATGTTAGAAGTTGTTTGGATGTAATAAAAGCAAAAGATGTGTTGTGTCGATATATCGATAAATATTCCCAGCCCTAGATAATACGGTTGGCAGGATTAGCATTACACCTTTCTCCATGATGTTATAACAAAACTCAGTCCTCGTTCAACTCTTGAAGTGAAGACACTTTGTACGGGTTTAAGTACTTCACAACAGAAGATTGACTGATTTCATTATTATCAGCCACCGCTCGTGGAGTGCTATGCGGATTTTCTTGCATTTCCATCAAAATATTTAACTGTACTTCTTCTGGCACGTTTAAGTGACGTCTTAGAGCGTTTCTAACATGCCCCTTTCAAAAAAAGGTGTGTCATTTTGCTTACTTACGTCATGGGACTGATCGGGATACATAAAATTAAATAAATCGCAGACTTCTTGTTGTGCATGCTGTGTCTCCACATCCCCACATAATTAAATTTCAATTCTTTTAAGTTAAGTAATGAACCATATTTCTACTAGATCGGTTACAATAAAAAACACTTAAGCAATACTAAATACACTATTTTCAAAACACCGTCAACTTTTAGTTTAACCTATTGGTCGACACTTCGACAGAAGTTTGCCTGGAGGTGATAGAACAAGAGAATCAGGTCGGCTTTCCGTCGTTATCTATTTCTTCCTTGAAATCGGGCATATCTTCCTGGTTGCCCTTACTGTCCAGGGAACGTAGTGCACGCAGTGCGCAACGTTTCCTAGCTGGTTAGCGCCAGTGTTGGGTAGTATCTAGATACATGTATCTAGATACTGGATCCAGATACTGTTCAAGTATCTAGTATCTGTATCTAGATACGTTTATAAAATTGTATCTTGTATCTGTATCTAGATCCTATTAAGCGGTATCTTTTTTTATTAAACAATAAAAGATCCTAGATACATTCAAGAATTATAATTTATTTTATGTAGTTTTCGAAGTTTATTAAAACATTTCTTCAACTTAAAATTTAGGACATTTTTGGACATTTAAATTTTAGCATTAATTACTTTTGCAGAAAAACCCAAATACGTCTTAAGATAGGTAATGGTAATAAATATTCAAACATCCCCATTTTCAGGGGATAAGAACTGTAAGAAGCTTAAGGTTTTATGTATACATTTACCCATTGTGGCAATACAATAACCGCCCTTGCTGTTTTGGATATTGGGAATTTCCAAGTAAATCTCATAACCAGAGCGGTAGGCTTGTCTTGACAAAACTTGAAGTGTCCTCAGTTTAAATAAAAGTAGTGGACAAGTCCAGAATCAATTCTTGTGCTAGTCTGCCAGTTATACCTTGTGATTACAATTAGAAGAATGAATGATAACGAAAGTGCTTTTTTGGAAGTGCCAGCGATACTGGATGGCGAGTTTTTTAAGATAGTGTTGCGTTGTGATAGTAAGGTTGTCACACAGTGTCGAAACTGCCCCTCAAAGGTTCAGGGTGATGTAACTTCAAGTGGAAACTTTATCAAACATCTTAAGGTGTGTAATGAATTTTTTCATTTAAACTATTAATTAATATTATCATGGTTTATGCGCGCTTTCATTTCTGGAAATGTAATTTTTTAATGTGGTATCTAATTTGTATCTGAGAAGGATCTAGATACATTTAAAAGTATCTTGTATCTGTATCTAGATACACTTAGCAAAATGTATCTTGTATCTGTAACTAGATACAATTTTTTAAAAGTACCTGTATCTGTATCTAGATACAAATAAAAAGTATCTTACCCAACACTGGTTAGCGCAACCCGAGGCGTAAATCACGGCCATAAATTGTACACCATATTTCTTTTTATAAAGATTTCCGTGGATTTTCCCGAGATTTCCTTGGATTTCCTCGGGAATTTCTTGGATTTCCTTGTCAATTTTTTGAATTTTCTCTTCTTTGGATTTTCTGGGGTTGGATATCTTTGGATTTCCCAAGAGATCCGTTGGTTTTGTTTTACCCTAAAGGATATTATATACATAATTATCTGATGATAAACTGAAAATAAAAAATGAAAAGAGCACTTAAATGATTTAAAAAATCATATTTAAAGAAGCATCGGACGAAAGAATGTTTTATTACATGGAAAAACAAAAAAATTATGGGACAATTCTAAATAATGGATAGAAACATTAAACAAATAATACAAAATTCTTAGTTTAAACATAACATCATTATAATAATATTTCTTTCTGCTAGCTACTTCTTATTTTGCATTAATTTTTATCACACTTATATTTTTGACTTTTATTGCACATACAAAGAATTAGCAGATATAACCACTAACAGATAAGAAATAGGCTAAAACTGTATGACGTATTTCTCAGGTGTACACTGTACATGTGTTTATGTGCAGACAGCAACAAACAGTTATGAAAATTTGCAAAATACGACGTTTACAATCGAGTTTTAACGAACATTTTTATGCACGCGTTTCAATACAACTCGAGGCAGTGGCGTAATTACTATTTTATTTTAGAGAAAGCTTCGAATTTTAAGTTTTGCAGGATTAATTTCTGTAATATCTAGAAATTTTTTGTATTTTCTCAGGATTTTCTCGAATTTTCTTGGATTTTCTTACGATTTCTTTCTAATTCCTTGGATTTTCTCGGGAATTCCTTAGACTACCCTGAATTTCTCTGGATTTCTTTGGATTTCCAAAAGATTTCCTATGCCGTGTTAACCAATTTCCTTCGTGGTTCCCCCTCGGCGCAACCAGTAGCGCTCACGGTCTAGGAAACGCAAAAATGCACCCCGCAGTCCCACTTCACACTACCGAGTCCGTTCTCGCTATTCCAAATTTATAAAAATCCCGCTACAGCAAAATAGAAATACGAGTCGAATGACACTGCAAGTCTTTAGCTTACGGAGTCATCGGGATCAGCGAAAAATATGATATTTAAACATAAAAACATAATGATGACATTTTTTGTATAAATTTTTAATACACAATAAAAGGTTTACTCTCTGAGAGTAGTAACGTACATCATTTTTACATTTCATTATACAAGATGGTTCTTAAAATCTCTCCTACTTATAACAATGTTTTGAAATGTAGATGTAAAATATACCTATAAAGGAAATAGAAATTTTCACACACAAAAGTTTTAATTTTTTTTTGCGGATGAAAGAAAAAACGTGAAATTGTTTTGAACACAAACTAAAGAAGCGAGTAAAACTGTAAAAAAGACACTCATTAAGTTGATTAATGCGCTGCTAAACAGGAACAATGATGATCCTTTTCCTTTCTAAAGCTCGCTATTGTGTCTTTACCCAAGATTTATTTCGTAAGGAGTTATACGACAAACGTAACATTTGATATTAAAAGATGATAATGGACAGCTTTGCTTAGCTTTAGTGTTACGTTATTGAGACACAATAATAAATTTTTCTTATATCTAATCTATTGAATGAACATTAATAAAAACTAGTGAGACCCCAGCGCACAATGCACTGACAGACTTGCGTTGTCCGACCCGTCTAAATGCGTCACGTGATGCATCAGTTCCAATAATAAGACGCGGCTGTTTTGTAGATGGCGCCCCAAGTAAAGCGCGTCTAGCCGACCTTCATATATATTATAAATTAAAATAATTATTATAGAACAATCGACGTAGAATAAAAATATAAAAATGTTTCATGTTCCATCTGAGGATAGAGATCTTTCATTGGAAAAAAATGGTCCAAATTGGTGAAGCGGTAGCCGCTGGAGGAACCGGAGAAAAAAACCCTTTGAGCTTGTATATATGGATGGATGGATAATCAATGTCCGGACTTTTACTTCCAAAACAGCAACAAATTTCGTTAAAATTCATTAAGTAAACAAAAACCATGGGCGTACTCAAATCCATTAGTTATACGTGAAACGTGTTGCACGAGTTTGCAAGGTTTCTACAACTACAACTGAGATTTGAGATACATCGTTTCGTTCACTGTTACTTTATTATTGAGCTAGGCTAGAGCGGTTCTGCACTACGTATCTTAAGATGGAGGAAAAAATAGTATTAGATGACGAAAGTAGATATATTAAAATGACATATTCATAAAATTTTTGCGTTTGGTACTTTTAAAACCGACGACCGTTCATATTCTACGCTTATAAACCCTGTTATCATTTCACTTGAAATTACACAAGCATCAATTGCAGCAGACCAAAGAAATAATAAATAACTAAACCAGCTCGCATAAGGTCAAACATATAGCCGCGATACTTTTATAGTAACGTAGGTAATTCGTTTTAAATTGCATAAAATCGACAACTATATATTTAGAGGAATTATACGGGAATTTATTATTAATCTATTGCGCAATACTTTCAATACTGACTAAATAGTAGACTAAAAGTCCGGACACTGAAGATTATTGACAATTGAAAATGCACGATATCCAGGCTGCTAATACAATTTGTAACATTCCATCTCTATAACAATATGGAAAACTGTGTAGGTAGAGAAGAACTTTTTTTCAATAATTGTGCACTAAATACCAATTTCATTGCAAATAATCTATCAGAGTTGAGCTATAAAAGTAGTTTTGGTTAAGGAATTGTGGTTGTTTTTGTAAATCCTTTTTTTTTTTCGATAAACATAGGTTGATTGAGGCTATAATTTTACAAGAGCGAATCGCCAGTGGAATTATCTTAAATTAATTAGCTTAAGTTAATTATCCACCCAAGTATATTGCAGGAAAATTGTTGTCACGTAATATTTTTATGACTATTTACCCAATTAATTACGTTCTATTATAGAAAATCTTATCGGAAATTATTGTCAGTTTTCGTGTGTTGTAGCGCAAATTTCTCGGCTTTGCCATTAGTGTTTTTTTATGGTTCATTTATTTAGCATTCTAATTGCCTTAATAGAATGGCAAACATATTAATGCAAGGGTACAAACTTTTTTATGTATTTAAGTCTGTATTTAACAACAAAAAATACGTACAGCGTAGTATAAAAAAATTAATATGTCTGCCTTGCTTCTTAAACACCCAAAAGAAAAAAATGATTTGAATGCATATGTGAGCGATTCAGTTCAAAGTTTTTCAGTTTAAAATACAAGGGCGTATCATTTTCATGAAATGTTGTCCTACCTTATATAAATTTATAATTTTTAGTTTTTTGTTTGCCCTGCAATTTCCCATCTCGTAATTTTTTTGTAATTTTCTGTCATTGTAAGATACTTTCAGAGCTTTCAAATTTCTCAGTTGACCAATTCTCACCTTTGTTAGTCCACTGTTTTCCAAGGTGGCCGCTACATTTTTATCCCTCTCAACATTATCCGTTATCTTCAATATTTTTCTTTTCATCTTTCTGTAGTGATCTTGCATTTATTTTTTCTTCCTCTTGCTTTAATTTATTTCATTTGATTTATGACACCAAACAAAATTATAAAATAAATTCTGAAAATGTACAAGCGAGTAAGCCTGAACTCGAAATTTCAGTCTCATGCAAGTGACTAACTCCCAGTTTCTTTGATATCTCACCGGGCGGTGTTTCAAGACGCAGAGTGGCCCTAGAATAGAAAGGAGTTTTTTCATAATCGGAATGAAACAGCAAATTATAATTAAGTGTCGAGTCAGCATTTAATATAGCATTTTCTATTAGCAATAGAAAAGCTTCAATTGACAAGTTTAAATTGCATCTAACGGAAACGAAATTGCCTTTTTATTAAAAAATTTAAATTAACTTGCTGCTATAACGTTAGCAGCTCTTATCAGAAACTAAATAAAAACAATTTTACAAAAGCTGTGCAAGGCAATTCGCTTGGACGTTTTTGATGCTTTTATTATCATATCTTCAAAAGTATTTTTGTATCAACGGTTTCAGCGCCAAACGCGTCTTGTTTTCTTTCGATTGCTGGCTGTAAACAAAGAACGTGCTGAAGCAGAAGCAGACGCCTGGTTTTAACAGTATAGCTTATTATGTATAATTTAGTCATGTGCCATTTGATTTTATGCTTTGGTCTACGGAATATCTTTCAGAAGCTTCAGCAACAGATCTAAAATAAACTAGCAGTGCGCTACGGCGTATTCGGGATTTTCGTATTCAGAAGTTTTTCTGACAAAAATAAAATCGATTTTTAATTTTCTTTGGATTACGAAGATTGAGGAACCGGTTTGGTCAGTTTTTTTATCGAAAAAATTGATTTGTGATTTCTAGGGATTTAAGAAATTAAGAATTTTTGTGTCAATAAAATGGTTTTCAAATGTTTTGGAAAAAGTTTTTTTGGGATTAGAGAAAACTAGAGATCATAGAGAAATTTTGCTATTCAAAAATTGAGCGAAAGAGGCATAATTAACCCATCCTAAATGTTGCTGCACTTTAAAATTAAGTTGTGAATTTTATTCTCCCATTACTCACTCATGAGCATAATCCGTAAACGGAAATGTTTTAATATCCCCCCTCCCTCCCCCGGTATTAATCAAAGGGATTTGAAAAATTCATAGAAGGCCCCACATAGAAATTTGCGAACCGGGAGCCTACAAAACTTAAAACAAATTGTGTGGCTACTTTATGAACAATAATTTTTTGAAAAGTTCCAAAATTTTGAAAATCATTCACTTCACAGTTTTAATTTTTACTTTCCTATACATTCAGTATAGCGAAGTATTGATTTCATGAAAATTATAAAATTCGAGATTTTGACGGAAATACATGTTTTGGCCCTCCAGGAACTCCCTACTCAGTGCTGCATCATAACTTCCGAGCGGATGGTCCGATTTTGATGAACTTCGGAGTGTGGTGGTATAACATAGCTCTAGTAGAACGCAATGTTACTATTTAAAAAAATATGTATAATTGAAAACTGCTAGGGGAATTTTATTTCCACAAATTTGGAAATTTTTAAACAAATATTGCTCAAATACCACTAGCTACAGAATTTTGTTTTTGGTTTTAATTTCGCTGTGAATTCTATGAATTTTGAACATTTTGGTCTTAAACGCAAAAACGAGTTATCAGATATAGAGATGAAATCAATATTGTTAATGCCCCAGACCTACACAATGTTACCTACCAGCTAGAACGACTTTTGGAACTACTAGAACTAATGTGTAAACAGTTAAGACAATTCAAAAAACATATTACTCAAAAACTCGCTACACGATGTTTGTTTAATTTTATGAGCTAACATAGATAGGGATGAGCTCCACCTGGGTTCGTGTTCGAGCCTACTACTTTTTTTTGTGGCGGAACATTGAAAAATTTCTATTTAAGATAAATATTTTACTCATAAAACAACTACACAATAACAGTTACCACCTCAGCTAGACTGGTAGGGGTAGTGCGATCTACAGTTTCTATTGGCGCGTATAATGTTTATACAAAAATACTTTTTAAAATAAGATGAGTAGCGATTTCAAAAAGTATAGGAAAGTCCATGCAACATGTTCTCCTCATTTGTTCAAATATTTTCGTACATGGCGTAACAGCGCGCTGAATGCTTCCAAAAAAACATGTCTAACCAGTGTAACTCCCGCTTCCTATTTCAGATTTTTTTTAAATCTTGTTTACGATGATATGATATAGCTCATATTTCAAAGCGCATCGAAATCGAATTATCCGTTCGGTAGTTACGAGGCGCACACCCACCCACTTATTTTAAGTTTCATCAATTTCGGCTTATTCGTTCGAGAGCTATAAGGCGCACACATTCCTTCATAGATAAACATTCGTTAAAAATTATTTTTGGGTTTTAAACGTCCAAAATACGCAATTTCGTCAAAATTTGAAAATTGAAAGTTTTCATAAAATTAGTAGATTTCTATATTGAGGAAAGTATATAAAAGTAGAAAAGCTTTTCGCAAATAGACGAAAAGGTAGAAAGTTGTCTTTTTCGCAAGTGATATAATTGAAGCCATTTTAGCTCAAGGGCTGATTAACGATTAATAGTAAATAATTATCACATACAGGGTGAAGAGCTCTTATTAAAGTATGGACAAAGTGTAAAGAAGAACACTTCTACTTCCAGATAAATTTAAAAAAAAGTATATAAACTACTGTTTCGTGTTATACTGTTTTCTGTATACAGCGTGTTAATGAATTGTAGGGACAAACTTCTAGGGCTTGCAAAACACAACGAAGCAAACAACTTTTGTTAATCAATGTGTGGTCAAAAGTAGTTACTGTAGAAAATAGAGCCTCTTAATGATTCTTTAAGAAGTACCTGAAAATAGGCAACCCAAATTGCATTCTCAATTATTTTGCACAGCTCACACGGAATTTTGAAAAAAAAACGATCTATACATACATGCATTCAAATAACGTCAATTTTGACACAAATCGATATTTTTGTGATATTTTTTGACTTTTCTTGCATTCGTTTCTTTCTGTGCCTTTTATAATTCGTTTTTTTCGTTCGACATTTTGAACATTTACTATAATTTTGTTAATTTTTGAATTAGTTATTGTAAATTTTTCAAATTGTTGATTTTTGCTTTGTAATTTTGGTTTTTTCTATTGCTTAGTTTTGAAACATTTTGTTAATTAATTTAATTTGAATTTGAAAAGTGGGAAAGAGGGCTTTATTTATCCTGTATTAATTTCCGTCGTTATGGAAACAAATAGTAGGTAGTCAATTGAGTTGCCTACATTTAGGCGCTTCTTAAAGAATCTTTAAGAGGCTCTATTTTCTAAAGGAAACACTTTTGACTACACATTTATTAACAAAAGTTGTTGTGTTTTGCAAGACTTAGAAGTTTGTCCCTACAATTCATTAACACCCTGTATACAGGGTTATTCAAAAGTTTGGAATAAAATTAGTCTTTCTGTAGCGCGTTGGTTTTTGAAAAAATGCTCGGACACTTAAATTAATTTACATATAACTGCATCTGTATGTGATATCTTTTGTTTTCCAACGTCAACCTCTGCACCCCCAGCCACCTTAACTTATTTTTTTTAATAGCGACATCTATTTGGTGTGGGCTCGCTGGAAACTTTGCAAAAAACTGCATTCAAATCTACCAACATTAATGAACTGGTGTAGTTGGTTTTCAAGTTATAGCGATTGAAAGAAAAAATGCAGTTTTTCCATATATTGTTATAAAAACGTTAATATCACTTGACCAAAGATAACAACTTTTCACCAATGCTTGAAGTGTTTTCTTTCAGCATGACGTCTAATTTTGTCACCACACTCCAGCATTATACAAATTGCAATTATCTGTCTTTATTGATAATTGAGGCAATTTTTTCTGTTAGATTTCGCTGAATTGAAAAGTTACAACACGTTGTATTTGGAAAACAGAGTGACAATAAAAATATTTAAACAATAATTTATAAACAACATGACATGACCCACCTTATAAGTTATAATTATCGCTTTAGTTACTTGATATTTACGTCTTAATAAAATAAATATGAAAAAGGTGCATTTTACTTTCATTCGCTATAACTTAAAAACCAACGATTTCAGTTCATTTATGATGGTAGATTTGAAGTTTTTCTGCAGTTTTTTGCAAGGTTTCCAACGAGCCTACACAAACTATATGTCGCCATTTAAAAAAGTAATTCAATGTGCCTGAGGTTGAGGAGGTTGACGTTGGAAAATAAAAGATATCACATAGAGATGCAGTTATATTTAAATTAATTTAAGTGTTTGAGAATTTTTTCAAAAACCAACGCGCTACAGAAATACAAATTTTATTCCATACTTTTGAATAACCCTGTATATTTTCTTATATTGTTATGGAATATAATTCTGCCCCAGTTCTGTCTGCATAGAAATACTATAGAATTTTTAAAGAAATCAATCTGTAAACTATGTCTGCGCTTATATTTGACCTGGGATTTAATATTTATCTTCCAATAAGAGTTCGTCCGTATTGCTTTAATAACACGGTATAATTTGCACAGGATTTTGTGTAAGACCACGCAAAGAGGGAGTGTCCAGTATGTCGATATTGATGACCATAAAGGACGAAGCCCGGCACGTATAAATGGAGCTTGTCCGGTCAGTATCGCAGGGTATAAATAATTCGCCTACCCACCCCATAATAGCATGCAACACGTACCTGTTTAATGCTCTTTATTTGCTAAGCAATTCGTCTTAAGAAATGGCTCAATTACGTATTGACTACTAATTGAGGGTGGGTATCGGTCTTTATTAGTTATTGAAACAAGATCTTGAAATGTTTTATTTTATCGCGTTATTAGTTTGAAGGAGATCTTAATTCTTTGGCGATGACAAAGGGGCAAATACAAGAAACGAGAACAAATAGTAGACTTTTGTCAACAAATTTCGCGTTTTCCTGCTGGTATTTACTTACCTTGGCCTCGCTAAGGGAAAATCCACAACAAAAGAAAATAAATCGCATCCTATTTTTAAAAAATTACTCCGCCGTGTAAGGTAAGGAAGTTAAGCTTTCATTTACCATGTAATTTATACCACATAGAATAACCCAAACGCTGCAGCAGTTATTTCTCTGAGCCTTTCTAGACCACATTAGGAAATTCTGCACGGAGTACGGGAGGTTAACACATGTATAATGATCAGCGTATTAACTAAGCTTTATCAAGCTTGTTAGAACTATATCAACATGAGAGAAGTTTACTTGGTATGGTAGTAGCAGTCGAGTCATGTATAAACAACTAGATTATTCGGGGATATGTTATTTCCAACCTTCACTAAATAATGCACTGAAGGAACCTTAATAGACACTGATCATTATGCAAACGTTTAAACGTATTTTTGAAACTCGAATTATTTCCAATACAGTAAACAGCGTAGGAATAGCTGGTCAAATTGAAACCTTTAACCGGTCAAGATTGGGTGACTCAGAAATCAGTTGGATTAAGAACTGGTAATAAGGCAGGTTGTAGGTGTTAGAAAACGCCTTCCTCAACTTTTCGTTATCGACAACTAAACCAATTTCATCACCTTTATCAATTTACTTGCGTTATGGTTTTTGCCTGCAGGGACGATTTATTGAATAATCAATAATAGGATCGTTTTTTAAACTAATCAAGAACATTCTCTATTTGTAATACCAAACAAGCTTAATTTTGTAATTTTTATATCATTAAGCTATTAGCGTGATTTGAACCAACAACCCTTTCAGGTTTGATCGAATCTCTGGCAGCTCCACGGAATTCTGCGGAAATCTGAAAACAGAGCTTAATAATTCAAATAATTTAAAATGTGCTTTAATGTTTCTCTACTATATGATGTACGACGGGGAATTGTTAGTAAAGCTTTGTCATCAAGCACTTCATCCACCAACAGCTCTCAAGTTACGCACTGAGTGCCTAGACCGGGCTGTTCGCACGTTACTGCAGGGTTAGTAATTAGCACAAGTTGTACTTGTTAGTGGTCCGGTCTCCAACCTCCTTTCAATTCCCTTCTCATATATTCAATTAGCTACCTGGAAAGCTTCTGCTATGGTGGTTACAATGGAAGCAAAATCGATATGGTCTAATTTTATGTAGGTCTTAAAGTGATATTACTTGGTTTTGTTTCTGTAACCCTTCATTAGTATTAAAAAAATTACAACAAAAATTAGAAAAACAAATTGCCAAGAATTAGGCCAACTGAATATAGTTTTTTGCTTTGTATGAATTACTGAAACTGGCGGAAGCCGTGGGCCACGCTCCACGCTTTTTTGGAATTCAGAAAAATTTTCTGACACCATTGCGATTCGAATTGGGAAACTTTTGGACTATTATATCCAAAGCCTGGATTTCTTAACACTGCGCCATCCTAATGTTTAACTTTCTAATATGCGATAAAAAAGTAGCGTCAGGTGGGCTTTAAATTCCATTGTTTTGCCGATCCTACCCAATATAACACATGGTATAAACTACCGGGAGCGCTGAAAATGACAGCAGCAGATTATATCTCAATAACACTTGCAAACAGCATTAGCCCAAGTTTGCATATCTGTAGTGAAACCTGTAGCGGTCTGCTGTACAAACAAATGTCAGTCTAATATAATGGACGCGTAGATATGTGGGTTCTAGTAGCCCACGATTAACCTCAAGAAAATTACTGCCTTGTAATAGATAATTTATTCTTGCTTAAACATCATCTCTATAGGAAGTTGGTGGTAATATTTTTATTCGATTCGAATCGTTTCTATTACGAATTTACGTCAGCTATTGACAGGTAGCTTATATCATTCCGTAGAATAAATCAATGTACAAAGTAAAAAGGTGTTCTCAGTTTAATGAGTAGTTATTGTGTATAATGTGATATTTTAACAAGTAATTTTCTTAATATTGCTTTCTATTTTGTTATCACTTCTATCTTCTATTTAAGTAAATAAAGGAAACATTGAAGCAATGGAATGTATTGAAATTTAAAGTAATGTCGTGCATAGGTTAAGTGAACGACATCTAATCAGGGCCGTAGCTACCAGTGTTCAGTGTGTTCTATGGAACACGGCCTAAAGTCCAACCGGCCCGACGCCGCTGGCCATGATAAAGAATTCATTCCCGGTTCTGATTCATTATATTGGAGAAAACTATGACTAAAAATTAGTTTATCATAGGTATATTACAAGCAAAACTAAAACGTATACCTATTGAATTAAATACTTAATTAGTGAAAATAATAGGCAAAGTGTTGAAAAATTCTCAGAATTTAGATGACACGCCAGGCTCAATGACTCATAGCTATTTGTTTTATGTGTTTATATGCAACTAAGCAAGTTTATATAGACTTTTTCTTCCTAACTGAAAAACTTATGCCGGTAGGGGGCCCGGTCATTCAATTCTGCACACGGGCCCGCAATGGTGTTGCTACGGCCCTGCATATAAGATTCCACAGGCAGTTCCCTCGTGGCCTACGGCCCACTCTTTTGTGTTTGGAAACTCTTTTTGATGGCTGTAACCTATTTTTCGTTGAAAAGTAAAAGGCGAAATGAATCTAGAATTGTACAGAAGTTAAAAATGTGCTTGCTCAAAAAGGGATCTCTGCTTATCCCCTGCCTACTTAAGTTTCATATTTGCATGGTAATGTGAACTGGCCGAATGTTTATAGAAATATAGCACTTGTATACAGCTCACAAAAATCCTACTTCTCATAGGATGGGCGTTCCATAAGTGTTAAATATAACGGAATTATTATACAGGGTCGCTATTATGTATGGGACCAAAGCTCCCCTGGTCAAACGGTTTGAGATATGCGTTTAATATTTGGTGTATATTAATTTGAGGTTATTTTGCATACTCTGAAGTAAAAAAAATGTTTGCATATAGTTTTTAAGCGCGGCCGCCATCTTGAATTTTTTTAAATAGCGACCTAGGCTGTCTGATACATGAATAGAAAGCTTATTTTTTTTCTCTTTTCAGCAATATTAAACGTGTATAGGGTTACATAAGAAAATAACGCAGAACGCCTAGGTTTCGTCTTGAATTAATCTGTTTCTTCATCAAAATTCGTCGCATCATTCTGAATACCAGTCGAAATTGCTTTGAGCTCGCCATGCATTTTTCCATGAAAGGATACGATACACCTAGCAGTCTGCAATCGGCAGCAAGTACAATTGTATGTACTAACCTGAACATTTCCTTGTTGATGACATCTTTTAGTCCTGCGAAACTGTGTTCGATTACGTCAGACTATTATCCGAATTTTTTGTACAGTATTAAATTTTTAACAGAATCTTACTCCCTTCGAAAATCACAATGAGTTTGCTTAGCAGATGCATTCCTTAAACAACAATTTTTATTTTATTAATTACTGAATTATCTTTATCGATTTATTGTGCCTCTTCGACCTTTTTGTATTGCACCTTTGTTTCTGGTTGACATAGCAACCGAAACTGAGAACAGTTCCTTTAATCAATGCAAGGTTTGTACTGTAGAATTTAATAACCATTTTTGTTTAAATAGGGAAGTAGTCAGTGTGCGGTATTTATCTTATGACTCTCGTAACATGGATAAAAGTTTTCAAAAGATTAGAAAGTTTGGAATTAATTGATTATAACTTCAACGTTATCAATTAACAAAGTTTGGAGGTGTATCAGGCCTACGAAATACGATACCACCTCTTCCTACCTTTTAGCTTGGCCTTTTATACAAATTCGTTTCAATTTATTTTAAAGATGCTGCCTTACGCTAAACCGTGGAGGCGCAGGTGGCACTAGGTTTATCCAAGCAGCTAAAAGCATCTTCAGTAAATAATATATGCGTAACGGGATTATTTCCATGTTATACAAGAATTGATGCATCATACCCGTGCAGTACGCCGTGCGAACTTGAAAAGGCGTCGAAATCCAAAGGTTTATGTAATATTACTAAAGTAGGTTACAGGATATAACAAACAAACCTTCGAGTTTACAGAAGATTCGCAAAGTAAACGTTTAAAGCCGTATTTACATTTCGAATCTATTTCAAATTGAAACCCTTTTTATTTGATAACGGGGTACATGTTGAAACAATAGTTTAACACAAAATGTATGAAAGATTCCTCGAGCAGTTCAACGAAGAAAACGAGGCAATAAAATAGTAAATAGCTACATATCAAATCAATTGGCCACAAATCGTGGGATTACATCCCAAAGGAATTAAATCGAAGAATTTTATAGGATATTTATTCAACCTCAAAACTGTTTCCGGCAATAAATTTGATAAAAGAGCACCACCCACCGGTGCAGGATTTGTACAAAAAACTCGTTGGAGTCGTTCGAAAAATAAAACACCATTAACCTCTCCATTTGACCTATTGACAGGCGAAACAAACTCGCTCCATTTTTTAAACCAGAGCTATACTAATATCTGGATTAAAGCTTTAGGGCGGACAGAGGAGCAGGTACCTATTTAATTTCCTATCAGATGATGGAATGATGTAGGTGAAAGGTGACAATAAGGCCAGAGCGGCTTTCAATGAATTATGCAAGGACTAAGCTTTGCTAATCTGCGGCGGGCGGGCATCTCTAAAGTTTACAGCTCCCGGGGGCCAAACGACGTGCGTCTCTGTCGACACTGATGAAGAAATATCAGAGAGGACTCTCGAGTTCTTGATGTTAATAGATCGAGACAAAAGTTATGGGGTTAGGTCAGAACGCAACCAGAGTTATTTTAGAGACCAGAGTTGACGTTTACACGCACCAAAACTGTTTAAGTATCGACAAAGTTGTATAAGGTAAAATATTTAGTTCAAAACTAGAGGATTAGTTTATACTTTTCAATTAAGTTTATTCTTCAAGAATACTTAGTTGCATAAACAATCAAGTTGTTTATGCATAAATTTGAAACACAAAATGAGGAATGAGGAGGAAGTATTGCCCAATTCATAAAAGACCAGCATTCGGAAAGGTAAACCGAAAATCGTAAAGAGTGAAATAGAGGGAATATTTTAAGTGGTTTTATCTCTGAAAATTTCGCTGGTGTAGAAGGGTCGGAGTAATTAAGCGCTTTATATTAAAATTGCATCTTAATCAAAACGTTATAAATAAAAGATTGGATTCAAGTTGACATAAAATTGTTTTTGTTGTCCCGTTGTTCGCTCCATTTTCCCGGAATTAATAAATTTTGTCATGAACCCTGTAAAGTTATATCCTCGCACTAATTTAAATTTGTGGAAACGAAGCCTGAAAGTTTGAGGAAAATATTGAAGTAATATTTAAGTAAAGTGAGTAATTTCGTCAAAGTAAATCGATGAGCCAGAAACAAGATCACAAAGTTATTGCAGTATGAAACTGAACTTGAGATAATTATGTACTAGAAAGTTTAAATAAGGAGTTTGTTGTTTGTTTCTTAAAAGTTACTAAAATTTAGATGTATATTGAATGTAAAAATTTCTACTTGAGCTTAATTTGAATCATGAATCTGAAACAATATTATCAAGAAATGTATCAGTATCTTGCAGGTAATACCACAATGTAGAGAATATTTTGAAAAACAAAATTAGCTCAAAAATAAAACGAGCCGTTACGTGAGTTGGATTTCCGGGTGATTGTGTTGAATGTCATTTCAATAATTTGCATGGCAATGACAAAGCATTCTCTAAATAATTCTTGCCCCGAGTGGTATTTGGAAAGATTATTTAACAATATAACTTTAGTTATTAACTTTAATTATCTTTATTTACAAAATTATAATTATTACAGGGTGACCACTTTTCTGGAAAACGGGGAAAACCGGGAAAAGTCAGGGAATTTAGACTTTTTTTATTTTGGTCAAGGAAATCAAGAAATTGTACCAATTTCAATGTAAAGTCAGGGAATTTCACGAAATAGTCAGGGAAAATTCTGTAAAGTGCAATTATTTTAATATTTTTATTTTTGCCTGCAAAACGAAAATTTTTTTATACCTAGGTATATGTTTATAAAATTTATATTTGTTTCATTTGGTTTTTCCCTAAAGTTTAGATGTTGTATTTTGTTATGCTTGTTGAAAAATTTCCAGTTGCTATGAAATAATTCAAGTTTACTTTGCTAATGTTTATGTTGGGTTACAATGTTTATTTAAAAAAAAACAGTTAAAATGGGGCTTCTGTACCATCAAAATGAATCAGGGAAAACTGAAGTTTATCAGTCAGGGAAGTCAGGGAATTTGAAAAGCAGTTTTAAGTGGCCACCCTGTATTAATACTGCAAAACTGTCAGTAGGTGACAAGCGCTTGCTTAATTATTTAATTTGATTGTGAAAATTTTATACGTTGAATTTTCGACTACAGTTTTTGTAGAAAATTTAACAAATTTATAAAATAAGTATAATGAGAAACTTCAAAACTCACTGTTCTACTCAGAGCCAGTCAGCGACGAGAGGGGCGTGGTCGTTTACAACAGCGAATTCTGCTTTAATTTAATGACAGGCCGCATACACTCTATTTCTCTAAACATTAACCAGAGTTTGTCTCTCTTTTTCTCTGTCTTTCTCTCTCTCTCTCTCGCTTTCTACCTTTCTCTATTCCTCTTTCGGAAGAAAATCTCGAGAATAAAATTAAATTAGTATTGTTATTAATTTTTCTATACAAAATCGAATTTTAAATTTATGGTGTTAATTTTTAAAGTTTGTTGCCGTAGGAATCGGTCATCGTCGTCATTCGCTGAGCATGTGCGCACCTAACCCACGCTCTTTGTGCTTACCATCTCTATTATTTAAGTTTTGTATTAATAAATGTTGTACGGAGTCTATACTTGCTTTAAATAACATCGGAATGGTATCTGAAAATTTCGTGAAAAGGCCCCGGTAAATCTAGAAATATCAGGGAATTTGGTATAGCCCTTGTGGAAAAGATAGATTGTCTTAAAATTCTGTTAGATTGTCTAAACTTTAAATAATCTATGATTACTTGAGGGTAATTTAATACCTTCTGCCGAAAATCAGTTATTGTGTCTTTATTGTTGTTCTCTTGCTGCTCTTGTTTGTTTATACACTTTATCTATTTCTATATAAATAGGGCTACTACAAAAAGAAGCTTGACCTGATTTAACGAGTTCAAATGTGTAGAGTAACTCCACAACCAATCAGCGTCGAGGGGGGCGTGGACGCTTACAACAGCAAACGTGCTTCGTTAATTGGCGAACGGCGCGGCTACAGCTTTTACTCTCTATTTCTCTTCATAACGGAGAAGTAAATGTTCTCAAAGTAAAAAATACGTCATACAAGTAGATGGGGCTTTTAAAACACATGGGAGGGGGTGCTATAATTAAATATAGGCGAGCTCAAAAGAAAGCATACAGCCGTATTCTACGCGTACCCAATCGATCTGCGCAAGCGCAGTATCCCTTCCACTTCCCACTCCAAATGCGGTGTAAAGGTGTTGAAATGACCATCACCGGGCGAGGTAGTTTAGCGGTTAGCATTAGCGGAGTAGGACTTTTGGGCACCGCCGTTTAGGCGCCGCACGTTTTTGGCCACTTTAAAACACTCTTACATACTTTGCTTTTTAGAATATATTTAAGTTATATTGGCAGTTATAGCAATATTGTAACATACAGGATGATTCGTTTCTGATGCACACTATAATAATCTCGCTTGCTATAATTAATAGAAAATAGGTTTAAATTAGGAAAATTGGTTTTATTGGATTTTTTCGATAATCTGAAATGTAATTCGGCCAGATACGATATATCGCAAACGTACTTAGATACTTATCGTACCTAATTAAATGAATATTAAATAACCTGAACTGGCGCCCAAACGGCCGGCGGGCAGTAGTCCGGTGCCCAAACAGCGGAGCCCAAATGTCGCGTCTATTGTAGCTCAGGTTTTTTTCGTTATTTTCCTAAGGCAGGAGGTGAACACTGGAACACTACTATTCACGGAAAATAGTCTATCCAAATACTTTTCTCTAACCTACCTTAATATCCTTTCACCGTTTAAGAGGGAATTAGCTACGAAATAATATTATTATTTTCTTTCATTTCAACTTGATAAGAAAGAATAATCTGTATACGTTTCTTTACTTACCTTTGACATTTAAAATTGTTAAAAAACATTTCTTATAAAAATAACTCTATATTTAAAACCAATTATTTTTGACGTTCTTTGTAGTTGTGTTTGTTTTAATTCTGTTTCGTTTTCTTCTTTTCCTTACAGCATTTTTGTGGCTCACGTACAACAGCAGTCTATAAAATTTGCAGAGCACCATTTTCGACATTGCTTGCTGCTTTCGTAAATTACAAGCTTAACGACGATAAAAGTAGATGCGACAGGGACATGTGTTAAGCTCAGGCTCGTGAAAGCGTAGGGATGTTTTAAACACAATACAGTACTTAACAGGAAATCGCGCTTTGAAGTTCTTCGAGAGCTAACAATAACAATACTGTGAACAGCCGTAAATGTTTATGTACGTTGTAGACGCAAAGATCAGTTAAGTAATTAGTTTCTTAGCTTTATCCTTCTTGCGTGCCTCTATATTCAAACTTGCTTTGTTTTCAAAACAATTCCGGATTAATACGGTGCAGCGGAAAAGCTTATTCTAGTGTTGTTCTCTTTGTTTGCTTCGTTAAAAACAGATACAATCAAGCTGAACTTAATTTCAAAACAACGAGATTTACGTGCTTTTTAAAAGAGTTTTTCTTTTAGTTGACAAACAAATTAATTTTAACTTTAGTACAGTAGCATTTTGCGTTTAAACATGTATACAGCGTACCTTCTTAACTATTTTTGTATTTTGCTAGGACAACGAACATTTATTTCAAAACATGGGTTGTTTTGGTATAATTTTTAAGTGACCCTCTTTATTTACCTCGTCTGGAGTTTCACTAAAATAGTACTCGTACTTAGCCACCTTCTTGAGATTTCTGTCGAGTTCCTACTACATTCGATGTGTCTTTAGGTAAAACTTTCTGGAATTTTGCACATTCGGGTGTGTTTTCAACTCCCCTACAATACTTCCTCTCTGAGGATCACTTTGCTTTCTCACTGCGTTATTATATTTAGTCGGGCATTCTTTATAAATGTCTTAGTTTTTCAAGCGTTTATTACTTGATTGGATAGCTTTCTCCCTTTTGCCCGCAGCAGGAAGATGTTTTTGTTTTACTATGGAAAGTTTCTGGAGATTCTCTTTACTGTGGCTGTACAATTAGGGTCGTAGGCTGCAATTATGGTTGCGCTGACGTTTTCTGACATCACTTTTAGCTCGGCGGAGTTGCTCGCCCTACTCGGTCATTCCTTCCGATTCTAGCACCGATTCTGTCGGTATGAGCCCCAGTCGCAGTTCCGTGGATTCCTGTACTCAAGCACAATTGCCGGCGTAGCTTCGATTTCAAAACTTTTGTATCTACGAACTAAAAGGGTTGGCTCTTCAGATACATGCCAGTTTTTTGATCGTGGAGTCAATCAAAGGCATTGCTATCGTTATATCAATAACTTTGCTTTCTTTCGCATGTTATTGCCCCGATTCATGGTCACTAACCTGTTTTCCAAAATGAAATTTAGGAGTGATTCGCTTCGTTGGTGCTGCCTCAGACAGAGTGGTGTGCATTTGCGTCGCAGCCCAGTAGTGCCTGTAGATTTTTCTCTCTGCAGTAACTGATGAGCCTTTTAATTTCTGCAGTAGGTCATTGTCCAGGCTAGTCATGCGGGAGGGGAGGTATGCTGATGCGAAAATAAAGATTCTCAAACTCCTTCTAGTTGCCAGTGTTGTTTTGATTGCTATCAGAATATTCTCTAAGTAGTGGTATGTTTATGTTAGATTTAGTTATTATGCAGGTTCTGGCGTCGAATGGGCTGATGAGAGTCTCTCCTCCAGCCGGCCCAAAGCATTTTATTGTTCCCTCATACACCCATGGTTCTTCAATTAAGTCAGTATCTATATTGTTTTGTGCTATATAGACCTGTAAGACAGCTAAATCTGCCTTGCAATGGTGTAAATTTATCTGTAGTAGCCGTATGTTCATTGTTGCTTAGTTAGACTGGAGCTGCGGCGCGGCGGTGGAGGTTCCAGGGTGCCTCCACCTCCACAGCCTGCGGAGTCGTTTCTTTCCCGTTTTTATCTGATCTTCTTCTGTTTTTTCTCTAGTTCTTTAAAGGTTACCTTGGAGAAGGTCAGGTAGTGACGGTATTGTAGCTCCGGGATTCTGGAAAGCCGTTTTTAACATCACGAAGATACGTTCTTTCGGTTCCGCCGGTTGTCTTTCGGGTTTCGGTTCTTATCCGTGTTCATTGAGCTGCCACGCGTAGTTGGGAAAAAGAAGTTCCATCCCACCGAGCCCTACGGTGGGGTAAGGCGACTAAGATGCAACAGATTGGCTTCTAGTGATTCGGCCGCTCTTTCGCGACACTACTTCCCCAGTGCCATACAGCCCTAGTCACGATGATCTTCCACCCTGGATTAAAAAAGCTGGGCCGCGACCACAGCGTACCCAATCCCTGGTTTTATTTCCGGTGCACAGGCGTATGACCGTCAGTAACCGGAACTTCCCTTGAATCGCCCCGAGGCGTGTCCAGGTTTTGTAGCATGGCGTTTTCTATTTTGGTACGAACTATCTACACACTCAAAAGACTTGTTTTAAATATACAATCGTGTTCCGTGTTTATATTTGTTAATTTGATTTTTATTATTATTTTATTATTGGCAAAAATGGTTTAGCTTCTATATTTCGGGCTTTTGTAGTATCAATTTCTCTGTCACTTCTTTTTGATGTTAAACTTAGTCTTAGAATGTTCGAAAAGGAAGGTAACAGTTAATTTGAATAATTCAGATGTTTGATGGTTGGCAATGGGACGGAGGACAAGCGTTTTCCCGCACTTAGGTTACTAGTGCCCACTGTGTTTCTTAAATAAATCTAGTTTTCGTTAATCAGGTTGGTCGCTTTGGCAAAGGACCAGATTCTGTTCAGAGATAAATCCTGTATTTTACTCGGCTCTAAAGGAGAGGAGCCAAGCGGCTCACGCGCACTTCGAACACATACTCTGTGAGTGCGCGTTCGGAGGTTTCCTCCCGGACTTCTGCAATTCCGATAGTATGGAGATGTTTCTGCAGGTGACCGTGGCCTCTCAGTAGGCCTGTCACTATGCTGATTTGTCTTCTGTTTAGGCCTTGAAGAATTTGGCTATTCTAGGCATAGTACCCTTAATAAAGAGTCTAGCCTGTCTTGGTGTTTGACGAGAGGTCCAAGGTGATTGGAGCAGTGACAACGTCCAGCTACATATCTCGTGCCTCACGCATTTTGGGGGTCAGTTTGAGGCCCTCGTTTGTTTATTATATTTATAAAAGATGTGCCCTTCAGTACAAGCTTTAATAAACCGATATCTGACACATCGTTAAACAGAATTGTTGACAATATACATCTATCTCTCACGAAATGATGTTTTGGTTTTCCGCGAATAAATTAATTTTAAATTTATCTCAAATGAGTGTAATGGCAATTGTAGACCATTTAGTAGAATATCTTTCCTTTTCGATGGGTAAGGTCAGCCTCCTGCACGACATAGTGCGAAAAGGGGTCACAGAATCCTCACTATTTGCAGGTATTAAACAAGCCATTGGTTTACAATAAGAGGAACAAGAAGTATGTAATAGTTTTCCTGAATTATGTAAAATCTGATTTGCCAGAAGTTATGTTTCTGAACAAGCACATTTTACCTCTTTCATCTAGCTGTAGCTTTTTAGGCGTTGAACTTATATCTCGTGGTCTTGCTATATTGATAAATTATCTACGAAACTGAATAAAACTATCTTCGTGTTATTAAGAACGAAAAAAATTACTAATGCTTAAACTTACAAAAATATATTATTGTTTCGAGGGCCATCTAAGATATGACATACTTTTTTAGGGAAACTCCATTTTCCGTGGAAAAGTTTTTAAATTCTAGAAGAAATCACTTCGCAGTATTGCAAATTTAAAGAGATTCGTGCAGGGCATTTTTTAAGGATTATCACGTTATGATCCTAACTAATTTATATATCTATGAGAAATTATTGCACATGTGTAAAATAATAGATTCGGTTAATGCAAACTCCGAATGTCATTGCTACAATACTTGAAATTGCAAAATGCTTAGACTAGATTTTCCATCCAAAATGATATATGTATAAAACTTTGTACATTCATAATGGCATAACATTTTATAATCTATTACCAGAATCAGTTAAATCAGCGGTTACTATCGTTAGAGTTAAAAACGCCATAAATAAAAGTATTTTACAGGTAGCGTTTTTACGCAATAAAAGAGTATTTGTCTACATACTGCTTGTTTGTTTTAATTGGTAATTTATTTATATTTTTATTAACAAGTAATAATGTCCATATTTGTTATTGTTATCATGTTTATGAAACACTGTTGATAGTTTGTATTCCACTGACCTTTTTGCTTATAAACTACTACTACTACTACTACTAGATATAATTTTCACATAATTCTTAGGCAGAGAGCCTTGTGAGAGTTTGCCAAATTCCCTTGAGCCAGTCGTGATCTGATCTAAGGGGAGCTCAAGGTTTTGATGGTCGCTTGACTGTTGATGCAAACATGTCTACTTTCATACCCTCTTCTGAGGTTTTCGTTTGCACAGTCCAATATAGTAAAGATCTCAACCTGGAAGACGGTTAGATTTTTTCCCAGAGTAACGTTAAGTTTGACTCTGGGCTTTCCTCCATAAACACCTGCTTCTGATCCTCCTCTAGGTTTTGATGCATCCAAAACCATACAAGGGCACAGGGTTAAAGGGAAGATCGGTCTCCCGGTAACCATTTGTCTTGGCTTGACGGTTTCGTATGATTTGTCAAAGGAGAAGTAGGAAACCATATCATCACTTCCCATGCGAAAGATAGGATTGGTTGACCTCAATCGTGAGGCAACTCTGGTATGTCCTACATTTTCTTGTGTAGGTTTCCATTGCTCCTTATTGCTTATCTTGTCGCTCGGGCTTTGTCCTTCACCTAAAAGTGAAGAGCCACGAGTCAAGCAGCACCTCCATGACCGCTGGCGTAGTTCTGCACATTGCTCATGTTATACACAGAGGCAATTCTGTGCTGCCGGGTCAGTGCCGTTTTTGTGGTGACCATTTCAGTTCTAGGCTGCCATACAAGAGCTGCATATGTGACCAGGGTGCGTACAACGGCCGTGTAGAACCGGTGTACGATTCCAGGTCTTAGTTCCCTAGTTTCCCCTAAAGTGCGCTTACACGTCCAGAAGGACGCGCAGGACCGTTGCTCTTAACTTTTCACATGAGTTGCCCAGGTGAGTCTGGCATCTAAGATAATGATTTTTAGATAGTTAACCTTACCCGAAGTTTGCAGTGTTTTGTTGAAGAGGAGAGGACCTTTAAGGCCTGTGATTTTTTTCGCTGTGAACAGAACCAGTTCAGTTTTTGGAGGGTTCGCCGAAAGCTGGTTCTCATTACACCATTCTCGCACTATTGTTAGGGCTCTTTGAGCTACCTCGCAAACTGCGTTGAAGAATTTTACAGTTATAAGGATAGCTAAGTCGTCAGCGTATTTTTGTATCTAAAACCTTCGTTGTTGAGCACTGGAGGGGTGCGTCGGCAACGAGGTACCACAGGAACGGCGAGAGTACGCCGCGCCGTCCTTCAGGCACCTGCGGCTTGCACACACGCCCACTGAGATTCCTTAGGTTTGCAGTATGTTACGGTGTCTGAGCATGTATTCAATCCACCTTTTACTGTGGTGGGTTTTATGCTGCGCACATATGCAGCATTGCAAATGGAGTCAAAGGTCGTGCAATCAAATGCTTCGATATCCAGGAAGGTTCCTAGTGCGTGTTCTCCCTGATTTAGCGCCTTCTTGAGCTTGTGGGCGATTTGATGAAGGCCCGTGTCAATGGATTTCCCTCTTCGGTAAGCGTGTTAATTCAGATGTTTAGTTTTTTTATGTCCCACTGCTGTTTAAATTTTATAATATTCAAAAGATCTCTCTGTATGTTGATTAAGGCATCAAATAAATATGCTGCGTGTAATGTTACCTGTTTAAAATCAAGTTTAACTCACTATTTCACATTAACTGTTCTGCCAGAGCACATTTGCCATTAATTTCCCTGCTAACGATGATCTGCATGCGATTACCAGTTGCATAGACGTTCCCAGGGTGCGTCTTTATCTTCATTTAGTCCGCCGATGCATATCTGAGCTATCGGTTTAGCTTACGGTTGACATTTAGTGGCTCTATAAAGCAGGTTTTAAATATAATCCCGGCTTACTCTCCCTCAAGTTAGTAAAGTCTTCCGTGGATTTTCAAGCAGGTTCCCCTCTACCTATAACAGGGAATTTAAGACAACTTTGTCACTGTTAACCCTCCGTGCTTAAACCCGACTCGCTTCATTGCTGAAATGTGCTGTGCGACGTCTTTATGAAAGCGCGACGGGACTTAGCTCACTGGGAGTTTCACAACTTATTGTGCTTTTTTCCGCATATTCGACTTTGTGAGAATTTGTATGTTTATAAAAGGTAACCAAAATTAAGTTATTTTTTATTGTTGTTTGGCTATAAAGCAGGTATAGTTGAATTTGCGGAAGTAGTTCTGGTATCTCGTAAAAGCTGAAGGTAAATACGTTTTCAGTTATCAACAGTCATTAAGATTGTGATCGAGAAATTTGAATACGAGATTTAGGTGGAAATACAAATGTAGCACCTGACACGAGTATTTCTGCAGTAAAAATGCACGCGATTACTGAATTACTAAGATTATAGAGCGACATTCTGGGAAGCAAAGAAATGCTTTCCGATTCGCAGAAACAAAATTATTTATTTTATTATTTCTGTTTCCTTTTAATAAAGAAAACACTTTTAATGCCTGCTGTTGTTTTAACGGTTTATTAATTTGGAATGTTATGATTATTAAACAATTCTTGTACTTTTCTAAGAAATAAAAAAGTATTTATAGGAACGCTTGGGCACATACAATTTTCACTAAAAGTACCAAATTTGGTCAGGTTTGGGTTTTTACTTTTCAACACTTTTCAGTATAAGCAAGTATTGATTTTCATGAAAATTTTCGATTTTTACGGAAACACTTTTAAAAAAAATGTCTGTCTCTGGGTGAATGTATGGGTATTCAATGTTTCTATCTTGTCCGAAAATCAGATCAAAAGCTCGAATTATTCCGATTTCCGATCCAGTCCAATTCGACATTGGATCCCAGCAGGCTACACTTCGGATCGGCGGTGTTGGTGAGCTCAAACCTAGCTGTATTAGTTCACAAAATTAAACAAAAAACATCATGTTACCAATTTTTTGAAAACTTGTACGATTTTTAAGACAGCTACAGGGTGTATCAAAAATGAGTACATACCAGAAACAATATTTGTTTACTAAAGGGGTCCTCAAGGTACGAGAACATAATTATTGAAAATTTGACCCCAAATGGTTTGAGTGCCGCAAGATAATTTAAAGTTCAAATTCAAAATGGGGGCAGTTTTGATTTTTTTGAAAATTTCGACTTCAGCACTTTTTTTTAGTTTGTAGGCTGATAGAACCGAAGACTGACAACAGTTCTATTCTTTGCTGAGAGCTACGAGGCCGGAGTGAGAAGGTTGGTAAAATTGCAACAGAGGGCGTCACAATCGCAAATCCCAGATGGCATTTGTCAATGCCATCCCTCACTAAGCCACATTAAAATTTTCAGACATCTGTCATTTAGTTCAGTTTTAGCAGTCATTGAAAGCAGACAACCTCTCGAATTTTTGCAAACGTGGAAAAAGTGAATTTCGTTTGTTAATTAAACGTAATTTTTTTGCGGGGTAAAACCATTACGCAAACCAAAACAAAGCTTGATAAATATTATTCACAAGTGGTTGACTGATCAGGACGCCCAAATGAGGTCACTACACCAGAAATGGTTGACAAGATACATGATATTGTATTGCAAGACCGCAGAGTGAAGGTGCGCGAAATAGTTGAGATAGTACACATCTCAGATGAACGTGTGCGCAATGTATTACTTACACGAACATTTGGATATGAAAAACGTAGGTGTCGCGTTTGTTCACAATCGACCAAGAAACGCACACGTGTGATAATTTCAGAGGCACGTTTGGCGATGTTCAATTGCGATAAAAAGGATTGTTTGCGCCGTTTAATAACTGTGGACGAAATATGGATCCATCACTATACACCGGAGACCAAGGAACAGTCTAAACAGTGAATTTCTACTGGCGAACCTGCGCAGAAGAAGGCTTAGGCGGTTTTATCGGCCAACAAGGTCATGGCCACAGTTTTTTGGGTTGCATGCGGCATAATCTACATCGATTACTTTGAAAAGGGAAAAACAATCAACGGCGAATATTATTGCAGCTTCTTGAACCGTTTCAACGACGTTTTGAAAAAAAAAAAACCGCATTTGGCGAAGAAAAAAGTTCTCTTCCATCAAGACAATGCACAGGTGCACACGTGTGTAGTTGCCATGGCCAAAATCCATGAATTGCGTTTTGAATTGCTTCCACATCCACCATATTCTCCAGACTTAGCCCCCTGCGAATATTTCCTGTTTCCGACTTGAAGAAATGGCTCGGCGGAAAAAGATTCGGTTTAATAAGGAGATCATCGATGCAGCAAACGCCTAGTTTGAAGGGCTTGGAGAAATCGTATTATTCGGAAGGGGTCGAAAAATTGGAAAAAGGTTGGACTAAGTGTATCGACCTAATAGGCGACTACGTTGAAAACGAAATTGTTTTTTGACTAAAAAAAATTATTTCTTGTTTTATTTTTTACCAGACTTCTCACTTCGCCCTCGTATAATTTGACACCGTGGCGTTTCTAAGAATAATTGAAAATCGAAAATGAGTACCTTTTGTTTTGCTATAAAAATGTTTTCTCATGCAGCATTGGTAATCATGACTAGTATAACCAAAATCTCATGTTAATTTTTAGATTACTTTTATACTTGACTACTGTGAAAAATGTAAATTCGGAATATTTTATAATACACGCGTCGGGGCGTAGCTCACAGGTTAGTTATAATTAAATTACATGCGATCCGAATTCGATACATAAAGTCCTACTGCTGATGGATGTATGTATGTGGGCGGATAAGCCGATTACGATGAACTTAGGAATGTGAGGGTATTTCAAAAATTCGTCGACAACATATCAAAAAAAAAAAAAAAACCGGAAACGGAAGTCAGGATTTTTTTTCGGTAGCAATTTTTCCAGAAACTGAATATTATATAATTATACGCGGAATCCGATACAAGAGCTTACGGAAAATACAAATACTTTTCCCCAACCTTCTAGCTTCAAACTGAAACCTGGCGTACCTAATTTTTTTTTCATTTATTGAGATAAACAAATGAAAATTTGGTATGTTTTATGGACCGTTAAAGCTGGTTATATGGGCTAAAAAATTAACTAATTTCACTTCCGGTTTCTCCGTAAATAACATCAATTTTCTTATTTTTAGTGGAACGCCATGCATGTATTTACATATTTGGAATTCGAATAAAAGGAATCTGTCTACGCCAATTAAGTGAAATTTAAAAAAATTTAATATATTCGATTTATTCCAAAAACAATTGCTGAAACGACGGCGTCCCTGTTCCTTGATACAAACATACTTTTGAATGAAAAATAACAGTTTCTGTAGCGTAGGAAAGTCCACGCGAAGTGCTTCGTTTATTTATTATCGCTGTAGGCAATAGAATTTCACAAAAATACTGTAATATTCTAGATAACAAAATGTGATGTTCTATGGAGGAGGAGCTTAGACAGAAATTCATAAACTTGACCGTGCAATAACAGCTGTATCTACACCGGCTTTGAAATAGAGAAATATATAAACAACAGTACAAGCAGAGAAATTGACCATTAAACATTGTCGATTTAAAAAATCTATAAATCAGTTAGTCGATTTATGCCAAGGGTGGACGTATAACAAATTTGGTTTTCAGTAAAGTCGATTAATCCATTAACGAGTGTTAAGTACGAATTGACTGTTGGTATCATTATCTAAAAATTAGTCTACTGATCGATTAATGTTGTTGACCAACCGGTAAATTAACTCCACATGAATATTATTTTACTAGCTGTAGGAAAAAGATATCCAGATAGTGACGTATTCAATTTTATGATTTCATTGTTTGTACGTATTTTCTTTTTATGGTCAGGTGTATTGGTCAGAATTATGGTTTATTTCATCTTTAAATAATGTATGCATTGTTTTCTGAATAATCATTATTTTTAATAATGATGATGGTAACCTCATCGTTTTTATTACATTAATGCATTCGCTTTGTTTCCGTTTTTTTGGCCTCGTATACAAATATTTATTGTTGCTTTGGCCTTCAACTTGTTTTTCCAATTTCTATTTAAAAGGAATCTTTGAAATGAAGAAATTATACCGTATCTTTTGCGTGATGTTTTCTCATTTGAAATGACTTGTCGGTAGTGCCGTATGTCACGATTTTTCCTATACAATCTCCAAGTGGTCCGTATATATTAGAACAACAACGTTAATTTCTTTCAGAGTGGATTCCACGTTATTTCGTCATATAAATTGACATAAAGTGCTTTTTCCTGCATTCTCGACACGCCCTGTAAGAAATAGCTGTCCGCCTTTATACATTCCGAATGAGCGTAGGTGTGAAGAAATGAGCTTAAGGTAACATTCAGAGATTCCAAAACAAGCTCGTTTTCGGCTGTTTTTCCTCCGTTAAGAATTCTTTAGAGTTTGGCGTCGCAGCCACGCTAACTGCGCTATAGCATTACAATATGGATATCCACACGTGAGGCAATGAGCCACGAACGTGACGGCACCACGAAAAACATTATCTAGATATTCAAATATAGCATAAAAGCGGCTTAGATTATAAAAGCGGGACGTTTTATTTCTACCGGAGGACTATATACTCGTATCTTGAATAATGATTGTATAGAAGTATTTTGGAAATAAATTCAATTTTTAACTACTTTTCCGAGATTAAGAAATATTGCGGACAACAAAGTTTTATATTAACTTAGGAAATCCTGAAGTATTTTAGTGTTATGTATGTAATTTCCATATTTAGGTACGCACGCGTTAAGACTCTGAAACGCTGAATACTCAGTACATTAATATCGCCCATTTGGGATCTTTTTCGGTATAACAAAGATGAATTAACATAGTGCACATTGACCTAACTGTTTGCCTGGCTGTTTATTAAGGCTTTTCTAGGTAGCAAAGCTAATAACTTTGCAAAGTATACATTTCCACATAAAAGTTTGTCAACATGTTCTACAAATAAAACTTAATAAAGTCTCGCAAAAGTTTATGGACCACTCGTATAAATAATTTAGACGAAGCAAGCTTTGCATTTAATTTCATTATAATGATAGAAACAATTTACATATTCATTTGAGTAATTGCTTTCATAGAAAGTGATTAATATTTGAGGAATGCCTCATCTTATATTTACTTATTTCTTAGCAGAAGCCCCGATGTGAGTAATAATTTTAATTAAGTTTGTAGAAGGAACGTTTGTTACTAGTGTCTAAGACGTATTTTGATTACGCGAAGAAATTTGGTTTGATTTTCTTGAAAGATGTTGTGGGCAGTGGCTGGATATTTCAAATGAAAATAATCGAACTTTTCGATTATTGAAATATCTCTAGGGGTTACGAAAAATCATTTTAATAGTTTTGCGATTTGAGGTTTTTGATTTTGTTTGATTGGCAGGCGAGGTTTTAAGCGATAGCCAGCTGAAAATGCACAATCCGAGCAAATCCGAGGTTAGACAAGAATGATTTGATATGAACATTCCGATCGAACCTTTGAATGATTGTATTCGCATGGTAAATTGTAAAGTAGCAGAATGTTGCGACTATTTTAAATGAAACCTGTATCTAAGGTTTGCAAATTTGCATTTGTTAGCAGTAAAATCGTGGAGCTTTGATATATTGCTCAGATGCGAATTTTTGATACGAAGATTATCGATTATTAAAATCATTCGATATTCAATTATTAGATTATTGAAATCATTCGATTATGATCAGTTGATATACCTAGTTCTCGACCGGGTATAGAATTCAGCTACGTGCACCGTATCGTAACCGCAAACCTAAAAAAAAAAACAAATCAAAACGGAAACAACAATTTTCTTAATCGTAACCGAAAACTGTCACCTTGATTTTTGAATTGAATGTATTTTTACATCCATAAAACTGAAATATCGGTTACCGTAAGCTAAACTGAAATTTTAAATATCCTCAAACCGTATGCACTATGTTTGAGGCTAATAATAAGCGAGATATTTTGATTTAAAGCAACGATCTTAGGAGGCGGTTAGTAAGAAAATAATAAAAGCAATAAACAAACGTGTAATTCATATTAATTAGACACCCGTTCTTTATTATATTTTAAGAATCTCTAAACACAAAATGTATAGGAGTTAGGTCAGGTGACCTTGGTTGACAGCTATAAAAACGTCTCGGTTACCAAATTCAAAGAAAAGGGCCTTAGTTTATTCACAACCGTTATTGTGACAAAATTGTTCTACGTTTGTTTACGCTTTTATTATTTTCTTAACAGATTCCTACGATCTATCGCAATGTATTTATCATCATTACCATATTGGTAACATACGTTGCTTTAAACCAAACATCTCGTTTGCTACTAACTTAAGGTCTACAGTTGTATTATATTTTTTAAACAGAATTTATCATACATTCGAACTAGCCTAAAAAATACAGGGTGTTCCAGTAAACAAAAACGAAGATATAGTCGCTTTCGCTTAAACTAGAAGTCGGTTATTTTGCTTTGTATGCCCAAAATAGTCGTCGTTATAAACTGTATAACTTCTACATACAGTGAGTTTTCCTTTTTTGTATGCATACCAGCTATGTATAACTTTATAAAAACATGTCAATGCATTGTTTTACCGCAATCTGTAGGCAACCAACTATACACTACATTTCAAAGCTTCAATTTTTGAAAAGAATAGTCTGCCATGGAAACAGTAATCAAATTGTTTAATGTCAAATTAATAGCTTTTTTCTTCTGCTTAATTAGTTTTTTTTTGAATTTAGCATAAAATTTGTGTATTGTTGATATTTTATGTTCTTAAAATAGTAGTTTTATTAAAAGAATTTTGATATTCAAATAATTTTGCGTTTAGTCAAAAACATGCTCATTGAACATAACCTCACACTATGAGGAATAACCTTTCTCTCTCTATTATTTTCTGTACAGTTGGTTGCCTATAGATTGCAGTAAAACAATGCATTGACATGTTTTTTATAAAAGTATACATAGCTGATATGTATACATAAAAGAAAAACTCACTGTATTGGGTGGTCTTTATTTATATATGAAAAAAACATTTTTTGATTCGTTCTACATACGCCCCCTAGTTTTGTTCCTTTATATGAGAAAATAAACCTGTATAAATTTCAGCTCATAAAAATAATATTAACACGTGCCTCTTCGAGCTTAAAAATCGAAAAAATCAAAATTTTACAATTTTTGTTTTCTTTCATTTTTTATTAATTTTTTCAAGTAAAAAATAACTATATAGTTATCATTTTGTTATTCAAGATTACTAATATTACGTTTAGGTCATCTATTTTGCAGTTGTTAGCAGTACTGCGCAGGGTAACATCTGGCAGTTCTTATGTTGAAATCGTGACCAGAACAACGACTTTAAGAGCCGTTTCACACGAGCCACTTTTCGTGGCGCTACTGTAGCGCTACTGTGGCGTGAGCGTGAGCGCGCCACAGAAGGAAGATGTCTAGAGTGGAGGAAGCAGTGCTCTTAGCACTTTTATTATTACGCCGTAGAAAGAAACATCGGAAAAAACGAAAGTACTGGGTTCATCCATATGTAGGTGATTGATTATTGAAAGGACACGTGGATTCCAAATTGCTTCTCTATTTTCAACCTCCGTTATAAATAGTTCTGTATCAAACTCCTCCATACTTAGTACATTCTATAAAACTGCAAAATATTTTCAAAGTTTTCAACGTCGTTGCACCAAAACGTCTGTTAACTTTGCTAACTCAAGCGCGACTGAAGCCCACGTGTGAAGCTCGTGTGAAGCTGTTAATATGATTACGGGTACTGCCGATTGTGGCGACGCAATTTGTGGCGCGATTTTCAGGGAGACCGGCCACTCAATTGCCACAAACGCGCTGCATATTGGTGGCGCGTCTATAGTGTGGAAACTATCATTTAAATGCATTACTCTCCAAAAGTAGCGCCACAGTAGCGCTACAGTAGCGCCAGGAAAAGTGGCTCGTGTGAAACGGCTCTAAGAATACTTCGGTAATTGTAATATCCAGTTATTTTAATATTTAATTTCTGTTTTTTGGCTTATTTATGAACGCTGAAAATGTCTTCTTCAAGTAGTATCGACTTGAGAAAAAAAATCATTTTAATTGGAAATACAAAAAGTCAAATTACAGGAACTAAATTGTCTCCTAACAAGGACGTTCGTCAAGTTTCTATTTTTTAACTTACGGGTGATAAAACTAAGTGTTTGAGAGAGTGCTACGTTTACTGTAAAGGAATGTACTATATTTTGAAAAACAGACCGAATACCAACAAGCTTACAACAACCCTGAGTTCAATTATTAGAAAAATTATATAACGACTGGAGAAACTTAGAAAAAAATCGTAAAAATACAGCAAAACGACAGCGAACTAATGAGAAAAACATTTTTCATGAGTTGCACAATGTTTTCGATATTTCACACGATAACGCCCTAAATATGATTATAATAAATGAAGACAAGGAATTCTTACTTTAACAGAGAAAAAAAGACGACCAAGCTGAATGCTCGGCGTGGACAAAATTTTAGAAGGAATTGAAGAGCGAAGAATGAAGAGGGAAGACAAGGAAATACGAAGAACGAAGCGGGAAGACAACAAAGAAATACAACGAAGACAAAAACATAGTGAAGAGACGTCATCGACAATTAATTAATTAATATTATAAGTATAAGAAATACGTTTTTTATCGTTTTTTATTTTATTTTTTATCTACGTTGCGGATTTAAAAACAAAATCTAAAAATTCCTGCAACTGTTACTGCCAATAAGTTTACAAATCATTTGTGGTACCTAAATACAGAAACAGCAGCATTTGCATTTTTTGATGAAAGCCTGCTACTGGAAACTAAAATTCATATGGCCGCAAACATTAATTAGCAACATGATAAAGAAGATATTAAAAAAGAAGAACTTGAAAACGGGCTATTAATGAAACTAGAAGATTTAAATACATTTCTTTGAGAAAATTAGAAAATTTTATACCTGCCAATGTAATAAAGTTTTTCGCCGTTTTAAAATAGAAACAGACTTTCTTCATTGTCATCGAGAAGAATTGAAACATAGAGAAAAGTAGCTTAAAGGTCTTAAAATAATAAAATCTCTGAAGGTAGCTAACGATGCTGCTGAGCGAGAAATAAAATTAGTTTTGGAATTTAATTATATAATTACCAAAACATTGGATCAACAACAGTACCTTTTACAAGTAATTAATACTATTATATTTAGTATTTATTTATCTTTATTTTCAACTAATTAATGTTAATAAACCTTCTGATTTTTGTAATGCAGGTTATTCAAGACTGTAGAAAAAGATATCCGGGACTTCGACTTCGAAACGATATCACAATCTTTCGAATAAAAAACGTATCAAAAAGAAAAACAATTTTTTTATTGAGTATCTGTATATAAAATACTTAATCACTTTAACAATATCTATTTATTTAAACCTTGTACGTATTTCGGCATGTTTACACTTTTGTGATGATAAACGTAAATTAGATATACTAGAAGCTTTTGAAATTCACAAACATTTAAAAACTGTACCGTTAATGAATGAGCAAATTGATCTCTTAAATTCTCCTCTACTGGACATTTTGGAATAAGAAATCAAGTCATCTGCAGACGATTACCAAGATAAGTAAAAAAGTTCTATTGCTATGACAACACTAACTGTTTACTTTCATATAACCTTTGACAATGGCATGTAAACATGCCGAAATACGTATAAGGTTTAAAAAATAGATATTGTTAAAGTGATTAAGTATCTTATATACAGATACTCATTAAATATGGACTTTAACGAAGTAAAGCTGGAATTGATAAATAAATTTTTTTATATTAAGTTTATTTGTTAGTTTGACTAATTTTCCTTACTTTTTGCATTAAGTTGTAAGTTTAACTATTTTTTAAATTTAAAGCAATCAACAGTATTTTTATTTAAAATGAATTGTATCCGGATCTGTATTTTCTCCATTATCTACAAATTATACCTATGTTACATCGATAATGTGCTTTTACATTCAAAATACAATAAGTTTTTGATATGTTCGTTCGATTTTGAGGAAATATGAATTGAAATTGTTTCGAAAATAACAAAATGTTAATTAAATAGTTATTTTTACTTTCAAGGATTCATAAAAAATTAAAATAAACGGAAAATTGAAAAATCAAAATTATTTCAATGTTTGAGCCAAAAGAGGCACGTGTTAATATTATTTTTTTTTGGGCTGAAATTTTTACAGGTTTATTTCTTTATATAATGGAACAAAACTAGGGGGCGCATTTGAAAAAATTCAGACTTTCATAAATAAGGACCACTCTACTGTATATATATATTTTTATCGCCACTACTAAATGAGCAAATCAACTGGTCATGAGTTTGTAATCAACTTGTACATTCAATTGGTGAATTTAAATGATTAATTTTATGTATTGTTATTGAATAGTTGGACTAGTTTTTTTAGGACCACATCTATTTTTGTAAATAGACATAAAATTATGATTATTTATTATTATGAAACAAAATATATTTGAAAACATACAGCGTGTTGCGCCTGTTTTTAACTTAAAATTATGACCACTGCAGTGATTTATTTTACCTGTTCTAATGTCAATATTTTTTTGTAGGTTCTCCTGCCCTAAGGAGGGGGTACGCTTCGCTACTGGTAAGCATGAATTTTTTCTCTGTTTTTTGTTAAATAGAACCATACACGGTGAGTCATTTAAGTATCAACCCCTTACTATTTCCTAAATTATTGGGAATATTATTTTTTAAATAATAGTCGTCTGAGGCCGAATGAGCTACTTTATGACTACTACTGCCACGTAAGGCAGCAACGACGTCGCGTCATAGGTAATTTTTTTAAATGGCAATATACATATTTTCTTATACAATTAGATCGAAATTTGTTTTAGTTTCGATTATAGAAAACTTTGATACTTTACATTACAAAGATTTCCAGATGTATGTAAAAAACTGATTTAAGTAAGCAGGTCTTGTATGTTTCCGTCGATGACTTCACTGCTCACTCACGTGACATAACAGAAAATCTTGAAGTGTAGTATAAAATAGCTCGTTAGACCCTAAACAGCTTTTGTTGAAAAAAAAATAACATTGTTGATAGTTTAAAAAATAGTGAGGGTGCTCTCGCCTTGTATGTGGTTATTGTTACTAAAATTTTTCCAACAGCTGCATCTCTCGTCAATAAACATATTAATTTGTTTAAAATTATGCAACTAAATAACATTACCAGTGAAAATATGTGAATCACAGTTGGCCATCAATATCAGTGCAAGTTCCATAAATACTCATAGTGGGTTCCAATTTATTTTATTATTGCACACGTATAATTAACGCGCAATTGATCAGTTACTTGCTTTTAATGACTTGTTTCGGTAGATGATTTTTTTGTAATAAGTATAATGTAGACACGACGTGACGTGTAACTTTTTAAGTTAAATTGATTTTTTACACATAGTAGAACTCATTGGTTCGTTTAAACGTTGTCCCAAAATAAATGAATTACATCAATTTTCTTGATTCATGTGATTTCCGTGGGGGATTTTTAGGGAAAACGCGCTTTCCGCGACATTTCTCTCTCATTTCTATGTCGTGGCGGTTGAGCAAAGTTGCTCGATTGCCAATCAAGCAGCGGTCAACTTCTGTTTGATTATACATCCACTTTGAAAGAAGAGTGGGGTTTTAAGAAATTTAAAAACTTTAGTTTCCAATTTCTGATACGAAATGATGGTTAATTTAAAACTAAAAAAATCTTATTATAAAAAAAAGGCAAGAAATCTTGGTAAAGGTCGTGTTCTTGTCTGGCAAGAGATCAGGGTATTGTTTTTATTTCGTTCCTTATCCTATTACAGCCCCAGTGCAAATGGTCTCTGGCATCACTTTATGCCGGGGCGGAATCCCGCGGACGTGTTCGTACGCCGTACACAGATTATCTGAAAACCTTTTTGGAAAACTCTAAAACTGAAATGAAATTATATTTTACGATGCTCTGTTGCCTCTATACGGCTGCAGTGCGTTGCTATGTTGACGCACGGGTTGACCATAACCATAAAAACGCTATTTACGGTCGTTTGTTCAGATTTTGATTTTTCGACGCGTTTGATAACGCTTTTATATCTAATATCGCGCCACCGCCATATTTAAAACGCGAGCTCCCCATTCTGTCAGTTATGGGATAATATTTAACTACCGCCAGGTTTTTTTGTCGTGCTGCTTATATACGAAAATTGCGAAAAAACTGCCAGTAGTAAACTAAACACTACGGGGGTTTTGTATTAACATTGTTATATTTTCCATAAAAATTAAACCGCCCATGAAAAATTGTATTCTGTTTTATTAAATAATCATTATTAAGTAGTTTACATTTTTTATAAATAGTATTATGTTCGGTGAATGAAACAATGAATTCGAAACATTTTGCCGGTGGATAGGTGGAATGATGATACACGAATGTTGCAGTTCACAATTCTTTATTTGCGAGTAAGTTTATGTGGTGTTGCAGAACTGCATAAACTACACACGGACGGCGATTCACTTGAGACAATCAAGTGTCGCATCTACAATTCACGGATTTACGACTTGACTCAGATACGAATCTAGATAGACTTGAAGTCTGTTTGTAGACATCTTGGCTGAAGTGGTTTCATTGTGCGAGTTTATCTCCACTGCCGCACCGTGCAACTGACAGATTTCTCAGATATAAAATGCTAAATTGAATAAATTTTGATTGATTGACAGAATAAAGAATATGCGGGATTTATGTCTGTTTCCCTTTCGGGTGATCTGTTCTTTTGGATATAATTGGGGGAAATGTTATGCATCCTTTGCTTCTGTTGTATTCTCTTTTATAACCTCCGTGTAACTGAAAAGGAGCTTTGTTCATCTGAAAATGCTTGACTGTAACAGAGATGTATTATTTTAGTCTTATTTATTTTCAAACAAAAGTGTATACAACAAAACTGTTGTTTTTGAAAAGCTTTACAAGTTCATTAAATTCGATAATATCGGAATTCTATAAAAAGAAAGAAAGACGCTTATCAGCTCCAGTTACGAACTTCCACCTACACTTTATTATATTTATAATCTGCTTTATCATCAAAAGAGTTTTTCCCTGAATAGAAAAAAATATTTTATTAAAAAACAATTTAGTTACATAATTTAATCAATTGATTTTTACTTTCCTATACTTTCAGTACAGGGAAGTATTGATTTCATGCAAAATTTCAAAGTTGAGATTTTAACGGAAATAGTCGGGGGGGGGGGGTCTATGGACCCCAAAAAAGTAATTTTAAAAATGTCTGTCTGTGGGTGGGTGGGTGGGTGGGTTACGCTCCATATCTCCGGAACGGCTGGACCGATTTTGATGTGCTTTGGAATGAGGGGGTATATCAAAAATTCACCGACAAAATAAGCTTTTAAAAAACCGAAAGCGGAAGCGGAAGTTAGACATGTTTTTTTGGTAGCATTTTTTTTTCAGAAACTGAATTTTGGATATTTTAATAGTGGAGATTAAAGAAGGCCTTAGGACAAATCAAACGATTTTTTACCGAACTCTCTAGCTTTAAAATGGCGGCCGCTACGAATTTTTGAACATTTCGACTTTAACGCCCATTTACTCAAAAACCAGTTATCTGATTGGATTCAACTACATCTTGTTTGGTAGCCCTTCAAGGGTACTATGAAAATATAAAAACGATCGCAATGACATCACTCCAAAATTTTGGAATTTTTCAAAAAAATATATCTCAAAAACTGCCCACACGTTTTTGTTTAAGCTTTTTAGCTGATAGAGCTAGAAATCTTCTACAATTTGTTTTTTGCGCGTTGCTATAATTTCACTGTGACGCCCTGTGTGAATTTTTGAAAATTGAAAATTGGTACCCTTTTATACATTTAACGGGGGACAATAAAATATTTCTGTTAATGTGAAATAGCTCACCATTGATAGCAAAATCCGAATATAATAATATTTTTTCGATAATTTCATATTTAGGGGGGCTACTGTTTCCCCTCCCCCCAAATTTTTTCGATAAAAAATTAAAAATTTAGTTTTTTGTTTTGTTTGCTCTAGGAGAATCTTTTTACAGAAAATCAAAAAATCGAATTTTTTGCCCCTTAATAATCTTTTTGTCCATTTCACATACTTTCTACAGCAGTTGTATTCTTGTACTAGTCGTTTAATGTTCAGTGTAGGCTAACTTTTTTATTTTAATAGATAGACTCGCAAACCCAAGAGCAAAGTTGTAGGGCAAATTCTTCTCGATTGTATTTAAGAAAAAAACTTGCGTTTCCAATTTTAATATGGCGGCCACGGTAAAAAATAACTTTTTTTAAACGGAAACGTGGCATTTTGGCTTTAAAATCAGAAAGGTTTTGAAATTCTAAATACAAATTAATAAGAGTAATTTCTTGCTAAAAATAATACTTCTCGAGTTATTAATATATTTTCAAATATCAATTTCCGCGCTTCCGTTGATTCAGTCCGAATATTTTACCCAACCTTATGCTTGCAGCGCAGCGGTCGGTCTTTCTTCAACCGCTTCAAGATGTTACAACTTATAAGAACTATTTACTTTAACTAGTCGTGTCTAGACAGGTGTATATCGAAAGTGTTGGAAAATTTAAAACAATGTATTTAAATGTATAGAAAAGTCCAAGCGAAGTGTTTCGCTCATTTTTCTATTGGTTTTAGCAAGTCCTCTATTGTAGTAGCGCGTTCCATTTGTACTGTTATTGTTGTATTTCAATCATTTAATATATTTCGAAGTTTGTAGTTCAAAAATGGCGGCTGTTACATTTTTTGTTAAATTTTGACTGCAACGCCTTATTTCTCAAAAACGAGTTGGCAGATGCTGATCAAATTTTGTATTGGAATTCTTCTGGGGGAGAATTGCTAAACGCATGAAAATTGTGAATTGTAAATTATTTTTAAAGTTTAAGAAATTATCAAAAAAATATTGCTCAAAAGCTGACCATACGATTTTTCTTAAATTACGGAAGTTCGTAAAAACTGCGGATAAGCTATAATTTGGTTCGTGTCCTAGCCTTTTAATTTCTCTGTGACGCCTTCTATAATTTTGAAGTATTGGCTTTAACAACTATTTATTTTTATCAGGATGAAATTTGATATTGCAAAAGGATTTACAATGTTTCAAGCTAGAAAAACTTTTGGAACTACTAAAACTATAAAGTAAAAAAAATCGAACTTTGGCATTTGCAAAAAAATATTGCGTAAAAACGGGACACACGATTTTTGTTCAGCTAGGGATGAACTACAATTTGGTTCGTGTCCCAGTCCGTTAATTATCTGTAACGCTTTCTATAAACTATTGAAAATTTATAATTTTTGGTTCTTTATTTATTAAATGGGGGGCGTTAAAATTTCTGTTTAATCTATTTTGCTTCTTAGTGATAGTGGAATAAAGTTCACAACATTATTTGCAGGTGCGGCAATGTTTAGGGGGGTTCATTTTATTTCCCACTGTGGGACGAATTTGCCTTAGAACGTTTAGACTTTATAATTATGAATCGCTAAGTTTATTTGTATATTTATATCTTGCGGCTTAGGATGATATCATAAATACAAACACGGCCGATATAGCAATAATTGTGCAAAATAGTAAAATGCAAAAACATTGCTGACACGTTTACCTCATACAACCCAGAAGCGCACGCACAGTTTTTGCGGCTTAATAAAACAGTACTAAAGGCAAAAATATTTGGCATGATATCTAACGACGGTGCACATACAAATATCTGCTAAACAAGCTTCAATCAAATAAATTAAAAATAATTAGCAATCAAAAACATGAATAAATGTAACAAACAAAAGATTTAACGCGTTTGAAGCAGGGAATATGTTATTAATTAATATTCATAATTACGTAATAAAGTTAATTGAGCTGGATCTATTTTTATGCTCTATAATAATTATAAATTATTGTTACTCGTACAATGTTAATAACAACGGACCTATGAATTTGTTTTATTATTTGAATAACTGAAATTAATTGTTAGAGCATAAAGCAAAAATGTTATTATATTTTAAATCATAGTATATGCCTTAAATATTGAATTGTTTTTAGGAAATTTTTGAAACCGGATCATCTTTTGATGAAGTTTTTTAAATATGCTAATAACTATCTCCCAAATACTATTTTATTTTTACAAATTATAGTTACAAATTAGGTTAGGGTTAAGGATTGTTTGCGTTTCAGGAAATTAAAATCACTATAACGTCACAAATCAATTTTTATTTTCCTAGAGGTAAAGTCTGTGGCACTACACTCCAATGAGGAGTTTGGCCTGCAATGCGGTGGGTCAAGGCAACCGGACCATCGCTTCTGATACCCAGCCGTCTCGCACTCTTATATGAAGTACGGGGTGGTGTGGTAAGCACCACGCCTTAGACGGCTGCATTACTTCCCTCGCCCCTCGAGGGGTTTGGTTCCCAATTTTTAAAAAGCGACTGGGTAGGCCGCCCGCCAGGCATCCAGTCTCGGGTTTGAACCCAAGACCTTCCGCGTAGCAGCCAAATGCCCTAACCACTCGGCCACTCTGGCGCCCTAGAGGTACTTTCAGTATTAATTTAATTAAAATATTCGATTGCTTGATTTTGAAGGAAATATTTATTTTGGTACTCCAGAAATCGGGAAACGTGGTTTTTATACCTTAGGGGTACAAAATATTGTTATTATCAACAAAAAGTTTGTAAAGCTGAACACCGATCTGAAAATAGTTTTTGAAATTATCAAAAAATATTTCGTAACAAGTGGCTACATGATTTTTTGAATTTGCCGCTCTCTATGATTTTTTTGAAATAGAAAATGTATGCTCTTTTATTTAAGAAACTGGGAACGACAATACATTTTTTCTAGCGGTGGGAGTGGTGCAATCTCATGGTTACTGTTGGCGCGTAACTAACGTTGATACATAAATACTGTTGAAACTAGCGGAGCCCATGAACGACGCTTCACGTTGTTTTGTATAGTTCCTTTTAAAAAGGTGATAATTACGCCGTGTCGCGATGTTAGACATGTTCTTAAGGCATCTAGCAGTAATTTCTGTTCTCAAATATGTAATGAGTTGCGATTATGAACATGTTTTTTCCGTAAATTCGTTTGTTTTCTTAATTGCGCCGTTTTCGTATTTTATCTGTATGTATTAGATCATGTGTAGGAAGATAGGAGCATAATATACATAATTGTAAAAAATAAGTGCATAATGTAATAATATTAGTTAAACATGTCACCGATTTATTTATGTGACGATCCCGCACATGTTTATATGACACATTGATGTTTGATATCTTTCTAACCAAGCAAAATATAAATAAACAGTACAATTTAATGTTCTGCTGTTTTCTAACCGATTACATAGACAACACCGAATTTGACAATAATTTCCTGAAATTCTTTTTAAAATTATTTTTTGCTTTTTGTTTTGGAACAAACTTGCCTATTTTTAGTTATGAAATTTCAAATTTTGTAACTAATATTGAATATTAGCGTTCTACACAGCACACTTAATGAAAGTCACCGTAAATTTGAGATCCAAGATTGAAAGGGGTCCGAGTTCAAAGTAACAGTTTGAATGCTGAAAACAAATGTAATGGAAATAAGCCAAAGTTTTTTTTAGGCCAAAGAAAGATATGTGAAGCAGTGAAGACCTGCCCGCCGGCAGTTGCAACTGCTCGGAATTTGTTTTGGGCAATGCCAGCTGTGAAAATTATGTTCCAATAATACAAACAAACAGTATGAATTCGAATTTGTTTATCTGTATTGAAAACTGTAGCGGTCTGCTGTACAAACGAATATGCGCATTATATAAAGGACTAATAAATATGTGGGTTTTAGCAGCTGGGGCTTCTCACCGCTAAGAATTTGAGACAGAGAAGGATCCGGATTTAATCGGAATTTAATATATAGATAGAGATGGTAGCAATTTTTAAAGTAACAGAAATTTCAGGCGAAATGCTTAGCTTATTTTTTGGCGTAAAACAAGCATTTGAAGAAAGAAGTAATCTTCTAAAATATTCTGTTAAGTGCCTATTAGTCAGTTCAATACCTTGTTACCAAAATAAGCTCATTTTATTTAACAATTCCTAAGAGCATTTGCATGGAAAAGAGCAATTTCTTCAAGGCACATTAGGACGATTCATGCAAAATATCAAAGTAACTCAAGTGTTGTGCAAAATATGTTTCCATGAATCAAGATTTAAATTTAAGGAATAATTATTTCAGTTTGCTGCGTATATTGTAAATGTTTGAAGCAGCTCTAAATAAATGTCAACATTGAGACCAGGATTATTTTAAATATATATATGATATACTTGTAAGTAAATTGGAGAAAAATAATTGAATATTTAAGAAAAATAAACATAGTCTTCGTTCTAATTGACTTATTTATCAACAAAAATTAAAGATGGGACTAAATTATATTCAACAGTTATACCAGGAGCGAATTTAAAAATAAGCGGGATAAAATTTATGAAACTTTGTTGCGTAGCAACGGGTGTTGGTTTTGTTTGATTAGTCTTTTGGGCGACATTAACTTTCTAAAGCTTTTGCGTAACACGATTTGCTATGCAAGAAATGTGAGTATTTTTCCTCGATTATTTTGTAGCGCACGAGTGGTACACGGTTAGATTGTTCCACGAATAATATACCGAAATTTATTTTTAGTAACACTTTGTTCGCAAAAATGTTTCTTAGACAAGATGAACACGATTGGTTACGCGGAAATTGGAAACTTACCTCGCGGAATCAGACGTTTCGCCGTCGCCGTTTCGCCGTCAAAATTTTCTTGTTTCGACGTCTTCTAGTTAATAATTTTATAGATTTCTTCAAATATCAAAAACCACTCATAACATTAAGTGTTCTGTGCGAAGCCATTAAACAATTGTCTTTAGTTTAAATATTTGGGAATTTCTGTAATATTGTAATTAATTGTTTAGTTAATAAATATATTTAGGCGCTTAGTGTTGAGATTTTGATTTTATTTACCTTAGGTTAGGTTAACAATAAAATTAATAAATATATTGCTATGATATTTGGAGGTGTATGTTTTGACTGGGGTGTTGTAGTTCCTGGAAGGCAATTTATGGGATGCTTGCTGCAATTCAATTTGCGATTGGAGGTTTGTGAGAACTTTAAGGTTTTGGTATTCTAACTTTTAAACTCAGGGTTGCGTATTTTTGCTATAATTTCTTGTTATAAATTCTAATAATTCATATTTTTCATATTTGTGAGGTTTGTTTGTACTGAAAGAAAAGAAAAACACAATCAGATTGATACGATTTTTATTTATGTTAATTTTAATTATAATGTAGTTCATAATTGTTCAAAAGGTTTCATTTATAAGAAGTTTTAGTCTTACTTGTGTGTGCATCAATAAATGTCATTATGGATGTCAGTGTCAATGTCACAAACGTATTAAAGAATACTGATGGTCATGAGATTTACTTGTTTGTTCAAAAAATGGGAATCAAAGAAGGAAGAAAAAAGAAATGGAAATTTGTTTATTTAGTTACGACTCGTCTTTGTAAACAAAGACAGATAAATTTATATCCTCTGGATGAAAAGGGGAAAAACGAGTTTAAAAGTAACGTAAAAGTGATTGTGAATATAAAGGAAGAAAATACAACTAATTATCTACGAATTGTGAAAAGTTCCAGAAGAATAACAAGTAAAAAACAACCCAGAAAGTTTTTCCAGTTGTGATGGAGGTAAAACCAAGTCTAAAATAATAAAAAAGACACCAGAGGAAGATTCAAACCAAAGGCGAGTGTTTGTGGTTACTTGAGGAACCAGCAAACTAGTGAAGTAGAAGTTGGACATTCATCGTTTGCTCGAGTGAAAGATATCCCAATAAGGAGACGTTAAGATAAGTGTTCTCTTTTTAAAGAACGATAGTAGTTAGCAGAATTTACTTGATTTTTCGAAAACTTCATTCAAAAATTGATTTATTAAATAAAACCCATTTTATGTAACGTTGATATTGTTTTGTGTTTATTCTATTTCAAATTTATTTATTAATAACCTATCTTACAAGCTATATAACGACCCTGAGAAAGTTAATAAAGAGTCTCATAGAAAACATAATTTAGGATTGCGTGAATTGCGGGCATTTAGGGAATTGGTTTCTAGTAAGTACATGCACACGCATATCATTGCAATATATTTATAACTTATAAAGTGTAAAATTTTTTGAGAAACTAATTTAAAAACTTTTTTATTTGTTGCATACTTTTTGGGAAACATTGTATATTGGGTTGACGGCGAAATAGCCGACGGCGAAACAGCGACGGAGAAACGGCCGACGGCAAAACGACCAACGGCGACGGCGGAACGGCGACGACAAAACGTCCTAGACCGCTTACCTCGATTGCTTTTTTAGATTCACGAGTAGTACATGAGTGTATTATTTCTCGTATGATACATCAAATTTTAAAGATTTTTGTATTTTTAATTAGCAAATAAAACAAATTAGTGGTTTACGAAACTTTTTCGCAATACATTTTTGTACATCAAAAATAATCGGGCTAAACTTTTCTAATTTTGCTGCCGAATGAAAAGTGCGGCGCCGTCTTAGTGATTGGTCGATGTATTAGGATTGGAATATCAACATAATTTTCTTTAAAATGCCCGTTAACAATGATTACAATCATGTAAGTGGTAACCACTACTAGCGACCGGAACATTATCGATTCGCACAAGTGCAAATTATGCGCATTATTTCGTATTTTTAGTTGATTGGTGGAAAGCTTGTAATTCAAGTTATTATTCTACGACAGTTAACGACCGTATAGGATACTTTCTAAATAGTACTTAATGGCAGAAGTTCAAATTATGTACAAAGTGTACCAAACCCACAAAATTACTGAAAGTAGTACCGCTTTTCTCTTATGATGAAGTAGTTGATCAATTGTTTCGATCTCGAACTTCTGATTTAAAATTCAAATTAGGGTCAGAATTTTCTTAATTTTTTTCTGGTCCTGTTTCTATGTTTGTAGTAACACAGTTATCCCAAAATTTTTTTTTATATATAATATGGGACATTTGGAAATTTCATATTTTTAATACGGACACAGACTTTTTTATCAAAATCAATAACCAAATAAATCGCTCTGAAATATGATTTGAATATTTTATATTAAGTCGTTTGAAAGGTGCATTTCCTCTTTCCTTTATCTGAATGTTATGAAACTTCCGATGGTATTCATGAATCCGAATTTATGCTGTTGGCTCAATTACTTACGAATTCAGAGAAAATCGATCTCTTTACTCTAATCCAATTCATTGTTAAATTTCTTCGAAGGCTATAGGTCAAGTTGCTCGTTTCCTCTGCATACAAATTCAATCGGGTTTTTCGAATAAACTCCGGATTAGAAAGCTCCCCCTCGCTGATTAACCCGTATTATGCAATATTTGGACCGAACTTTAAATTGCCCACTAAACCTGACGTTGCTTATTCAACAAATTAAGAAAATCCTCGGGAAATCTATTACTTTTCGAGTTTAATTAGTTACTTGGAGCACTTGAATTATAAATTTCGATGATTCGTTGCTAGTGTTGCGAACTTTCAAGTGCACTTACTCCTAAACTTTCGTTGCGGATTTATTATTTATAAGTAATTGGGATACAGCGAGGGTTTGTATATTTACCCCGGCCTCAAGGGGCAGTTTATTGCGAATTACGCTAAGTGCGACTGAGAATATTTAAGAGATTACGCAGAAAGGAGCATTTTTGCTTTTAGGCCCTTCTCTTGAGTTCCCAGTAAGCGAACTTTGAATTCTCAATCCCAAGCGAGGCATAAAATCTTTTCGTGGTTTGTTTTTCAGTTTTAGTGCAATTTTTATTATCTTTTCCGAATTTAGGTGTCGCAGTTCCACTCGTAACTGCTTCCTGTTGGAAATTACATATCTGGCATGTAATAAAAGCTCATTAGTGGCAGTGTGTGTGTTTACTGTTTTAAGTAGTTAGGCTTGTTGAGGGAACGTTAAGGCGAAGTTTATTACAGTTTGTATGTATAATGATATGCAGAAATAATAAAAATGTACTTAGCGTTTTGAACGTGCATGCGTCACGAACGCAACTTTCAAAGATCTGCACATTTTTTGATCTCGCGTGCTTGATATGCATTTGTACAGTAATTTTCGTGTACCAGAAACCAGTAAAGGTCTTGCATTTTTTAACGCGTTGGTATTCTCGAGAAAATGTATTTTATTTTATAATGCTTGCTCGTGCAAAGCAACTAAATTTGAAAAATAAGTTATTAGCTATTAGTACGTATTAACAATTGAGAATAAAGTGTTGATTCACTTTATCGTTATTTTATGATTGACAATTATAAAATTTTCCCCTTTAACCACAAAGGTACCGCTAAGGTGGAAATTTCGAACCTAATAATAGGAAAAACAGATTATATTCCACACTCATTATTATTTTATGTTACATCTTCAAAGCATTGTTGTAAGATCTCAAATAACAGTAAATAATATATCCAGATAACTAGCTGAACTCGTGGGCTACGCTTTTTTGATAACTAAAAAAAATGTTAGCTGATTTATTATAAGAGATATAAGGTTATAATTATTACATTTATGTTTCAAGAGTATAAAACAATCTATAACAACTATTCTACGCAAACTTTTGAAATGAAGTGCCGCGTACCTGTTTTCCACACGCAGGTATTTCCTGCCTCATTGCCCCGATGAAGTCCCCCTACGTGACTTTTTCGTAACCCGACAAACATTCGCTTCAAATATCTCCAAAAAAATTAGAAACCAGTCGTGTCGAGATGCAATAAGGCATGTATTTAATGCGCCAAGATAAGACCATCTTGTATTTAATTATAGTATGTGTTAGACTAGTTAAGCAAAAGTTTTTGAGGTATATACAGAAAAACTTGATAGAATTTAACGTAAGATCCTTAAATCAAAAATGGAAAGTATATCTAATTATAATCCCGCTATCGACCGCTTGGTTTGCGTCATCGAAGATTGTTTTGGTAATGAATGCTAGCAGCAGATTCAGATTGAGTTCCAATAACACAAAGATCTACTATTAACCTAATTTTTACATTTCCATTGAAAACTGAATCGGTCCGCTACACACCAGTATATACAATATGCTCCTTATATTAATGAACGCGTGAAGATCTGGCTTCCAGTAAGTCTGGGCTTGTCGTCACGAAGAGTTAAGACAGGCAGAAGGGATCCGAATTTAATATATATACAAGAATAGTTCAAATGAAGAAATTATTTCCGAAATAGATGATAATACAAGGAGTACAGTAAGCTCACTGGCATCTGCTATAATTTCCACTCATATTAATGTTTGTATTTTTTTACTCCCTGGCGTATACATATAGATATTGCTACCTGGCAAACAAAATACATTAAGATTAAATCCTTGTCCGCCCCAAGGTTTAAATAATCTAAACACACGGCCCTGTTCAGGCAAGCAGGGTCTACGAACAAATATTGCTCCAGCTTTTAGAGCAAATGCTTCTAAAGGCAGACAAGCTACAGGTCGGTCCTTACCTGATTATGCTGGGTGTAGTTCCCAAATTACGACGCGGTCTAAGCGGAAAGTAAATTGTAATATTGACAAATAAATTATTTTCAGACATCAGTAAATGATTTTTTGATGTCAAAAAACGAATTTAACTTCAATAAATATTTTTTTCGTTAATAATTGATGTTTTGACGCCAGTAAACTAGAACCGTACTGCAAGTATTGACCTGCCCAAAGAAGGCACAGGTATATCCGCATCGCCTTGTCAAATCACGCAAAATTATAATTTACAATAATGTGATGCGATGCGTGAATCATAAAATCACACCATTAAATAAACCTTGTATAAACCAACCATAAAGTTCACTCTTGTGGAAACAAAATTAAATATGAGCAACTAATTAAGTGTGGTGACCGACGAACACTTCGCTACAACGCCAGATGCACTATTAAATGAACGAAATATGAATAAATGATTTATTAACGTCAAAAATTGTTTTTTTGTCGTGTAAAATACATTTTTGCGTCTATTATTATTTGTTGACGCCACAAAATTCTTTCAATGTAATAATAAATGAATATATTTTTTAATTCCTACATTACACAAATAATTTTTAGACGTCAAAAATGACTGACGTAGGAAAATAAATTTAAGACGTCAAAAATATGTTGTGACGTCAGTAAATGGTTTTTTGACGCCAAAAAATCGTTTAACCAGAAAACCATCTAACATTTAAAAATTTATTCCCTGATGTCAATAATACGTTTGAAGTCAACAAATTTTTAATAAAAAGTAGTAGTAGAAAAGCCTTCAATGGAAGGGGAGGCGCAAAAATATGCGTTGTCCAGAGGCGTCAGTAATACAAACCCGACTCTGCTACAATCTACTAATTGTCGATTTGGTCAAGTCAAATATTCACGTTATTGTAAAACTATGAATTATTTTGAGCTTACCGAATTTGTATATTTAAGGTTGTTGGTTATTTTGAGACCAGGGATTCATCGTTTTGTGCCGTTGAGAAATTATTGGAATGGCCATTTAAATTGATCTGGATATGCCCTTCCCTAGTATTTGCATTGTCAAGATGGCTATTTGGTAACAGAGCGCGAGGTGAATGAATCACTCTATGTGAAAATTGTTCGAACGACGATTTGCACTGAAATTCCGATTATTTTCCAACATGCGTTTTCAGAGCAATTTTGTCAGTTCGAAGCAATTTAAGTGTAAATTCAGTTCATAGAAGAATTCTGTATGCTAAAGTAATGCTAATTGTGCAGCGATAAGCGAGGCATTCTAGTGGTAATCATTGTCAACTGGCATCTTGTTTTTAAATTCCCGTATGGTACCAATCACATGTTAAGAATATCCACTTTTAAATTCCATCTCCATCCTATAGGGTGTATTTGCATGCATGAGAGTGTGACGGTTGAGAAATATGTTCTTAATGTAACGGAAAGAAAAGTGTACAGCTGCACTTTTAGGATAAATTTGAAAATGTATACAAGCTGAATTGCTGGAAGTCTTTCGGAAATATTCAGCGTGGATAGTGAATGGTTCTAGTTATTCCCGTGGAATACTTGAAGAGTCTGAAAGGGCGGGCAGCATAAAACAAACTTAGATTTTGAATTGCTTCCCTGAGCGCCTCGCATCAAGGCACAGTTTGAAAAGCCCATTCCGGGTTCACTGCCGGATCCAACTTTTGATGTGTATTGGCTGGAAACATCGTGGACATCTCCGTTAAATTTATCCAGTCTCTGCGGAGATATTGTATAAATAAGTTTAGTTCGTGAAATTTCCGTTAGGTTTTTTTTTATTTTATGACTTTACATTTATTATTTATATGGCACGGGTACCTATTAAATTATAACCACTTTTTGAGACCCAATTTACACCTTTTATGTTACAACTTCGCACTTTGTGGAATAATGTAATACAAAGTTAAGTTGTAGTATGAAGTGACGAGGAAGTATCAGACATTTGAAATCTTTGTTCACTGGTTCCGTTTGTTTAAATGTCGATTAATAAAAATTTTAGTCGGTAACCATAATGTGTTAGAAAAAATTTAAAATCAAAAGCTCTATGAATTTTTTTTGGAAAACATTCTGGATGTCTACAGTCCTGAATGCAATCCTGCTTCCAAATGCTTTTATTTATGCATATACGGTTTTTGCGATAGCGTTTTCGTTTTTGGATGCACATTATGCGTGTTTTTAACCCCTAAAAGCTTGGTACAATTCCATCTACTAGCCATTAGTATTTTTCCTACTCTAAGCTATTTACATTATGAAAGAAATAAAAATTCAAGAACTGCGTGGCTTGCGTTATACAGAGGAAAGGTTCATTTATCAAAACTTCCCAACATTAGCTTATCGCAACATCATTATCAATAACTTGACAAGTACATATATCATACCGAGAGCGACCCTATCTGTTTCTACAGAAATTTGAATCCAGCCTTTGGGTAGATAGGGAAATTTCAAATTTTTTGTCTGTTTGGGGGTAATTCCTAAATCGTGATCAACAATTGTAACTCTCAGTGGACACGTGCTCGTAAATTATGCAAACTTAACTTAAGGAATGTAAACAATCAGTTTGGTAGTCAGTTCGGTCAAAAGAGAAACTGTACTTGGGGCTAAAGTCGGGAGTTTAGGGGAAGGTTTAGTTAATACTTGCCTGCGTATCGATTTGTCTTAAACTAATCACCTCGCTGATGTTTTATTATGACGGCGTAAGAGTGAAAATTGAGTAAGGCGTCGAATTGGCAATTTAATATTCTAAAAGAGCTGCAGTTTGCATGTCTCGGCTTACTTTGTTGATGCAGTGAAAGGCAAGAACAGCCAGACCGGAATTTACGCCTTCTGTAATATAATACCACATACGGAAATTAGAATTTACGTCATAGAGAATTCATTATTGCAGGATAAATCCTTTCGTAATTGTTTGCTGGCACGAATACCATAACCAGATAGGTATTTATTTAATTCTGGCTAAATGAAATTTCGCTATTATTGTATCTTTTCTTTGCTCTTTGAAGCAAATTCTCTTAAATACAAAGATATTAAAACCATAAATTTAATAATTTCACCGGATACACTTGGCTTTTAGTGTATTGTTTTGCAATATTCTGTCTATATATTGGAAGAATTAAAGGTAGACTGGATATTGTTTATAGGCTGACAGCTAAAATATATAGAGTGAGTCTGAATAGCGGCCCCTCATCCGGTTATCTTGTTAAAAACAATTTTTACAAAAAAAAAGTAAAATTTTTAATAAGTTTTTCAGAATGTTGTACTGTATTTTATTCTGTATTTTGTTTTATTGCGCAGCTTACTGAAATTACAGATACAACATGCAATTTTTTTATTTTAAATGACGCTGCCAATATTTTCATTCCGCTAAAAAACTAATTTTTAAGTTTCTCTATCTCATTGTATAAAATATCATTGGGATAGGTACACAAGAAAATCACAAGAAGAAAACGTCAAATTGCGTATTTGTATCAACAAGCCATGAAAATTCCCCACAAAACATGTTTTGCGTCTCTACAGGAAAATATTTATCGGTTTAAATCCGTGGACCTAGAAGGCCTACCTCAGTACTAGGTCTTTTGTCAGGATATCTTGCTCGATATAAATTTGATTCACCAAGCAACAGGTGTCTCAGGATGAAATACTTGTTTAAAAAAAATCATGTACCTAACTTATTTTTTAATTTTATTTTGAGTAAACCTCTTTGGAAATAATGTTGAAAATCGCATCATCGAGATATTGTCTCTGACGTCGCGTCGTTGGCGTTTCTCCAAGCGAACCTTAAATTCGCGATGAATCGCTGACAAATCGCCTGGGGAATTGCAAATACGGCTCTTGTTTTGTTGAAAATTGTTCTGAAGGGGGGGGGGGGGTAGAGTCGATTCTTGAGGTATCCTCACAACAAATAAGTAGTGACTCCTGGGGGAGGGGGTCAGTTTATGTCAGCTCTCTTCGAAATCGGATTTACGCTTAGCACTTCCCTAACGGCCTGTAACGCATACGTTTGCTTTATGGCTAGTCTTGCTGGATTTATGTTTTGCTATTAAAGGCATCAAATTCTTTCAGATTGGCATTCAAAGTAACTGCGTGTCCGTGGCCGAGCGATTTTGATTACGCGGTACGGCACCGCACACGCGCTCTACGTATTTTTCGTTTATTACGCGGTTCTGGCGAACATCAAGTCGCGAATTTGTCGTAGAACCCTTTACTTTGAACGTCTGTACCCAAAGTTTAATTAAACTTGGACATTAAGCTCGATTGATGTTGTTGCTTAAACGATATAATACTCGCGAAATTGACGTCAAACCGTGACGTAGAATTATGACGCTGACGCAGAAAGCACGCTGTTTGCCGGTAAACTACACCATTGCAACTGAATTTCCAACGCATCTACCAGACGCAGCTAGTCGCACTCCTTTCTTCCTAAAGGTTCCCGCAAAATTTCAAAAAGAAAAATGCATTCTGGAAATTTAGTTACTATGAACGTCAGAATGTTTCCTTAAATTCGAAAATATTTTGTAGAACCTTTGAAGGTAACTTTTAAACAACAAAGAATTAAAAAAAGGTTCCCAGTAGGAACTGTTTTCTCTTCTAGAGGCTATAATTTCGTAAGGAAGCTTTTCAGATTCATATTTATTGAACTTGTTTTGTTCTGACATCTAGAACTAACCGTTTTACAAAAATTGAACATATCTCGAAAACCGTTGGATTTTGCGACTTTCAACAAGAGTACTTAATTTTGTGCAGTTTTGTTTCGAGGTTTTCAAGTACTTTTGAGGTACGTCGGGCACCCTTTTCCATCTACGTCTAAACTAAAGTGCTGTTAGTTTCATTTTCAGGACGCTGCAAGTCCGTAAGGAAGCGTTTCCGGATTCATGCTTTAATGGATGTCTGCTACCGTTTTTTAAATTAATTATCTGTTTTCAGATTGTTTATTATCATATGAAAATCCCTTGTGCACAAAATCTGCTCAACTAAAATACTTAACCCTATTTGTATATGCTCATAAATTTTTTCGGAATGCGACCCAACATTGACCACAGTACCGTCCCACCACTGTACCGAGTACATAGCTGCTTAGTTAATAGTAATAGTATAAGAACAAACTAAAGGTAAAGCTTTCATGTATAAAATAAATAGTAGCATCAACTTCTTTTCATTTCTTCAACTACTGACTACAAATAAGGACAGTAGTAACACAGAGGTCGACTAGTTTTAACAGGTTGCTTGTGTTTGTGTGTGTGTGTAGTTCGTAAGCGCCCCCGCGAGTCTTCTATACTTCGGTCAACTCATAGGATTCAGAGAGAGTGATGAAGTTTTTTGTGAGGTAAAAAATCAATTTTTTTGGTATTTTAGTTTGAAATTTCTTGGAAAACCAAATACTGAAGAAAAAATTCGTCTACTGCAAGTTGAGTGGGAGGGAGAGATTACCCCCCCCCCCCTAAATATTTTAGTACCTAAAAATAGGTTGAAAATTTTATTCTACTACCACTCATGATAATTTAGCTTCAACAGATATTTTTTATATATCCCCGTTTATGAAATAAAGAGGTAGAAATTTAAAATCTTCAAAAATTCATAGAAGGGGTCACTGAGAAATCAGCGGACCATCCGTTTGGGATTTTTGGATCGGACACACATCCACTCACCCACAGTCGGCCATTTTTTAAACCAACTTTTTTGGGTTTCTGGTTTAAAAATTGAAAAAATAAAGGGTGCTTTGTGATAACAAAAGTTTAATCGATATAAAACGCCATTTAAATACAGGGTGTATCAATAATACGTAAAATATACAAAACCAATAATAGATTAGCTCACGTAGAATCCACTGCCACAATTAACTTTTCGATAATCATCAAAGTTCTTTTTAAATAAAACATAAAATAGGTAAAAAAATTAAATATTGTTTGAGAATTGCTGAGATTGATAGAAAATGCATTAAAACTCAAAATGTTTAGTACATTAATTGTAATTTAAATCCAATGTAGAAAAAGCGTAAAAATAAAAAGGTACCTTGCAGTCATAAGCCATAAGGCTCATAACTGGAAATGAAGGGCCAGCGGGTGGTCTAGTCTCAGGGTCTAAAGCTAGATTTCTAACGACAGTTGGTTCGAATCCTCTGCACGCCGGAAATTTTTATTAATGAGTTCAACCCGGCGTGTTCATGGGCGTTGCGCATGGTGTGTATGTTGAGTTGCATGCCTTTTCGGGATAGGGCATGTTAGACCGGTGAATAGCGCTAAACCCGGGAAAGGAGTGGTACGGAAATCAAGGAGATGTGCTCACGCACAGCCCCATAATGTAAAAAAAGCTGATAACCATAAGGTTTTTGGCTTCGAACTCAAAGTTTTATTGTCATCTTGTAGTACTCAAACAATATTGGGTCAAATATTCAATAATTATTTTCTCTTACCATAAGGCTTTTTTTTAACAAACAAATGTTTTCTTTTTTGCTTTGTATACCGTCCATTTTATAGAAACCCCCAGCGCACAGTGCTGTTATCATACATTTTAAGTTCATCAAACCATATACAGCGTCCGGCAAAATGTGGGCAACATCTGTGGAAAATTATTAATATTGGAATTGTTTGAAATCTTCTATTTTTGGCATGCTTCTGCATCTCAGATTACGCAAAAAGTGACTTAGACACAAGTCACGTGACTTCTGGTTTGGCGGAACATTGCAAAGAAATTATATGAATTGGCGACAAATTGCGTTATTTGAGAAAGTATCAAAATAGTTATTAGAAGAAAACAGATTTGTTTTAATTACTTCTTCCAGTGTGCTAAAAACAAAATTTGTAATCGATTATGATCTAAACAAATGAATTTCAATGGAATCAGTACATTCCAAAGAAAATAAATGGGGATGTGATGATTTAACATAAAAATATTTAATAAAATTGTTTTATTTTAACATTAACTAATAATAAAAGCTCTCTATCACAAAATAGAAAAAAATGTATATAACATATAATTTTAAAATACTGCTGATCGCGCCATAATTTCGAAACAGTTGAATGTATAAAAATATGATCATCGCCAAAAATAGAGCTTTTTGTGACATTTAATCTGATTAGTAGTTTGAGAGGACATAATTTTTTTTATAATAACCGCGCTGTAGCGCGGGTCTATACAGATTTACCTACTACTGGTTTTAATAGATGTACCTATTTTTGATATACCCTGTACAAATGTAACTTTTTGTTGTTGTAAGTTGGCAACTGCCACTAAAGTGCACATACTGACCAGAAAGATCCGACACCACCGCCTCAGGTTTTCAGTCTGCAGTCAGTTGTTTGTAAGAGAAGTAGCTGTTTGGTACGCCACTCAAGCCTTTGTAACTGCGCCCTTTCGTTCACTAAAATTTATATACAAATAGTTTAAAGTTGTGAGTTAGTTTTAATGAAAACAAAATGAGAGGTTCAAACCAGCTCAACCCCGAACGTTGGAAGAAAGAATGTTGGAAGAATTTTGAATATTTTGCAAAAATCTAACAATTAAAAAATTACATAGTTACTTACTGCAACTGAGACCGAGTGCATTAAACGAAAATAAAATACAATGCACGCCTGTTTTTATTACAAAGTTTCATATCTTGTGTGGGTGCTAATTAACAATCTCGTATTTATTGAATGTTGCAAAACAAGATATTGTTTGAATTAGGAACATACACGTTAATATTACAAGTTGCATACAGGAATATTTGCATCTAAGGTGCTTGTTAGCAACTGCAACTAAGTTAAGCCTTGATGAGTATACGTTGTAGTTCAATACCTTCTTATCCCTGGAATCAAATTAATGGAATCCTTATTTGATCGACGTTGCTGCTCAAGTTTAAAATAAAACCGAACATCAGGGAAATAGAGCGGAGCGGTATTTCTCTTGAGTTTAAATAAAATAAGAGAATTACTTATAATGTTCCCCTACGAAGAGGTGGCGTTTAATCTGGGTGTCGAGCGTCGGTGCTAGGCGATGCAATCCTTTGAGATCTGGGAGGTATCGATTACACAAAGAACGCTTCATCTAACGTCGACGTTGTTCTTCTTGTAGTAATTTGATACTTTCCGTTAAGTGATTGAAGAATATCGTTGTTTAAGGGTTTCCCCTTTTATGTGATGGTACAGCGCGAACTTTTTGCTCTTTTTGGTATAACGAGCGCGTGTCAGTTGCAAATTTCAACAAGAAGAAGGGTCGATGCCTTGGGCACTGCTTGTTTACATCGTTCTTGTCTCATGATTTTATTCCTGGCATCAAGTTTATTTTGACAGGTTCAAGGATTTTCTTGTTTAAATGTTTAAAAAGGTTTGTTGTTTTTCGTTTCGGTGAAGTGAATAACGAAACCTACGCAATAAACTATTCCGACAGGTTTGTTTATCACAAACTAAAAGCTCTTCGTAGCTCTGTTTACCGGAGATTGGTCAAAAATAAGGCGCTATATTTAAATTTGTACTTTTTTTTAATTGTTAACATATGCGAAACAGCGCGTTTTTCGAATTTTTCAACAACGAAGATTTTTAAGGGTATAAAATGTATGTGAATATGATATGCTTTGTATCTAACATTAAAATCTATGGTTTACACGTTAAGTTAGGTTGAACGAAATTTATTGCACTACAAGCGCCTGCACGTGCAATTCAATTTGGGGTCGGGAATTTTATACGCACTGACCACGTTATACTGATAGGTGGCTCTTGACGACCTGAACACGGAAAATATGGCAAATGTGTGTTTTCTTTGTGACACTAAAATAATAAAAAAGAAGACCTAGTTGTAAAATTCAAAGAAATTTAAAACTTAGCAAGTGCTAGCAAACAAAGCGAAGATGAAAAGTGGAAAAATCTAGAAATTAAACCTGAAATTGCAGTTCTATTAAAAATGTCGAAAGCACTACACGATAAATTTTGTGTTAAAAAAATAGGAAGACTGAAAATGAACGCAATACCACTGCTTCATTAAGATGTTCTTTCTACAAGTCGTTCCTATTACCAATTGCTAACATGTTTCTAAATTTTCCTAATTTTCGAGTTTCAATTATTATTTTCAAAATATTCAAATATAAACAAATTATAAAATTATTAAAATGTTCAAATATTCAAAAATTTCATAATTTTCAAAATTTGATCAATTTTCGATAGGTATTTACGAAATTTTAGTTTAAAAATTTTCTCAACATGAGTTTTCATTTTCAAAAATTCTATGCTTTTCATAAATGTGAAAATTTTCGATAATTTCTAGTTTTAAAAAATGCTCAAAATTTTCAAAATGTTTGCAATTTTCATTATCTTTAAAAAATATTTCAAAATCGTCAGTATTTTTAAAAGTTTTTGGTATTATTAAAAATTTTCTCAAATTTTTGATATTTGCGCGATTTTGCAAATTTTTTTAATTTTCAAAAAATTTCGAAATACTTAGAATTTTTGAAAATTTTGCCAGTAATGTATTAGTTTGAAACATAGAATAGGAAAGGAAACTGCCGGCTTACGCGCGTGGTAGGTCTCGTGGCGGGTGCTTTACAGCTTTTTTAAGTTCTTAGAGATCCAAAACATCTATTTCCGACAAAGTCTCGAATTCGAACATTTTCATGAATCAATACTTCCCCTACACTGAAAGTATAGGGAAGTAATGACTTGATGGTGATCTGGCCATTTGAAGGTCAGCAAGAAATTTGAAGTCATATTTAAACTGCTATAACCACCAAAATTTTTTAACCTTGGTAATTACTTGAAGACGAGTAGAGGTAGGTGGCGAAAGTGGTTTTAAATTAAAATTAATATTTTATTTGAAATAGGTTTTTATGTAATATCATATTGAGTGCATCAAGCACGGTGGGGTTTTTTAGGTTTTTAAATTCCTTTTGTATTTTCTAGAGTCTACATCTTTGTCTTTGTTTTTCTTTATTAGAACTTGATATTATGCATCATATTGGAGGCTCGATCAATCATATTTCCCATAGGAAATAGATATATTATTATTAGCTGTATTATTGGACATATTTTTTATAACTGTTTAGTAATTTGTGGTAATAAAAGATGAAATAGGTTTATTCTGAACTGTATGTCATTTAAACATGCAATGCTATAAAAAGGTATTCTCATAACACATATTTAGCCAATTTTGTAGAAAATATCTACATTTCAGTCTTCAAAACAATATGTCATAATTTAGGTTATTCTATTCTTATTACTATTTCGCGGCATTCCAGATATCTAATTTGTTCTGTTTTTATTATACAGGGTTATTCAAAAGTATGGAATATAATTCGTATTTCTGTAGCGCGTTGGTTTTTGGTAGATTTGAATGCAGTTTTTTTCAAGCTTTCTAACGAGACCACACAAAGTATAGGTCGCTATTTAAAAAAATTAAGTCAAGGTGGTTGGGGGTGCGGAGGTTGACGTTGGAAAACAAAAGATGTCACATAAATATGCAGTTGTATTTAAATCAATTTAAGTCTCCGATCATTTTTTCAAAAACCAACGCGCTACAGAAATAAAAATTTTATTCCTAATTTTTTAATTTTTGAATAACCCTGTATATTTAATTTCCAATTTAGTACGTCGATTACAGTTGTTAAGAAAAAAGTAGTTAAAAATTAAGAGCTGATTTGTTTATATTTGGACCTTCCAAGACATTGAAAGTACTATCACATTATATATTTCCAATCCCAAGCTATGTAATTATATAATATTGCTATGATATTTGGAGGTGTATGTTTTTACTAGGGTATTGTAGTTCCTGGAAGGCAATTTTTGGGATGCTTGCTACAATTCAATTTGAGATTGGAGGTTTGTGAAGGCTGTAAGGTTTTGATATTCTAACTTTTAAACTCAGGGTTGTGTATTATTGCTGTAATTTCTTGTTATAAATTCTAATAATTTATATTTTTCATATTTGTGAGTTTTGTTTTTACCGAAAGAAAAGAAAAACACAATCAGATTGATACGATTTTTATTTATGTTAGTTTTAATTATAATTTAGTTCAGAATTGTTCAAAAGGTTTAATTTATAAGAAGTTTTAGACTTACTTGTTTTGTGCATCGATTAATGTCATTATGGATGTCAGTGTCAATGTCTCAAACGTATAAAAGAATACTCATTGTCATGAGATTTATTTGTTTGTTCAAAAAAATGGGAATCAAGAAGGAAGACAAAAGAATGGAAAATTTGTTTATTTAGCTACGACTCGTCTTTGTAAACAAAGACAGAATTTTTGATGCTCTGGATGAATAAAGAAGAAAAACGAGTTAAAAAGTAATGTAAAAGTAATTTTGAATATAAAAGAAGATAATACAACTAATTATCAACGAATTGTGGAAAGTCCAGAAGAGTAGCAAGTATAAAGCGATCCAGGAAGTTTTTCCAGTTGTGATAGTGGTAAAACCAAGTTTAAAATAACATAAAAGCAGTCCAGAGGAGGATTCAAACTAAAGGCGAGTGTTTGTGGTTACTTGAGGAACCTGTAAACTAGTGAAATAGAAGTTGGACATTCATCATTTGCTGGAGTAAAGGACATCTCTATATAAGGAGACATTAAGATAAGTTTTCTTTTTTTAAAGGACGATATTATTTAGTAAAATTTATTTGATTTTTCGAAAATTTCATTAAAAGATTTGAGTTATTGAATAAAACCCTTTTTGTAACGTTGATATTGTTTTGTGTTTATTCTTTAGTTATTTGTTTAACTATAAAATTAAAAACGTCTAGTTAATTTAATTGTTTATTAATAACATTAACAATGTGCAACGGTAAATAATGGAATTCACGAATAATTGCGGAACAAAATAAAACAACTGTTTAGCACGAGAGCTGGTGATGGACTACCCACCGACGGCAGGCCCTTGCGTCGTTGCCGTCTTTCGTGCCTTGGGGTGTCCTTTTGTTACCCCGGCTTAACAGCTAACTCAGCCGGTGCAAGTTGTTGCATGTTCCAACTTGTCTTTGGATTTCCATTGTGCTGCATCTTTTAAGAATTTTGTTGGCGCCTCGTAGACGGCTACATCACCCCCTTGCCAGTGATGGCGTCACGGGTTAAGATCCAGCGTTGAAATAAACTGGGAATGTAACCCGACGGCCGGACCTGGTGGTCGTAGCATGGGGCCGTGGCTGTGGTGATGACTGGGAGGCTGTCGGTAGCGGTACAGGTTTAGCTGTTTGGGCTTCTGCCGATGGTCTTGTGGGAATATCATCTGAGGCGAGAAATGCTGGTTTAGTTCTATCGATAGTAACTGTCTTTTCTTTGCCACGAATATCCAAAACCAATGTTTTCTGCGTACGTGACAGCACCTTGTAGGGACCATCGTACGGTGGGTGCAGCGGTGTTCGAACAGCATCGTGACGTAGAAATACGTGAGAGCATGTTGACAGCTCTTTGAATATGAACGGCTTCTCAAGTTCTCCATGGTGCTTGGCAGGTACCGGCTTCATTTCTTTGAAATGTTGACGCAACCTTGCAACAAACTCAGATGGATCATCCTTTCTACTTGGTGTGAAAAATTCGCCCGGAATCCGAATATTTTCACCGTAAACCATTTCTGCAGCAGTAGCGTCGAGGTCTTCCTTAAGGGACACTCTTATGCCAAGAAGGACGGTGGGAAGAGATTCCACCCAACGAAAGTGGCCTTGGCATTTTATTGCGGACTTGAGCTGGCGATGGAAACGTTCTACCATTCCATTGGAAGCTGGATGGTAAGCAGTTGTTCGAATGTGTTTACTTCCGGTTAGAGCTGTTAAAGACCGGAAAAGCTGAGACACAAATTGTCTTCCGCAGTCGGTTGTTATACGGAGCGGCACACCAAATCTTGCAATCCAGTTAGAATAGAAAGCGAAACCAACGGTTTCGGCCGTTATATCTGGTATGGGAATGGCTTCCGGCCATCTTGAGTAGCGATCCACCATGGTTAAGCAATAAGTATTGCCCATCGAAATTGGCAAAGGACCCACGATATCGATGTGCACGTGTTCGAACCTAGAGGAAGGTGGAGTAAATGATGCTGGAGGTGAGTGTACATGCCGGGAAATTTTTGATCTTTGGCAGGGTACACACTGACGGCTCCACAACTGGACATCTTTGTTCATAGATGGCCAAACAAATCGGCTTGAAACAAGTTTTGCTGTTGCTCTTACGCCTGGGTGGGCCAAATTATGGACGGCTTCGAAAACTGCTCGCCGGAACGGTTTTGTCACAAAAGGCCGAAGGCTGCTTGTAGATGCATCACAGTAATTAGTGGCATCTTCTTCGGCGAAGTGAAAACGCTTCAGTTGCAACACAGATGTGGGTTGTAGAAATGAGCGGAGTTCTTCATCGTCCTTTTGGGATCGCTCCAGGGCCTTGTAGTTGATAGGACCGGATGGAATGGAGGCTGAAATTTCTGCAACAATATCTAAACGAGATAAAGCGTCTGCCGGGACATTGTCGGTACCAGCAATGTGACGTATGTCCGTGGTAAACTGGCCGATGTAGTCCAGATGTCGGAACTGTCTCGGGGAACAACGGTCAGGTTTCTGGTGGAATGCGTAGACCAGCGGTTTGTGATCTGTGAACAGAATAAACTTCCGGCCTTCGATGAAGTACCGAAAACGTTTAACGGCGGAGTACGCCGCCAAAAGTTCGCGGTCATAGGCGCTGTATTTTTGCTGAGCAGGATTTAGCTTTTTTGTAAAGAAAGCCAATGGTTGCCAGTCGTTGTTGGAGTATTGTTGCAGGACACCTCCTAAAGCGACATCAGAGGCGTCGACCATTACAGAGATTAGAGCTGTAGGTGACGGATGGGCGAGAAGAGCAGCATTACTAAGTGCTTCTTTAACTTTTTCAAACGCTTGCTCTGTTGTCGCGTCCCATGAAATTGGAGATTTTTCTCGGATCTTCGGACCTTGCAAAAATTTGGTTAAGGGCGCTTGAACGGCTGCGGCGTTGGTAATGAAGCGGCTGTAAAAGTTCACCATTCCGAGAATTCTGCGGAGTTGCTTCACGGTCTCGGGCTTGTTCGCATTGACGATTGCGGCAACGCGCTCGGAAGGTGGTTTACTACCTTTCTGGTTGATGGTGTAACCCAGAAATGTCACTTCTGTTTGACCAAATACACATTTCGCTGGGTTAATTAACACGCCATAATGGTTAAATCGCTCGAACAATTGTCGCAGATGATCCATGTGCTCTTCTTCCGACTTAGACACGACGAGGATGTCGTCAATGTAAGCAAAACAGAAGTCCAAACCACGGGTTACTTCATCGATAAATCTTTGGAACGTTTGAGCCGCATTTCGTAAACCAAACGACATGAACGGGAATTCGAACAATCCGAATGGAGTGGTAATTGCCGTTTTATGAATGTCTTCCGGTTGGACGGGAATTTGATTAAAAGCGCGCACTAGGTCCACGGTTGAAAAAATCGTAGATCCAAAAATGTTTTGCGAAAAATCCTCGATATGAGGAACGGGGTAGCAATCGGGAACTGTCCTGGCGTTTAATGAACGATAATCGCCGCACGGTCTCCAACCCTCATCTTTTTTCGGTGCCAAGTGGAGCGGAGAAGACCAGTTGCTTTTAGAAGGCCGCGCTATGCCTTGCTGTAGCATAAATTCAAATTCCTTCTTTGCTGCACTAAGTCGATCCGTGGGTAACCTTCTGGGCCTACTGGTGACGGGCGCCCCTGGAGTGGTGGTGATGACGTGGGTGGTGTTATGACGCACTGGTTTCGGAAACGCGGACGGTCGCGCTATGTCCGGAAATTCAGCAATCACGGAATGGTATTTAGAGTTCGCTATAATTGTTCTAATGCCGATGACGTCTGAAGCACGCACTTCACCAATGGACGATAATGATGTCGCATTGTCCACTAACGTACGATTTTTTATGTCCACGAGTAATCCAAAATAACTTAAAAAATCTTTTTTATGTCTGCCACCACAAATCTCCACGAAAATGTTCTGCGCAATTTAAAATCTAAACTTAATACTACACACCCATAAGTATTTATCACAATATTGTTGACGGCGAATAGTTCATAATTTGAGCGTGTCCGCGGGCCTTTAAGAAATGTTTTTGGGTAAACGCACAAATCTGCACCCGTGTCCACCAAAAATTGCACACTCGAGTTTGTGTCCGTAATAAATAGACGACACGTTTCGGAAAAGGAGTCGTTGGCCGCCATTACTGACCCCCTGGTTCGTTTTTTGAAAGGAATTCGCACGGCGCGATACATTTTTTTGCATTTTCTCGAAAGCGTCGGTGGTGCCAACACATTTTAGGCCGTGAAGCGGACCTTTGGCGTTGGCTAGAGCGGTTACGAAAAGGTGCTCGTCCCCGTGCTAATTCTTGAACTTGCAAGGTCAGCGCATTAACTTGTTTGGTTAACTGGGCAATTTCTGAATTACCGGAAGTACTGGCAACTGAATTTCTCGGCGTTATTTCAGAAATTCTATCGGCGAGAGCTGCAACGGCATTTAAGTCTCCCCCGGCTTGGGTTGCTAGGATAGCTTGCATATTGCTTGGCAGTCTATTAATCCAAAGCGTTCGCAAAAAATCGTCTGGAACTGCATTACCTGCGAGATTTTTAAGGTGGCGAAGGAATTGGGATGGGATACGGTCCCCCATTTCTTCGTGCTCCAGTAAACGCTTGATTTGCTGCTCCCGGGAAGACGATAATCGCCTAATTAGCTCTTCTTTAAGCGTTTGATATTTATCAGTGGCGGGTGGGTTGATTAAAATATCTTCGACTTCCAGGGCGTATCTGCTATCTAAATGTGCACTTACGTAGTAATATTTTGTTGCATCGCTGGTAATTTTATTCAGCGCAAACTGTCCCTCTAGCTGTACGAACCATAAAGCGGGTTTTTCGGGCCAAAACGGCGGAATTTTAACGCTGGTACGGTCCACAGCAGGCGTGGCGTCTGTTTCTGGCATCGTGAGTTCTTAATGCTACTATACACACACTAAAACTATTATTTACGCTAATTGCACGCGCGAAATGTGACGTTAAATCACGTCGGGGTCACCACTTTAGTTATTTGTTTAACTATAAAATTAAAAACGTCTAGTTAATTTAATTGTTTATTAATAACATTAACAATGTGCAACGGTAAATAATGGAATTCACGAATAATTGCGGAACAAAATAAAACAACTGTTTAGCACGAGAGCTGGTGATGGACTACCCACCGACGGCAGTCCCTTGCGTCGTTGCCGTCTTTCGTGCCTTGGGGTGTCCTTTTGTTACCCCGGCTTAACAGCTAACTCAGCCGGTGCAAGTTGTTGCATGTTCCAACTTGTCTTTGGATTTCCATTGTGCTGCATCTTTTAAGAATTTTGTTGGCGCCTCGTAGACGGCTACAATTCTATTTCAAATTTATTTCTTGTGGTACTTCTTTTCCTGGTTCATTTTGTACTTCTCCCTGTACCTCTTCTTGTCCCTGTTGTTCTATGACCGCTATTACTTCTTCTCTTATATGGTCTTCATTTTCACCTTCTGAATTTGATTCTTCTGCATCAATCTTCCTTATCGAACTTCTTAACCTTCTGCGATTTTCTTCTGTCATTTTTTTATCAAATTATCACCCTTTTAAATCTACAAGAAAACTAAATACTAGCTACATGGGTTCTTTACTAAATGAGTTTATTGTTGAAAACTGTATCCCGACATTTACCAAAATGCCTCGGTGTACATCAACGAGCCCCACGTTATTGGGCGCCAATTTTAATTGCAATGATATGCGTTTGCATGTACTTACTAGAAAACAATTCCCTAAATGCCCGTAATTCACGCAATTCTAAATTATATTTTCTGTGAGACTCTTTATTAACTTTCTCAGGGTCGTTATTTAGCTTGTAAGACAACTAATTAATAAATAAATTTGAAATAGAATAAACACAAAACAATATCAACGTTACAAAGAGGGTTTTATTCAATAACTCAAATTTTTTTATGAAATTTTCGAAAAATCAAATAAATTTTACTAAATACTATCGTCCAAAAAGAAGAACACTTATCTTAATGTCTCCTTATAGAGATGTCCTTTACTCGAGCAAACGATGAATGTCCAACTTCTATTTCACTAGTTTACAGGTTCCTGAAGTAACCACAAACACTCGCCTTTAGTTTGAAGCCTCCTCTGGACTGCTTTTATGTTATTTTAAACTTGGTTTTACCACCATCACAACTGGAAAAACTTTCTGTGTCGCTTTATACTTGCTACTCTTCTGGACTTTCCACAATTCGTTGATAATTAGTTGTATTATCTTCTTTTATATTTAAAATTACTTTTACATTACTTTTTAACTCGTTTTTCTTCTTAATTCATCCAGACCATCAAAAATTCTCTGTCCTTGTTTACAAAGACGAGCCGTAACTAAGTAAACAAATTTTCCATTCTTTTGTCTTCCTTCTTGATTCCCATTTTTTCGAACAAACAAATAAATCTCATGACCATGAGTATTCTTTTATACGTTTGTGACATTGACACTGACATCCATAATGACATTTATCGATGCACAAAACATGTAAGTCTAAAACTTCTTATAAATTAAACCTTTTGAACAATTCTGAACTAAATTATAATTAAAACTAACAAAAATAAAAATCGTATCAATCTGATTGTGTTTTTCTTTTCTTTCGGTAAAAACAAAACTCACAAACATGAATAATATAAATTATTAGAATTTATAACAAGAAATTACAGCAATAATACGCAACCCTGAGTTTTAAAATTAGAATATCAAAACCTTACAGCCTTCACAAACCTCCAATCTCAAATTGAATTGTAGCAAGCATCCCAAAAATTGCCTTCCAGGAACTACAATACCTCAGTAAAAACATACACTTCCAAATATCATAGCAATATATAAATAATATATAAATATAATAAAATTCCTTTTTTTTTCAGCAAACAAACATGGGCTCGTACTTAACTTCCTACGTATGTCTAACCTACCTTTTGCCATTTAATATCGTTGAAAAGGTATCCTATTACAACGGCGCTTTGGGCGTTCTGTTGTGTTATTGAAATCTGAAGAGAGCTTTTATTTTGCACTAGAGACACAACAATCGTTTTTAAACAGAATTTCGCTTTTATTACATTCCTTCTTTTCACCAGAAACTGAAATCCAACAGAGACGAATTAGCCTCAAAATTTCAGGTTTAATTAATTAGCTAGTACGGAGTTAGGACTTTATTATCAAACGCTGCAACGTCTGTTGCGAACAAAAATATGAGCACATATTAAAGCCTGGATGTAATATTTTAAAATACTCGGTATCATCCCAAAACCACGTAATTAAAATGAAGGCAGTTGGGCGTTGTTTTTGAGCTGTAATATCCTATTTAATTTATTAGGGAGTTTGCCAGCGGAATGGTTAGGGCGTATTGCTTAATTGCGTGTACTTTTGTTGGGACAAGTGCTCTTTTCATCCTGTAACCTCCTCTGTTATTAGTTGGCGCACTGTATACCGTTCTAATTGAAATAGTTTATACATGCAGCTTTGAATGGATCCTCTAGATTGAGGCCCAGCGATGCGCCATTATACCTAACCACTTGAATACCTTCATATGGCCCCTTTTGAATTCTGCTGGATATTCCACCATTTTGATAGTTACCAACCAAAAGTATTCTCTAGGTAGACGAAGTAGTACACAGTTAAATATTAATGCCATTTAATTTTGAATAGACTGAAACAGCAAGACCATTTTCAGACCAGCGCAGCAGCTTGAAATTGAATATAAGGGGTTATTGAAAATTCTGAACTCTAAAGCCTGTTTCTATAGCTATATGCGTGCGTATTTTGTTTTGACGTGGACAAATAGTTTATTTAATTCATTCTGGTAATTACACCGTCATATGTTTTTTGACAAAAATGTAGGTATTGTTTGAAATTACATGTAAATAAAAAAGAAAACGAGTGAATAGAGTTTTACTAAAATAACTAACAACCGTTAGTTAGAAAAAAGCTGTTGGGAAACCGCCAGGGGACCTTTCTCGCATTTATTGAAATTTTTGAAAATTATCAACAACTTCGAAAATTTTTAAAAACTTGGAAATGTTAAGGTTTTGAGCTTTTTCACATTTTTGACAATTTTTTAAATATTAGTTTTGAAAAACTGAATTTTTGGAAATGTTAAAAATTAAATTAAATGTTTGAAATTTTCTAAAGGATGAAACTTTTTTGAGAACTGTTGAATTTTATAAAACCTACAAACATTTTTTTAAAATTTAAAAGTTGTCATACAACTACAAATGTTTTGAAAAATTTTAAAATATAGTCCTTGTAGCGAGGATTGTAAAAAAAGTTGAAAATTATTTAAAAAATAGTCAAAATACTTGAAGAAAATTTTCGGACTTAATTTCGTAATGCAAAGGTCTGCACGATTCAGTTTTGAGCGTTTGGCCTGCATCGTGCAGCCCATATCTATTACGGTATTTTAATTCTTTTAAATCCTTTGACTTTTCTTTAAAAAAATTAGCATTTAAGTAACTCTAGGGGAAAAATAAGACATGCACTTCACCTGGACTTTCATATATTTCAGAAATTGATATTAAATATATTTAAAAAAATGTTTTTGCATGAACGCTGCAGTCCCAAGAGTTATTATAAGATCAGATGATTAAATTAGTTTTACTTACATTTGCGTATTCTTCGATTACATTTAAATAAAAGTCGGTTTTATATCTTCAATGGTGGTGGTACCTAGTAGAAATCTGTAGCTGTATCTTGTTTTCTTACTTGGCGGTTAGGCGCTTCGCTACATTGTTCGTAAGTTTTAACTATGCAGATTGGATAGCGAACAACACATTTTTTAGGAGACGAAATTGTTTTTCTTTTTAAACGAATTGTCAGATTAAAGGAAACCAGAAACGGAAGGACAAACTCGCGCAAGTAAAAAAATTAACGCCCCTGCATGTTGCTGCTTCTGAAAATTAAATTCTGAATTTTATTCTACTTTTACTCATGAGAAATGTCGCTTAAATAGGTTTTTTTACGACTAGCAGTTTCACCTGTTAGTTTTTGGGCAATATTTTTTTGAAACCGTAAAAATTTTGAATTTTTTTTCTTTTCGCATATTTAGTAGTTTCAAAACTTCTCGTGGTCTGTAACATATACCGTCTGTCTATAATGTAAACCCCCCCCCCCCCTTACTCACTTTTGAAGGACTTGATATTTTACCACAACATTTGGTGTGCTTTAATGGGAAATGAAATACTATTTTTTAGTCAATAATTAAATTTTGTATCATTCAAAATGGCGACTGGGCGCCATTTTGAAATTTTTTTAGAACTGGGGGTCGAGTGGCACCTCATTTGAAATGTTATTTAGTTCTGCGTCTGATCCTAGAGTTTCAAAAAAAATATTCAGTCATAACAAAATGGCGGATTTTAAACTAATGTACTCGCTCAGTTCAAAATTGTTTTGATTTTTTTATCCAGGGCCGAGTGACACCTCATTTGAAAGGTTTTTTAGTTCTGCCTCTGATCCTAGAGTTTCAAAGAAAAATATACAGCCATAACAAAATGGCGGATTTTAAACAAATAGACTCACTCAATTCAAAATTGATTTGATTTTTTTTATCCAGGGCCGAGTGACACCTCATTTGAAAGGTTTTTTAGTTCTGCCTCTGATCCTAGAGTTTCAGAGAAAAATTTACAGCCATAACAAAATGGCGGATTTAAACAAATGGACTCGCTCAATTCAAAATTGTTTTGATTTTTTTATCCAGTAGTCCACTTTTTCATTTGCAGGACAAAATTTTCCCAGAAATGTCTTATGTGGCTGGAAATAATATTGAAAACGTTATGTTCCAACAAGACGGTGCGTTGCCTGATTATTATAGACCTGTTTCTGACTTTCTCAACGGACATTTTCTTGGAAGATGGATTGGTAGGCGGGGGCCTGTAGAATAGCCGGCTCGCTCCCCAGATTTAACTTCCTTAGATTTTTTCCTATGGAAGTATCTGGAATCGAAAGTGTACAAAACCCGTCCAGCAACAATTGAAGAACTGGAGCACCGCATTACAGAAGTTTGCAGAAATATCACTCCAGAAACTTATGAAAATGTAAGGCAGGAATTTCATAACCGACTTTTTATGTGCCAAGAAGTGAATGGTAAACATTTCGAACACTTAATTTAATTTTCTTTTGCTTTAATCCTTAGTTTTTTTTTAAACAGACTTCTTTATCTTCAAACATTGTCATTTTGTTATGGCTGAATGTTTTCCTTTGAAACTCTAGAATCAGACGCAAAACTAAAAGACCTTTCCAATGAGGTGTCACTCGACCCCCCTTTGTATTTAAAAAAAATTCAAAATGGCGCCCAGTCGCTATTTTGGATGATATGGGCTGAAAAATAGTATTTAATTTTCCATTACAGTACACCAAATTTTGTGATAAAATATTAAAGTCGTTCAAAAGTTAGTTGGAGGGGGTGGGGGTTACTTTATACACACAGTGTATATATACAATATTATATTTCATCCTGACCTGATAACTCGTTTTTCAGTAAATATGCCTATACCTAAAATTTTCAAAAATTCATAGTAGGCGTCACAGATAAGTTGGCGGTCTGGGACACAAACCAAATTGTAGTTCATCTCAGCTCTGTGAGTCTATAAAATTTAAACAAATTAGTGTGGCCAGTTTATTAGCAATACATTTTTTTTCAGAATTTTTAAATAATTATATTTCGCAGTTCTTATGTTTAAAAATTAAATTAAATTTAAAAATAAATCGTAACGTCGATTATCAGACTCAGTTTTCAGATTTAGAAAATTACTTTTTTGGGAAAAAAATATGCCTAATTTCCGTTTCCTGTTTCGCATTTTTACTTTCCTACACTTTCAGTAGTATTGATTTTGTGCAAATTTCCTAAATCGAGATTTTGACGGAAATACATGTTTTGGGCTTTCACACCCTGAATCCAAAAAACTAGTTTTAAAAAAATGCCTGTCTGTGGGTGGGTGCACTATATAACTTCCAAAGGTATGGTCCGATTTCAATGAGCTTTGGAATGTGGGGTTAATCCAAAATTCATTGGGGAAATAAGCTATTAACAGAAATCCAAGAGCGGAAGCGGAAGCGAAAGTTGTTTTTTGGTAGCATTTTTTTAGTGAAACGAATTTACTAAATCTGGTACTGGAATCTTATAGAAGACTTAAGGGTAAATGAAACGCCTGTTTCCGAACTACGTAGCTTTAAAATGGCGGCCGCTACCATTTGTTTTTGAAAATATTCACTGTCACTGGGTCTAAAACGGGTTGACAGATCGTGCTTAAATTTTTTATCTTACCGTGCATAAAATTTTTGGAAAGTTAACCTTTGATTGAAAGAAATTTTAAAATCTTAGGTAATTTTCCAAAAAAATATGAATTCTTGAAAATCGAAAATTTATGCCCCTTTCCTTAATAAATGGGCCACGATAAAAAATCCCGGCGCAAATATCTTCCTTCATTTATTCCAAAGCGCATCGAAATCGGCCCATCCGTTTGGGAGATATGAGGCGCACATACAGATCCAGATATGTACAGCAAGTGCCATTTAACCTTGCAAAAAAAATGACGATAAGTTTAAAAGGCGAGAAGCCGTTACACTCTCAAGCAAAAGCAATCCCGTAGTTTGAAAGCTAGTATAATATCTAGTTGCTGTTAATTATTTATGTCATTATTATGTTAATCCTTCCTCAAAGCAAACTGTTTCTAACCTTATGGCGCACGGCCTTTTAATTTGTCAAAAAATCCACAATTTTTTGTAAACCATAAATAAATTGACTTTCACTTTTTAGTAGAGTGTACCACACTGTCCAACAGCCAATTAGAGCTAGTTTAAGTTACGACTACCGACGAAACAAAGCGTAAGTAGCCGAATCAAAGCCCACTAAAATTTGCAAGGTTAGGTGGCACATACTGTACTTACAACCACCCACAGGCGGACATTTCTTAAAAACCAAAAACTTTTTTAGATTTTCGAAGGTCTAAAACTTGTATTTCCGTAAAATCTCGAATTTTCATGAAATCAATTCTTACATTCTTATACTGAAAGTGGAGAAAAGTAAAGATTCAAGGAAGTTATGTCAGGAAATCTAGCTGGCAACTCGTTACCGCCTCCGAGCAATCCATCTGTTTGGAGATATCTGATTTGAACATTGCCAAACAGTAATTCCAAAACATGAACGGGCTCCATCTTGTTGAAACCAAAATTGGGGTGCGGAATTACTGGTTTGTGTTCACCTGCAAAATGTTCTACTATTTTAAACTGATAAATGCATTTATTTAAAAAAACGGCGTTAACAACCCTGTTCTGTTTCTCACTTTTGTCAGGTGCCTAAATTACATAACCATTGCGATCGTAGAAACACTTGAGACTGGTTTCCCAAAACAACCGTTTATGGCATAATTCGTGAAAAGTAAGGTATCGTATTTTTTATTATATTGCAGGTAATAACTTGTAACTAAAATTCAATGAAAATTTCTGTTTGTAATCTAATGCAAAATTACAAGCTCGGGCTTGTGGTCCGCGTAGAGATCGGGCCGGGGGCTTGCAAGCACTGGTGTTTGGTGATAATTGCAGGGCGCTGCTATGTTTGATAAGAAGGTCTCGGTACTGGGGGCACGTTGATGTTGCAGGCTTCGCCAAAGGGTTGTTTGGCTTCGAACAGCTCGTTAGTTTGATTTAGAAGCAGGCAGGTTGGAGCTTTTATAGGAGCTGCAGGGCTGCTTTGTTTTATTCTTTAGACTGTTCGACTCTTTAAGACTGACTTTTCCTTAGAAAAGAAAAATCGGTGTCGGTTCATTTTCTGTGAAGGGGCGGGCAGCTATAGGGGTCTTTCGGACTTCGCCCCGGAATCCTAAGCCCCTCTTCAGCCGAAGAAGAATGATAAGGTTAGAGCAAGGAATTTGGATAATGGAAGAATTCCGCGGAAAGGACTGTCCCGGGATTCTCCTTTTGGTTGAGGAAAGCCGCGGAAAAAACCGGAGCCAGGACAGTCGGCCGGACCGGGAATCAAACCCAGGGCCTCCCGAATGTAAGGCGGACGCGTTAACCGCGGAGCCACCTCTCTCTGTACTTTTTCTTGCCAATTTGTTTGCTTTCATAGCCCTTTTTAAGTGCCATAATGTAGCAATTTAAGTAAGCATCTGCAGACGCGTGAGGAAGGGGAAATTTTATTTGGCAATTGTAGAAAGCCGTTCACGGATGGTCGAAGTCGTAAAATTAGTGAAGTTTGTTACAGGAAACAAGTGAGTTCAGAAACCATTTTAATCATAAAATTGTTCAGTTTTGTGTACAAATACTAGGAAAATTTTAAAAAGGTTATCGTAAAATTTGAATGAATATTACCAACCAATCAATAAAATTACACATTTCATACAAAAACATTCAGTTATTTGTGAATATTTCGACAGCTGAAAACTGATAATTTACTTTTAATGTCAATTAACTTTTTTTTTAACCCGAAGTTGCATAAATTTTCTAAAATTTCGGCAGGTTTATTTACTTTATTTTGATTGTTTATTAATACTAGTATTTATTTAACGTCAGTGTAGTTCTGCTACTAAGGCTTAACACTTTACACATTAAAAATAATACTGAAGATAAAAAAAACACAATTTCCAATTTATCTTTAGCCTAAGTCACAATATTTTTTTACCTATAGCTTTTCGTAGTAGCGAATGAGATATGTGGAGGTTGGTACACACATCTTGATACAAAGAGACGTTCATTTCAAACAATGATTTACGACCTAAGAGTCTTCGCGACATGTTTTAGAAATTTGTGGTTCTTTGGCCGCTATTTTCACTTTCTTCGCTTCCCCATCGGTGTAGCGCGAAGACAACCAATTTTTCTTACTTAAAAATTCCACAAAAATCGTTGTCTGTTCACCAAACTGCTACGATGGAATGTGGTTAAGGGAGCCGCTTTTTATTTGGTTTTTGCGGGAAACCTTTCCGGAGTGCAATTTTAAGGGTGGCTTGTTTCTTCGCGTACATTAAACACTCCTTTGCTTTGTGTGGAAATAAATTTATAATTAACTGCGGCTGCGTGTATTTAAAGTTATGTTTACCCTTAATAATTTAATGTAAAATATGTGGACGGTTTCTCTTTGCGGGCAAGGGAAGGTAAACTTCCACGGTTCCAGCAGGATATGTTTGATATTTGAGCTACAGGGCATAGAGCTTCCAGTATATCCGTCCGGCTCCTCCTAATGTGTGTTTACAGATTGATGCGTTGCGTTATTAATACACCTACGGCTATATTAATTTATTGTTAGTTAACGTTTTAATAACATCCTTCGCCGCCTACGAGAGAATTTTAGGTTTCATTCTGTGAATTCCAGCAATTTAAAATCAATCGCAAAATAAATTTTTAAACAACTTTGCCGTTTCTCATTATGTGATAAATCTACCGTGGCTGCCATGTTTTCTAAGAAGCGCCGTATTCTTTATGCATGAGGTTTCCTAGCAAATTATAATGCGAATATACCTCTTTGCTACTTTTGGATGAATAATTTGCATATTGAGTGAAGGTGCAGGTAGGTAAATTCAATTACCAATTCAAACAGTTGTTAGCAAGTAAAAACGGTGCTGCTTTACATAAGTGAAGCCAAAAATGCGGATAAAAGATGCGCCTCATTTAAGGCTTTATTTTCTGCAGGAGGATTTTTTTTCTGTATGTGTATTTTTGACCAATGTACTAGCCAATAGTTAGGCTCTGTCAGCATTTTCCCCTGTTTCCGCGCGTTGATGTATTAATAGTTCCTACAACTGAGTCGGTTAAAACTAGTGATTTCAATCCATGCCAATTGTTGTGAAATGAAGCGTTTGTTCCAGAACGAAGTATATTATTTGTCGCCCCCAGTAACTGGTATTTACTTTTTCTCTTTCGAATTCCCATAACGGAATTGTCTGTTTTTCAATTGTTTTAACATTTGGCGTAATTTCAACAACCATTTCGGCAGAGTCAAAATTATTGACTAAATTGGTAAATCAGAATAATTTGAGATTTACAAAATTAGAAAAAAACAAAAGAACCCAAAAACAAAAATTAATAATCAAGCAATGTGATCCAAACACTTGTTAATAGTAGCGGAGGCCTTAGTCGAATATTCCTCTCAGGCGTGTCCGCAAGCGCCAGCCGGTATTGCTGAACTAATATTTTGTTGAATCTTAACATTCAGCCATCCTGACTGCATCAATATTCTGCAAATGCCACAGCATTTACAGCAGCAACGGCTTATATAGGTGTTTATTAGTTTATGTTTATTTAATACGAAAGCTAACCAACAGTTATACTCTCAAAATGGACTTAACAGATTTTGTTTGTAGTACACCAAGAGTACTGCTAATTGGACTCGACAGGAGCTGATCTAGAGTGCACAAATGCGAAGGATCTATTGGACTCCGTTTTAAGTATGCTCTTAAGATACTGTCGCGTCAATTTCAACAAAGTTAACCACAGTGTTGATTTTGAATACGTCTAGGCGTACTAAATTTTTTTACTTTTCTATGTACTTTCAGTATAGGGACGTATAGATGTCTAAAAATTTTCGAAATTGGGAATTTGACAGAAATACATGTTTTGGACCTCCAGGAACCTAAAAGTGGTTTTAAAAAATGTCTTTCTGTGGGTGGGTATGAGTATGTGGTGCATCATAACTATCGACCGGATGGTCGACTTTCGCTGATTTTTAAAACCTGGTGATATATCAATAATCACCGACAAAATAAGCTTTAAAAAGAACAACTGAAACCGGTAGCGGAAGTTAAACATGTTTTTTAGTAACATTTTTTCCTAAACAAAAATTTTATAAATTGGAAAACGGAATCTAATAGAAAACTTTAGAACAAAACCAACGCTTTTTTCCGAACTATCTAACTTTGAAATGGCGGCTGCTAGGAATTTTTGACAATTTTGACTTTAGCGCTTTATTGCTCAAAAACAGGTTGACAGATCGCGGTTAAATATTTTATCGGTAATAGCCCTTTAGAGATACTATGTTACTGTGCACTCAAATTTTCATAATTAAAAGCGACAAAAATGTGAAAAAAAATTTCCAAAACTTTGGAAATTTTCAGAACATATCGATCAAAAACTGGCTACACAATTTGCTTTAAATTTTGTAAGCTTATAGTGTCAAGGATGAGCTACAATTTCGTTTGTGTCCCAGCTCGAAAATTTTCCTCTGACGCCTCCTATAAAGTTTTGAAAATTTCAGTTTTAACGTATACTTATTCAAAAACGAGTCATCACATCTGGATGAAATTTGATGAAAATGCCCTAAGGGTACACAATGTTACAAGCTACTAAAATTTCTAGAACTACTAAAACTGAAATAAAAACGAATATCAAAATCTTTACTTTTTTAACAACATACCGCTCAAACACTGGACACGCGACTTTTTTAAATTTTGTATTATGGAGCTATGAATTAGCTAGAATTTGGTTCGTGTCCCAGTCCGATAACTTCTTTGTGACACCTTCTATGAATTTTTGAAAATCGAAAATTTCTATCTCCTTAGTTAATAAACGGGGGCTGATAAAAAAATTAATGGTTAGATTAAAGTGCGCATGAGTAATAGTAGAAGATCAGCCACGTAGTATTTAGATGCACCAACATTTAGGAGGGTTTATTTTCTTCCTTCTACCCTAATTTTTGCTAAGGAATTGTCTTTCCGTTTTTGTTTTGTTTTTAAACATCGATGACAACTGAGCGTGGTAGATCGCGAAACACGCAGTGCTAAGATATTATAGATACATGAAACTGACTCGTTAGCGGCTAGCTATAATTTAAAAGCAGGCGCAACTAAAATTTTTAAGTTGTTGAAACTTTCCTCTTGTATATCGTTCATAATATTTTTTTAGACTTGCATTTAAAAGAAATTACCTTCATGTGTTACGAAATTAGAGGTTTTGCGATTATGTCTGGACTAGATTAATATTTTAGGCTCAGCATAGATACACTTATTTATTTATTTATTTATAATATATATTACTTCAACAATATTTATTTATTTTGACTTTATACGTATTTTAACATGTTTACATGGCATTATCAAAGGTTATATAAAAAGTAAACAGTTAGTGTTGTTATAGCAAACATAGAGCTTGGTGACTTGATCTCTCTCACTCTTCGTCGTACCATCCGTTCTTCTTGTTGGGTTTATATATTCCTAGTGTTGCTTCCGCCGCATTCTTTGTTACTCTTTTTATTTTGCTCCACTTTTCTTCTATATCTTCTATATTATGTAACTCTTTTTCTTCGGCCTCTTTCCTAATCTCTTGCTGGTATCTGTCTCTTGTGTTTTCCTCTTTTAGAGTTTTAAACATTTTTTTGTTGTCTCGCTTTTGTTTCTGTCTAACCACGCTTATCATCTGGCGGTATTTCACTTTCACCATATTGTGATCTGAATCTGCGTCCACGCCTCTACAGCTCTTGACGTCTTATAGGTCTGACGCATGTCTAGATTCTATTAATATGTGATCGATTTGGTTCCTGGTTTCTTGGTTCGGGGAAGTCCATGTCTCCTTATGAATTTCTTTTTGTCGGAAGCACGTAGGTACTTTTTATTAAACTGTTATTTGTGATGGCAAAATTTGTTATTCTCATTCCGTTATCATTGCTAACATCGTGCTTGCTATGCTTTCCAATTGTCAGTTTATAGCATTCTTCTTTTGCGATTTTCGCAATGTGGTTTGCTATTATCACTTTTATATCGTGTCTTGGTGTGTTGTTGTAGGTTCCTTGAAGGTCTTCGTAGAATTCATTCTTCGCTGTATGTTTACTTTCTTTTGTTGGTGCATGTGAGTTGATTATTGTAACATTGAAGAATTTACCTTTTAAAGGTATTGTGTACAATCTTTCATTTATTGCATTGCAGTCTGTTATTTGCTGCCTAATTTTTTTATCCACTAGGAATCGTGTTCATAACGTGTTTACTCGATGCTCACTGATGAATATTGTACCTATGTTCTTTGAAGTTAATTATTTTCTTCCCCTTCCATCTTATTTCTTGTAGTGCTGTAATGTGTATTTTCAATTTCTTATTAAGTTGGTCTAGTAGTTTGAGAGGTACCGGGTTTGTATAATGTTCTAATGTTTCAAGTAGTTAATACCAAATCGTTCTCCTTTCTATGTTGCTTTAGTCGTTTCTTTATTTCTGTCCGGCTTTCTTTTTAATTAGCTTTCGTAACAATTAATTTTTTTGCGGGGTAGGGTTGGTAGCCCTACGCTTAACCCTCCTGTGTTACTTGGGCTTGGGACCAGCAGAGTGCTGCTAATAACCGTCACATTCTGGCGGAGTTCATTCGCTGCTTCAAATTTTATTTGAACCATAGCCGCAAATATCTACTATTAACTATCATGGTTACGTACCAAAACACCCATTGATGCGTAGCTTACTAACTACCTGGAGTTGCAGCAGCGGTGTCTGCCGGTATGCATTGCGGGCTCTGCATCACCCCACCCGATTCCAACCTATTACTAAAGCTCATACGCATCTGCTGGCATGGGGTGGGCCTGGCGTAATCCAGGATTGGCAGCAATGCCGGCTTCATGGACGATGATGATAGTGTAATTTATTGTCGTTATTTAATTCTAACGTAATGTATCGCTTATCTTGATAATTTTCTTATCCAATCGCATAAAATGTTTATACCGCTGGCGCTGCTGTAAAGAGAATTATCATCTCTATCAAATGACCTAGTAACAAAATATGTTACTGTTTAAATAAATAATGATGACGTCACTAACTATAAATTAGTTGATAAAAAAAGTTTTGTGGTCGCTGAAATGTGTGTTATAAACTAAATCGTTGTACGGGTTCGGGGGGTTTTGCGTTTAGTTTACATTTACGTTTTTATTAAATTTATTCCATAGTTGACGTGCGCACTGCACTGTATTTATATTATTCCTATATTTGTTATTAGCGGAAATTGAAAATGTAGTCGAAACTTCTTCAAATATATTTCTTAAATATCCAAACATCAATAGTTGAGTTTTATTATAATAATTTTCCAGCAAACTTAAATTCAAGCGTTCTTCTTATTATATCGAGTTTCTTTGATCATAGGAGTTGTTTCTCTAACTGGTACAATTTTTTTGATAGAAACAATTCGACTTCCGTTCTGCCTTTCGTAATTGCATAAATTGGGAAAAGAAATACGTTGAAAGGTTTGTGTAAAATTGTTTTCCCTTACAGTGTTTTTGGAAATGAAGAGAGAATTTTGAGTCGGAGTTTGTGCAGTATTTTATACGGTGGCATCGATAAAATCTCCGGGCCCAGTTCGTGCTTGCTATACTCGTATTTCATTTGTCTTATTGAGATTTATGAGCAATGAATTTTAATGTGTATCTATTGCTATTCGATATCTTGCATTAGAGTAAAGTATATTCCGATATATTATTCAGGTATAAAACATGTATTACATTCGAATTTGCATGTCGTTAGTTGTTTGTTTATCAGCTTGAAATAATAATGAGTTGTTTTGTGTGTGCGTTTAAACATTTCGCTGTTTATTGATCTGCCTCGGAAAAATTATTTAAATGCGTACTCTGGAAACAGCAACACTCAATTTGAATAAATCGCTTTCACCTGTCTCTAAGCGTCTGCTGTCGATTAATCGAATGAAATTGCAGCTGGAGGACGCGGAAGACAGCAAGAACAAAACGGCCCGAAATAAAGCTGAAAAGAAGCATCTCATTAATTCCGAAAACTTATAAAGAACGACGTGAATTGTTCCATCGTATTGCTAATACTTCTGCTCCGAGTGATGGCATTTTATTATTGTAACCCACTTCATTCCCGTTTTCTCTGCATTCTCATTGTATGCAATATCCCGTTTCAAAATATAAATCGTAGGATGGCGAAAGGAAGCAATTAGCGTTTGACATTTGAATTGCGACAGTTCTGCCTTTCAGTCCACCGTCGTCGTCGGATGAAAACAGTTTACAAATGTTAACTATAAAACTATTAGTTAGTCAGGATGTGCTTCCACTCTTCAAATGTCACTTAGGAAATAATGACCCGGATGTCACTGCATCACGTATAAAAAGAAATTGTAATCTTTAGTTAACTTCTCTTTTTTGCATCCACATTTATAATATTTGATGTTAAAACTGAGTTTTGTTCCACATTTTATCCATTTCTCATTAATTTCACATTTTCTTACTTCCAGTATGGCGAATGCGAAAATTTTCGATTTTGATTTTGTTGTTTGGGCATACGGGAACTTAAAAAAAGAAGACATATTTGTCTGTATGTGTGTGAGTAGCGCCAAGTCTCAGTAACTACTGGACCGATCCTAACGAAGTTTGGTATACCTGGGTACAACAATAACTCATAGGATAAAATGTTTTTTTTTACGATCCGGAAGCAGGAACGAAATTTAGCTAGATGTGTTTTTTTAAGTGAAATTTTAAAAGTTCAAGATGAGATTATGATAGAGGGCGCTATGTTTATCTAAACATTGTAACTTTAAAATTGCGACCCAATCCGCTAATTTCCCTGTGACACCCTCTATGAATTTAGGGAAATTTCGTATCTTTATTTAATACACGGGGGACTGTAATATTTTGTTTAAACTAAGTTGCTCGTGAGTGATCGCAGAGTAAGCTTCACAACGTAATTTTTACGGGCAATATTTAATAGTACTCTATTACTGATATTATATGGGGAAATTGATGAGTGTTGCCAGTATTTCGGAACCTTAGGAAATTTTCGTCTTTTTTTCCTTCAAACAGGATTTTATGTTATTTTTTACATATAAACATAAAAATGCAAGTCATTTCTGTTTTAAAATCTTATTAAGTTCTGTGCACATTATTGAACATTAGAAACAAGCATAGCAATATTCATTAGTAACTTCGAGCTCGACTTTTTTCAAGTTAATATTAATAGATTATAAAAAATAATTAATAACTTTAACAGGTGTCAATATTACCATTTATTTTCGGCTTAGACCGCGTCGTCATTTGGGAACTACACCCAGCATAATCAGGTAAGGACCGACCTGTAGCTTGTCTGCCTTTACAAGCATTTACCCTAGAAGTTTGAGCAATATTGGTTTGTAGGGCCTGCCTGCCTAAACAGGGCCGTGTGCTTAGATTATTTAAACCTTGGGGAGGACAAGGATTTGAAATTGCCTCTTGCCGTATTCGGTGTGCAGCTCTAGGGCTACTGCTACCAAGTTCTTTGTTGCGAACTCTGCAGTGAATGTGAAATATAATAATATTTAAATAATGTAAGCATGATTTAAAATTTTACAACGGTATATTCAATATGACTTAAAGTGTCAGACAAACGATGACCAAATTGTCATTTCCAAGATCGTAGTAGTGGGGGTAATAACGTGAACTTTTTTTTAATTGAAACTCATTGTGTGTGACATCCTAACTCAATTCTCTTTGAACCTTTCTCCATTAGGGTTCCATTTTTTAAATATTGCACTGTAAAATTTCTCTTACTGTATATCATACTTTTTTTAAATGTTCTAACATGCACTTTTGCACAATTTGAGTAATCCTCATCTCGGCAGCAGCGCTATGTAAAGAAATATTTTCCAATTTTCAAATTTGGAGTCTCATACTCTTTCTTTTAATGCGCATCTTTTTAAATTGTCGGATATGAATATTTGCCCGGAAGTTCTCCAGCAATATCTATGCCAGTTTTTCGATGCTCGGATTTTTTCGATAATTCGTGTTTTGTTAGGTGAAAATCTGTGAAAGATTCTCAATTTATGAAAATATTCGGATCTAAGTATTAGCCACCTGAACTGATGCTGATGAATTTGATGTATTGTTACGGGATTCCGCTTGGAGCTATGCTCTACTTAAAATCGGGCTTTAGTCGCTCGCTCCGCCCGCGTCCTCCGGATCGGGCGATAAACGGAAAAATAGACATGGTATGTAAATGTTTTTAAGAAAATATAATGTTATAATGCCACTGACACGGTATAGGAAGGTTCTAGAGAGGTGTTTTGATCATGTTTTAATCATTTACTATGCATTTTTCAATATTTACCTTAAAATAGATAACGGGCAAGTAAACTTTTCATAGTTTTTTTTACGATTATTTTTTTTCAAACCAGAAATTCTGTTAATATTTGAAAGCAGAATTTACCAGCATTTTTTCGTTGTACCAGCCAATTCATGGTCAATGTTGGTGATTATTTTACATTTTTGTTGCCCAAACTTAGAGATTCTTTATAATTTTAATACAAAGCACAAAAATTTTGTTGTTCTATTTGTATAGTTGACGAAAATATTGGAAACATTTACTTTTAATAGACGCATTTGAACGACTTAATAATCAATCGGTTAACAGGTTTACAGAGTTAATAAGAAAGCACTTCCTGACATTTGCTGGAACCGCAGAGTTAGTGTAGTTTGAATAGTCCCTTTCAGCTACTGTTTTGAAAGTTCTATTTCGATGACAGTATTAGTTAAATTATTTTGTCGTAATTTGGTATTAGAAACAGATTTGTATGACTAATACTAATTTAGTTCGAAATTTAGCATTTTTTTAAATTTGGACACTACTTATAATTAGGCACGTTTATACAGAGTGCGGCAACTAAAGTGTTAAGGCTAAAATAAAAAACCCGTTGATGTTAAGAATTGTTTTCTTTACAATAAATTAAAATGAACTTCAACGAAGTAAAGCTAGAACTTATTAATGAAGTATTACAAGCTAATATCTATTAAATTTATAAAAATAAGTAACCAAAGTTATATCAAGCAAAATTTAATTAAAGTACAAAAAGTCCCCTTCTCCTTAAAATTGGGCGTTCCGTTCCATAAAATAAAAATAAAGCTTTGATACTAAATCTTTTATAGTTTTGGAAATATCAACTGGTAACGCGTTAGTTGTCGCTTCTTGTATAAATTTTGCAGTACTTTGTATATAATTTACAAATGAATTTTTTATTTTGAAAAGGTTATTCCCGCTTTAAATTAAAATTGCCAGAATTTTAACTCTACCCATTAACGATATGACCTTTGAAGCCACCAAGTTTTTATCGAATTCATTAAGCTTTATTACTTATTCCAACAATTCCAAATAAATCTCAATGTAGTATTTTTGTTAATGGTATTACTGGCTCGTTATTTTCTAACATCGTGATATTGTGAAAATTACAACACAAGTCACCACTTTCTCGAGATTACACATAATATTGCAATATCCTGAAAGGAATTTCACGACAGCTAAGCTATCAAGTTGTACAAACTCGCTGTCAAACGATCCTTTCAGTAATACTTTAAGCCGGCTCTCGCACATTGCCACACAATGTCCGACGAAAAGGAAACGTTGACAATGTGAATCACAGGCAATGCATAAAATCCTGCTGGTGCCCATTGTTATGCCGTCCCGGCGATCTTGATTTTCATGACGTACCTATATCCTTTTCATGCAACTATCCGCTTATTTATTTAAAGTTGTCATTAGACGAGTTGTTTGGACAAACTTGTTTGATCCTTTTAGACATATTAGATTTAATAATAAGGGATTTATGTGCACTTTGCATAAATATTTATTTTAGGAAGGTTATTCGCTTGCTTACGCGATTATTAAAAATTAACGAAACTGCAAATGTGGATTTTGTCGCTATTGTAAGAAAAGAAGACATTCACTATTCATTTGGTTTCTCTCTAGCATGCCGGATTAAAAATTAATTAAATTTCCAATGTAGCTACGGCTACATTTTGAAATTGCTTTGACAAGGATTGTCAATTTCCTTTTGTCTCAGTGTATGCGTTTTGAATACTTAATCTTGAAGTTATATAGTAATTGATATATGAAGCTTTTTTAAAACTTTTTGGGTTACATACATTTTTTAAGAAAACATTTGATACTACCTGATTTGTTACGAAAAATGTATATACTATTTTTTGAATAACTTAACTAACCATTTATTCGTTTCATAATAGTTTAAAAATTATTCTTACACTGGCTAACTTTCTCAATTTGTTTTTACATAGAGAATTTCAATCTGACATGAGGGTTACTAGTAGATGAGCTAGCCAATTTTCCGGACTACTGATTCTTATTTCACCACATATATAGGATGTGGAATCGTTTTACGGATTATAAGAAACGCTGTCTGAAAGAAAGCATACATGGCCTCCCCGCGAGAGAAAGAGATGGCTTATACAGGGGGCGGGCACGTTTTGATGAGCGAAGCCGATCGCACCCGAGACCGCTGCTAGTTAAACAAATCTTCTTAATGTCTTAACCAATCACACCTAGGATTGTTTCGATGATCTGTTTTAGAAAGGTGTTATGTGTTCATTATTGTATCCATAGGAATATTTCCAAATTTTATTACTTTTGCTTTTAATAAGGAGAATCACGCGTTAGTACATCAGTTTCATAACCTGCCTTTACATCCCACTGCTGGGCTCGGGCACTCTTCTCTGCCACGTACTTTCCTTAGCGCTAAGGTGGAGTACGGGGCACCTACAGTTAAACGTCGAATCCGAACTACTAAATACCAGAAAAGGTTTTGAGCATTAAGACACCACGGCTGCCTACACCGGATTGAGTAATGTGAGTGGCGGGCTGCGGCATCGTTTTTTATTGCTGAATGGCTTCGGCGGGGAATGAAACCCCAGATCTTTAGCGTTAGAGGTCAAGCGTCCAACCTCTAAGCTACCGCCACTGGTAGTACATCAGTACGTAACAATAAATGTGCTAAATGGTAATTGTTTTGTTCGTGGAATATTCTAGAGAATCTTACTCGTGAATTATTTTTTTATATTGTTGTTTTTGCAAATTTTGAAATACTTGTGGAATTTGAACAAAAATCAGTAAAATTCGGGGAAATCTCAATCACAAACTTGAGAAAATGTTGGTTACAAAAATTAATAATTCTATGCAACCTTGGAATTGAAAGGATATACAATACTAATTAAATTCACTGTCATATTTATCAATTCACTAAGCTATATTTTGAGTTAACTACACAAGATCTTAGATCATGCTTAGAAACACGAATTTAGTAAGATGGAGTTTTGAATATCTAGTCAGAGAAACCCTGGCAAACTCAAGAAAATTCAATATAAATATTGCTGGCAACGCTGCACAAGAATGCCAATAGGACGCTTTAAGGAAATTTTTCATGAATGTTGTGGATGTCCATAGGATATTCATTTTAGGTCCTAAAGACATCTCAGGGACGTTCATACCTAGTTCATTTGTCGCAACTATATACGTCCCTAAGACGTTCTTAATGGGTGGTCGTAAGATGTCCTATACGTATCTAAATATAATGACCTGTACGAATGTTAGTCAGATAAGTTTGTAGACTACATCAGAATTAATTATTTAATTTCCGATTAAAACTCCAAAGTTGAAATCAATTTCACTTCGTTTCTGTTTCAATATTAAAATGTACTGTTGATTTAAAAAAAATATTATACTAAGTAGTCGTCATATTTTTAGGTATTAATAAAAGAATCTTATTACAACCAATTAATTAGATGGAGTATATGGTTTTGCTTCTAAATAGGCTTTTTCCTAAGGCCGCCACAATCACTTCTTCATGTTATCTTTAAATTCCTTTGTGATATAATTCACCTTTTTCAATCCCGCACTGAAGTAGAAAGCACCTTTTAGTGTTTATACGTGCAGACTAATAGAGCTTCATAAAGAAACATCAACTTCAAGATAAGTCATCAGCATAAACTAGTTCGGGGACGCGTCAAAACCTCAATAACGCATAAGACAACTTTCATCATCATATTTTTGAACAGCAGCAATTTGTCATTTGCGCATGTTATAATATGTGATCGGACATGCACAACCACATTTTTGGTGATTTTTATATAAATTGCGATGATATGCGTGTGCATGTACTTACTAGAAAACAATTCCCTAAATGCCCGCAATTCACGCAATCACAAATTATATTTCGTATGAGACTCTTATTAACTTTCTCAGGGTCGTTATTTAGCTTGTAAGATAAGTTATTAATAAATAAATAAGGAATAGAATAAACACAAAACAATATCAACGTTACAAAAAAAAGGTTTTATTTAATAAATCAATTTCTAAATGAGTTTTCGAAAATCAAATAAATTTTACTAAATACTATCGTCTTTCTAATAGAGATCACTTATCTTAATGTCTCCTTACTGGGATATTCTTCACTCGAGCAAACGATGAATATCGAAACTTTTACTTCACTAGTCTGCAGGTTCCTCAAGTAACCACAAACACTCGTCTTTAATTTCAATCCTGCTCTGGACTGCTTTTATGTTATTTTGGACTTGGTTTTAACACCACCACAACTGGAGAAACTTTCTGGATCGCTTTATACTTGTAATTCTTCTGGATTTTTTTACAATTCGTTGATAATTCGTTGTATTTTCTTCTTTTATATTCGTAATCACTTTTATATTACTTTTAAACTCGTTTTTCCTCTTTATTCATCCAGAGGATATAAATTTCACTGTCTTTGTTTACAAAGACGAGTCGTAACTAACTAAACAAATTCTCCATTCCTTTGTCTTCCTTCTTTGATTCCCATTTTTTTAACAAACAAGTAAATCTCATGACCATGAGTATTCTTTAATGCGTTTGTGACATTGACACTGACATCCATAATGACATTTATTGATGCACACACAAGTAAGACTAAAACTTCTTATAAATTAAACCTTTTGAAAAATTATGAACTAAATTATAATTAAAATTAACATAAATAAAAATCGTATCAATCTGATTGTGTTTTTCTTTTCTTTCAGTACCAACAAAGCTCACAAATATGAAAAATATAAATTATTAGAATTTATAACAAGAAATTATAGCAAAAAAATACGCAACTCTGAGTTTAAAAGTTAGAAAATCAAAATCTTAAAGTTCTCACAAACCGCCAATCGCAAAATGAATTGCAGCAAGCATCCCAAAGATTGCCTTCCAGGAACCACAATACCCCAGTCAAAACATACACCTCCAAATATCATAGCAAAATATATCCTACGCTTTTATGCTAAATAACATCTGTAATTGTTTATTTACAATTAATATTTACTGCCGTTGCAAAAAAAATTAAAAAATTAAATGTGCTGTATACTGACTATGGACATCCATAGAATATCTTTGCAGGATGTCCTATCCATCCACTTTTGGATATCCTATGGACATCCGCTTTGAATACACGGACGTGCGAATATGTGTTGGACCGAAATGCATATTCCTGCGATATCCTGTGCTGTCTGGAAAATAGTCCGAAATGAGCTTTTAATAGGAATGTTTTCATTTAAAAGAAATCGCTGCGTATGTTTTGAATTGTTTTTAATGTATCACGATAGTGTAGGTATTTACATAATTAAAACAACCTGAAAAAATTTTTCTGGAAAATTGCTTTAAAAATTTGGTTAACAGTTTATGAAATTTTAAACATCAAGTTTGTGTTTTATAATATTATAAATGAAGTATGAGGATTCTACATTTTTATAACGAACAAAAATAGTAAGTGAAGTCAGAGAGGAAGAAGATAATGTAAATGAATAGGGATAATCGTGACCTGTAACCCAGTCACAGCTGTACAATTCCGAGTATTTTCAATTTTGAGCCAGTAAACATGAACATGTCAAGCTTTCATTTAAGATGTACAATTTGGATGTTCTTTGTTGAACCCTTCGGTCATGGTCAAAGAGATGAAGGTGCGGGCGAGCGTATAAGTCGCGATTTAAAGGGCGGATTAAAATAAATAGAAATTTCTACGTTTTCATTTCAGTTAGGATTTGAACTAGGGAGAAAACTACAGAGGGAAACTTGAACAAACAACCGGGTCTGATCTCTCGTAATGACATACCGCAGCCCGCTTTATCCACCTGTGCAAGCTTTATCTGAATTTGGAATTTACATACCGTTCCATAAATACCTTTATCAGACTGCTCGGCTGTCTCTGAGGTCCTTTGTGCACGTATAGCAGCATTAGCCCAACTTCCAACATTAATTTAATTGTTAAAGTAACGGGCCATTGTAGCTATATTTGATGGTAATTCTACGTCTGTCCCCGATTCCGCTTCCCGTTGTGGTCTCTCCTTCTCTCTCTTTAGGTGTGCGTTTAATTTTTTTTAAACGTTTATTTTGTTAATTTATAACAAGCTACATTGGCTGTTAGCAAATTTTTATAACCCGTTGTATATTAATAATAATTGGGAAAAAAAGTTTTGGTAACCTTACCATTGTTGGTATTTAGAATAGAAAGAAAAGCTGAAAATTAAATTTTCTTCAACATTTGTTTATTTATAGCCAGCTACGTTTGCTGTTTTATTATAATCCTTATTTATTAACAACACACGCGGGTATATTTTTAGTAACCCCTTGTTATTGTTGGTACATAAAATAGAATGATGAGCTGAAAATTAATTGTTTTAATATATTGTACCTATTCAAACTTCAAAGCTTAGAAAGCCCAACTGTAAATACACAATAGTTAAATAAAGAACGTGGGCACCCTATTGTTCATAATTAAATTGAGTTCATTTTTTTTAAGAAATTTAATTAAAGGAGATATTTTGTGTGACTACCCGGTTTTATTTTAATTTAGACAACGAGGACTTTTGAGATGGAAAACTATAAAATGAGACCTCGCTAATAATTATTTTTCCTTTGTATTGAAACAAGGGCTGAATAACTTCGTCACGGAAATTAAAAACAGAATAGACGCTGAAAAAGTTTCCAGTTTTATTATGAAGTAATAATAACTTGCCTACTTGGTTTTTGAGCGTAAATTTTTTTTAAATGAAAATCTTTAATTTCATACGTCAGCCGTCAAGAGAAATCCATCCAGTCGAAAATTCTGACAGCCGGAAATTGTCGAAAATATTTCTCCAAATTTAGCAGAACCATTTGGGAGTTTGAATTATTTTGATCGGTCTTTGTTTCATGCTCTAAGTAATTTCGGTCGACAATTATTATCGGTTTCGGTTTCACATAAGGAACCGCCGCTTGTATAAAAGGCCCACGGTATTTTAGCTCGTTTGTATTAGGTTGATGTATTAGAAGTTCAATTTAAATGTAAATTAATAGAACACAAGTTAAACATGCGATACGGCAATTTGCTTAAAGTTGAACTAGTTCCTATCAAAGGTAGTTTAAAGAAATTCGTCTGTTTTATGTACCTTACAGTTATACAGAGTTTGGATGCAGCCCTCGTGTACACATTAATTGCCATCTAACACGTACAAAATTCTATTAGCAGCGGTAGAACTTACAATTCGGTCGAGTTATTATCAGTTTAGTCTGAGACCTACGGTTTCCTGCTGATATTAAATTATGTATTCCGCGACTGGAAACTCGGAGCGTGCGGTTTGTCGCAGCTTTGTTCCCTGAAGTTTAGTTAATTTTCCAATCTGGTTCACAACAATCAAATCATACAATAGGTGCAGTCACTGTAGAACATCGCATCAATGCTCAGGTTTCTATTTAATGGGAATTAGATCTAGTTGGGTTTTTGTAGGGAACTTGTGTTGGCACTATTTATCCATTCTGGTCGATGGGAATTGGTGTTGATCTTGTTTTAAAATTTGCAAAAGACTTTGAGAAAAACGCAGTCTGTTGACTTATCAAGTGATTGCTGGCTTGTGATCGTAAAATGTTTTTTCATTGAATTGAAAGCATGGGAACAATTCAAAGACAAACTCTTTACGCAAAACATCGGAACTCTGGAAGGTCTTTTGTATCGGATGTGAAGGTGTTCAAAATAGAAATAAAAAAGAAGCACAAAGCTTTCAAAATAATTGTTAAAAGTAGGTAACGTTAGATTTTAAGGTCTTCTAGTCAAATTGCGACCAAACTGAAGATAATACATCAAATTTAGAACAAATAACATTTTTGTTAAAAAGATGCAGCAGCCTGCAGTTGACTAATGTAATGGAAGTAGTTAGCAAACATTTTTTTTATACGTATTAACAAGGCCGGATACAGGTATGGGCCTGATAGGTTCCAGTCCATGCTTGGGGCCCCCACAAATTCTGAGTACCTACTGATATTTTAGTTTAGCTCGTACTAATTTAATAGATTCGTGTGTGTTCTATAAACTCTTTAAAAGTGCGGGCATAAATTTAACCACGAATTCTTTAGGACAATGACGTTGATTTAACCCAACTTACCTATATAAAAAACCGCATCTTTACGGAATCACAGTCTCTCGAAGATAGAGCAGGTGTAATCACACTTTTATGGATAACTTTGGCAATAGTTGCATCAAAGTTTTGGAATTTCATATGTGGGCACTATACATTGGTTCAGTATTTTTACTTATTTTTGTTCAAATGGAGTAATGACCTAATATTTATCTTAAAATTCTTATTCGCGCCATACAAAAATACCCAAAAACGTGCTTTTTTCTGACTTCAACGCTTTTCAAGGTAATTCAATTAACCACAAACACACCAAATAACAAATATTAAAAAGATGTAAAGATAAAAAAATATAGATGGAAAAATTACGTGACTCGCTCAAATCAGACTACTAGAAATACTAACGTAAATGTGTAGTACCGACACACAAAATTTCAAAACTGCTGCTATATACGTACTGTAAATGAGTGATTACACTGTTCCATTTTCGGGAGACTGTGACGTGAATTCGTAGTTATATTTATGCTTAACCCTTTAGCGACGCTTTTTATTTATACCAGTTAAATGTTAGGCAAAAAATACAAAAGTGACTGTTAAATGCAAAAATACAACCGATGGTGGCAGTAGAGAATAAGCCGAGCCGTTTGAACAAATTTCCGACACTCATTATCGTGACCCTCTCATTATTTAAAGTTTAAAAAACCTATACCTCTGATAAGTAGATGCGATAATTTGTATGTACATTTTGTAATATTTTTTTTTAAGAATTATGAAGCCGTGCGTGAGCACGACTCCATGATTCCCATCCCACCCCCTTACCCGGGCTCAGCACACTAAGTGCTATTCACCGGTCTAACATGCCCCACCCCTGAAAGACATGCAACCCAACATACACACCTACATACAACATCCATGGACCTGTCGGATTTAACTTATTCAGAAAAACTTCCGACAGGCAGTGGACTCGAACCAACTGCCATTGGGAGTCTAGTTTCAAAGCCTGGGACTTTAACCACTAGACCACCCGCCGGCCCTTGTAATATTTACATTCTATCGCTAATAGAAGATTTTGTTCGGAATGGCACGTTTCGGCACCGGGACGTTTTGGCACAAAGCCGTTTCGGTGCTCGACCGTTTCGGCGCAAAGCCGTTTTGGAGAAATTATTTATATACCATGGTTTAGACACATTTGGATAGTAGTACCTAATACGTTGATTTCAGTGGTACTCCATTCTATTAGGCAAGGTAGGCAGTGCCTATCCATAATTTTTCAAAAAACTTTTAATAATGAAATAGTTTAACATTAAAGGGGAATTACACTAGTAACGCCCTCTATTATGTGCGGCGAGGAAAACTTACTTTTACATACAGTTTTTACTTTTTAACACCGCCGCGTAACAGTAAAAATTAGGCGCTAAATAAATAAGCCGTTGCCTTTAAACACAGTTTTCATACGCGAACGCCAAGCTTATCGGTTTAAATTATTCCAGCTACGATACAATTAACCAATCTGTTCTTCTTAATACGTTTGCATGCACTTTAATAAAATAATAAAATGATCAGTTGTAAAAAATAGTTGGGTTTTTACAACGCCATAAAAAGCACGGCCTCTGCAGTTTTTACTGTACTTGCGCCGGTCAACGGCAGTTAGATCCAGTGTGCAGCTATTGTTTGTGTATTTATTCAACACGTAGTTTGCTAATTTGCAGTAAATATGGAATTCTCGTTGACCAGCTTTTAAAAGAAAAATTTAATAGATGGCCGATGTACTTTAAAATTACTAGAGCCGTTACAGACAGACAGACAGTGGGAAAAAATCTAGATCGTTTAATACTGAATGGTATAACAGAATGGACTGGCTAACTGGTAGCGATATTAAAAATAAAGTATTTTGCTGAAATTGCTTACTGTTTTCATCTCTATCTAACCCCTCAAAAGTATAGTTTAAAACAGGATACTTTGTTTTAAATTTTTTTTTACTGCTGCAATTTAAAAACGTGCGTCGCCGAAGAACCTTTATCTTATCTGCAACTGTTAGATCTATATTATTTGGCAAATCACGCGTTATCTTGGCTTTAGACGAAGATTTACGTTATCAAATTAAAGTGCATAATGACTAACTGAAATTTAATATGGAATTTATCCGTATATTAATTCATTTAACAACAGGTCTTGGTAAATTGGAGTTTACATTTTTTTACTTGTTAATCTTAATGTTAAATCCCATTGCCTTCTTAAATTTTGAACCCACAAAACGCCACTAGACTTGATTTGTGCACATTATTTATGCAATTTTAATGTATTATATAAGAAAATGGGAAAATGGCTAAAATTTTTTATTTTCTATTATTGTTTCTCAGATACGTTAAAATGTGGTAAATAAACATTAACATTAGGTATTAACTGGCTTATTAAGCAGTAGTATTAAAGGGTGTCGAAATTAAACGAACTGCGTTAAACGTATTCTTGTCGAAATGTCCTCGCGTTGAAATGTCCTTGCGCCTAAATGGCTTGGCGCCGAAACGGTCTCGCGGCGAAACAGCCTCGCGCCGTATGCAACGTTCTGGCGCCGAAATGTCCTGGCGCCAAATCGGTCACGCGAAGCTTCTACACTCACTTTCAAATTTTTTTTTGTTATAATGCAACCGTCCTGAATTTGTAGGACATAAAAAAGCAAAACCAAACATCAGTTTTTTTAGTGTTAAAAACACAACGCCTACGCCCTTGTGCTGAAGCACATTTAGCAGGTACATACACATTGAAAATATGACAGAAAATACGGAAATAAAATAAAAAAAAACTTTCTAACAACAATTTGAGACTGCTCTAAAAAACAGTACTTAAGAACTTTTGTTTAAATTCTCATATACTTATAGATAGGGCGGGCTTCTCATAATTATTAACCTTTTATTCCTGTGTCCCGTACTGCGTGTTAACCAATCAATTTTCAAATATCGCGCTGCAATTTCAACAACCACAGATGCATTTTTACTTTCCTATACTTTCAGTATAGGGAAGTATTGATTTCATGCAAAATTTCAAAGTTGAGATTTTAACGGAAATAGTCGGAGGGGGGGCCATGGACCCCAAAAAAGTAATTTTTAAAAAATGTCTGTCTGTGGGTGGGTGGGTGTGTTACGCTCCATATCTCCGGAACGGCTGGACCGATTTTGATGTGCTTTGGAATGAGGAAGTATATCAAAAATTCACAGACAAAATAAGTTTTTAAAAAACCGAAACCGGAAGAGGAAGTTAGACATGTTTTTTTGGTAGCATTTTTTTCAGAAACTGAATTTTGGAAATTTTAATAGTGGAGATTAAAGAAAGCCTTAGGACAAATCAAACGATTTTTTACCGAACTCTCTAGCTTTAAAATGGCGGCCGCTATGAATTTTTGAACATTTCGACTTTAACGCCCATTTACTCAAAAACCAGTTATCTGATTGGAATCAACTACATCTTGTTTGGTAGCCCTTCAAGGGTACTATACCATGAAATATAATTAATTTTGGAAATATAAAAGCGATCGCAATGACATCACTCCAAAATTTTGGAATTTTTCAAAACAATATTTCTCAAAAACTGCCCACGCGTTTTTGTTTAAACTTTTTAAGCTGGGAATCTTCTACAATTTGTTTTTTTGCGCATTGCTATAATTTCACTGTGACGCCCTCTATGAATTTTTGATAAGTGAAAATTGTTACCCTTTTATTTATTTAACGGGGAGCAATAAAATATTTCTGTTAATGTGAAATAGCTCACCATTGATAGCAAAATTCGAATATAATAATATATTTTCGATAATTTCATATTTAGATGGGCTACTGTTCCCCCTCCCCCCAAATTTTTTCGATAAAAAATTAAAAATTTGGTTTTCTGTTTTGTTTGCTCTAGGAAAATCTTTTTACAAAAAATCAAAAAATCGAATTTTTTGCCCCTTAATAATCTTTTTGTCCTTGAATTTCACATACTTTCTACAGCAGTTGTATTCTTGTACTAGTCGTCTAATTTTCAGTGTAGGCTAACTTTTTTATTTTAATAGATAGACTCGCAAACCCAAGAGCAAAGTTGTAGGGCAAATTCTTCTCGATTGTATTTAAGAAAAAAAACTTGAGTTTCCAATCTTAATATGGCGGCCACGGTAAAAAATAACTTTTTTTTAATGGAAACGTGGCGTTTTGGCTTTAAAATCAGAAAGGTTTTGAAATTCTGAATACAAATTAATAAGAGTAATTTCTTGCTAAAAATAATACTTCTCGAGTTATTAATATATTTTCAAATATCAATTTCCGCGCTTCCGTTGATTCAGTCCGAATATTTTACCCAACCTTATGCTTGCAGCGCAGCGGTCGGTCTTTCTTCAACCGCTTCAAGATGTTACAACTTATAAGAACTATTTACTTTAACTAGTCGTGTCTAGACAGGTGTATATCGAAAGTGTTGGACAATATAAAGCAATGTATTTAAATGTATAGGAAAGTCCAGGCGAAGTGTTTCGCTAATTTTTTAAATCGTAATAAAGGATAATGTTTTGAGCAAATATAGATAATTTTCTGTGGCTTTTTCAAATGATAGAGCGTTGCCTGCTTCGCCTTCATTGACCTTTGGCGGTTTTCATGAAATATTTTTCAGAAAACATTTTTTTCAGTATAGGCTTTCACATGCTTTCTTCTCTCCATAGTCTGTTCAACGAGTATTATTTTTAGGATGTGGAACTCCAAAATTACATTATTTGAGCAGAGACACGACAACATTGTATTATGGCACTTTCTAGCGGTTTTATAAATAGCTTTGGAGTTATTTTTTGGCAGTGGCTGTAATTCCATTGTTTTTTACATTTTTGGCCAACAGCAGCCTCTGTCGGTGGTTTCAGAATCCCGTTTAAAAGTACTATTGTATTATTTTTCTCTATATTCTCTTTCCAAGTGGCTAACACTATATATTTAAAAACACTTCGTAAGGGAGTTTTTTCTGTACATATCCTGATTGAACGTCAGTTAATACATTTTAATTTTTCAGGTAGTTTAGCCGTTCGTTAGCAATATGTTCTACTATCTTTTGGCATTACAGCTAAAGTTCTGCAAATCTCTTCCAAATCCAACTATGTTTTTCCCACTAATGGAGTTTTAGTGGAAATAGTTTGTGTAGCGTAGGTAATTGGGGCCACGGTCAATTTTATAATCCGCTTCGTTCTTAATCCGGTATATAAATGGAGCGACTTGTTTTATGTAATTGGGAATACAAACAATATTTGCAGAAGCGCAAGTCTTAGTCACGTTTTAAAGAAATATAAAACGGCAGTGCTTTCTCATTAAAAACATATTTCATTCATTGAAAGATACATAATAAACGAAACTTTAATTTTTTACACATATTATTATGTCTAATAACGAGTTGAAAGAAAAAGCAATACGTTTCACTGTTCTTTGTAGCGACAAGGAACGCGTTTTACAAAGTCTTACATACTAATTGACCCAGACTTGAGGCGCAATTCGAATCACTGTGTAAAGTCTGGAACTTGTTCGATAAAATGAAAATTGTCGATTTTTTTTAGATCTTCATACAGGTCTACCTTATTTTTTAAAAGTGCATATTTGCTGATAATCAGTGTCCGGACTTTTAGTCCCAAAGCAGCAAATTTTATTATTATCCTGCAGTACTTACAATTTTGGGCCAAATTAACAATAATTATTATTTTCTTCAAGGGCCCCTTTAACAGACAAATGTTTTTTATTTGTTTCTATGTACCGTAATCTACTATCGGTTTTAATATTTACACCTATTTTTGATGTACCCGGTATATACCTAACATTTTACAAATCAAAAGTTGGAAAAAGATTTTAGGGAGGTGGTCGATATCTCACCAGATAATAGAGCTCTCGCTAAAAAGCGCTAGATTCGAGGGGAATTTGATTTTCGCGTGTACTGGAAATGTCGCTAAAATCACTGTGTTCTCGGCGAACTTGGTTTTTAACCTGGTTCTAGGAATGTCACTAGAGTCTAGGGAAATTTGTTTCTCACTAGATTCTAGATAGGCAGCAGTTGCTGTGCTAGAATTCTCCTATTCACCTTGCTGAGATTAATTTGGGGTAAAATACTCTATTCTGGGAAAGTTCCCTGGTATTGGAAAACTTGTGGAAAAGTTAGGTTAAATATTTGATAGTGACTTTTTTCTAAATAATGTTCTTTCTACTTATCCATACATATATAAAAGCACAAAGGGTTTTTTTCTCCCCTTCCTCCAGCGGCTACCGCTTCACCAATTTGGACCATTTTTTTTAAAATGAAAGGTCTCTATCCTCAGATGGAACATGAAACATTTTTATATTTTTATTCTACGTCGATTTTTTAATAATAATTATTTTAATTTATAGTATATATGAAGGTCGGCTAGACGCGCGTCAATCGGGGCGCCCTCTACAATAACGTCGCGTGTGCTTATTGGAACTAATGCATCACGTGACTTGACATTTCGCCGGTTCTGTCAACGCTGTCTGTCAGTGAATTGTGCGGTTTTGAGTATGGAGCGACATATTGTTCCTATTATAGGTGACGGAAACTGTTTATTTCGCTCTGTTTCGCATTGTGTATTTAATAATGACGAACATCATCGCGAAATACGCATGCAAGTCGTCGAAAAAATTAAAAATGAATGGGAATATTATGAAGGTTTTATTGTTGGAGATTCATCGTATAGGTTGCCGATTACTAATTCCACTGATTATGAAAATTTGTTATCTTTAGATGGTGAGTTCGCCGGACATGTCGAATTGCACTGTATTAGTCAGTGGTTTCCTGATCATCTGTTCAGAGTGTATAGAAATGACAATAGCGAAACTCTTGACTATGGTACTGGAAATATTATTTCTAATTTACTTTTTTTCTGGTAATGTTGATGCAGGGCATTATAGTGTTTTGGAATTTCGTCCAGTTCAGTCCAATTCAGTCACTAATGATGCGGATGTGGAAAACGCAATCTGCAATGTTGTGCAACATAATGTTTCAAAAAAAAGGAAAATAAAAAAGACGTTAACTGGCGGCAGGGAAAGGAGACGTAAACGCACACAAAAACGTATAAAATACGAAGAAAAAACATGCTTTACGATTCGATATAGATGTGCCGTTTCTGATAATATTTCTAATGTAACTCCATTCAACTTGGGTAACTTAAACAACATATGTAGTTATTGCTCAGCTCGGTACTTTTCATGTGACAAAAATTCGGCTGGCTACTTTGGGCTTTGTTGTTGTAATAAAAAGTTCAAATTACCGGAATTTCGGATTCCTGATGAAATAAAAGAATTATTTGCAGGGAATAACGAGATATCGAAAAATTTTCGATATAATCTTTTACTGGCAGTCCTAGAACATGATGCAAAATTATCAGGACGCAATGGCCATTGTAAGAAAATTTGGTAAGCCAGACATTTTTTTGACGTTTACATGTAATCCTTTATGGCCTGAAATTACAAACAGCATACATTCTTATGAAACTGCCAATAATAGGCCAGATGTTAGTGTTCGCGTGTTTCATGCAAAAGTAAAGGAACTCTTACGTTTGATAAACCAAAAACAAATTTTTGGCGAAGTACTAACATTTTTGTACACTGTTGAATTCCAAAAGAGAGGTTTACCCCATGTTCACCTATTATTATGTCTTAAAGATACTTGCAAATTTAGGGAAATCTCAGATATTGACAACGTGATTTCCGCAGAAATACCAGACCCCAACTGTTACAGTAATACGGCCTTATACAATTTAGGCAAATCTCATATGGTGCACGGGCCTTGCGGTATTCTTAATCCAAAGTCGATTTGTATGGTCGACGGTAATTGTAAAAAGGGGTTCCCAAAAGATTTTATTCCTGAGACAAGAGATAATGTAAATGGCTATCCCAATTATCGAAGAAGGAATAATGGTAGAACGATTACTAAACATGGACAAGGTAGTTATGTGGAAGTTGACAATCGTTATATAGTTCCTTATAATTCCTTTCTCTTACTTCACTTTCAAGCCCATATTAATGTAGAAATTTGTGCAAGTGTCCACAGCATAAAATACATTCATAAATATGTCTACAAAGGACATGACTGCGCCAATTTGCAGATAACTGCCGAAGGTGACATGCTTCATCATGATGAAGTATCAGCTTTCTTAAACACCCGATATGTCAGTCCGAGTGAGGCTACCTATAGAATTTTTTCCTATCCTATGCATGAACAATCTCATTCTGTAATTCGCTTACCTGTTCATTTACCACAAGAACAACAAGTGTATTTTCATGACGACAATGCCGCTGAAGCCTTACTTAAAGCAGAATTAAGAAAAACAGAACTGATTGAATGGTTTAACTTAAATAAGGATTTGTCAAAAAGAAGCCCTTACATTTATCCAGAAACGCCGAATTATTATGTTTGGGACAAAAATAACCGAATTTGGAAAAAACGTGTTAAATTTTGTAAAATTATTGGTAGAATGTTTAATGTTTCCCTCGTTGAATCTGAACGATATCATCTTCGCTTGCTGTTGCTTCATGTTGTGGGTGCAACCAGTTTTGAAGATTTGAGGACATACCGTAATGTTACTTATTTTACTTTTAAGGAAGCAGCAATGCGTCATGGGTTACTTCAGGATGACGATGAGTGGCATCGTTGTCTACTTGAATCATCAGTCATTCAAATGCCGTTTCAATTAAGGCAATTATTTTCGTTTATCTGCATATTTCAACAACCATCCAATGCACTTCAGTTATGGGATGTTTTTAAAGACTCTTTCAGCGAAGATTATGTACGTCTTCACAGCCAGGATATAGCTTATCAATTGAGTCTCAGAGATATAAATGAAACGTTAAAATTACATGGGTTCTCTCTTTCAACATTCAACTTACCCAGTATAGATGATTTACCAATAGCAACTTCAAGCATAGAGTATCCCATAATTCCGAATTTGGATTATGACTCGATGATACAACAAGCTAATGATGAGCAACTTTTGATCATCACTGAAATTATTCATGTAATGCAACAGAATCATACAGGCAAATGCAATGCCTATTTTATAGATGGCCCGGGCGGTACCGGAAAGACTTTTGTATACCACTGTCTTATACGAAAGTGCTTCAATTTAGGTTTGGAAGTAATATCTGTAGCATGGACTGGTATTGCTGCTATGCTGTTACCAAATGGTCGTACGGTACATAGTAGGTTTAAGTTACCCCTAAAACTGCATGAGACTTCTATATCATCTTTAAAAGTCAACAGTAAAACAGCAGCTGATATCAAGTCAGCAAGACTGATTATATGGGATGAAGCACCCATGGCCAATATATATGCATTAATGTGCGTTCATAGACTTCTGAAAGACATTATGGGTAATGACATACCTTTTGGAGGAAAAATTATTGTACTTGGGGGAGATTTCAGGCAGGTCTTACCAGTAGTTCCACATGCTTCAAGAGAAACAATAATCCAAAACTGCATAAAGTTTTCTCCCCTATGGTCAGAATTTAGGGTATTTAAGTTGTTTAGAAACATGCGAGCAAGACCAGAGGAATTGGAATTTGCTAATTTTCTGTTTAAAATTGGTAATGGAAATTATCCTTCCGTAAATGACGAATCATCACCATTATCAGCTATTATTGATTTGCCGTCCAGTATAATTGCGAAAGAAGACATTGTTTCTGAAATTTTTGGGAAAGAATTTGTGTCACCAAATGCCGTAATTAATTTTTCAAAATATGCTATTTTAGCCCCAAAAAATGAACACTGCGATGACATCAATTCTAAAGTTATAGACCTTATACACGGAACGTGTAGAACATATATCAGTGTAAATAATTTGATAACGGAGGAGGAGAATGAAATTCTTCAGTTTCCTATTGAATTTCTAAATAGTTTAGAGTTAAGTGGTTTGCCTCCACATATCCTCAAATTGAAAACTGGAGCTATTGTCATGCTGTTAAGAAACCTAAATGCTTCCCCCAGGGGCTCTTAAATGGTACCAGATTAATTGTTCGAAATATGTACGACAATTGTTTGGATTTGGAAATTATCACTGGCGAAAGACTGGGTCAAAGAGTTTTAATTCCTAGAATCGACTTAACGCCATCAGATACAACGCTTCCTTTTTCTTTCAAAAGACGCCAATTTCCTATTCGTCTTGCGTTTTGTATGACTATAAACAAAGCGCAAGGACAAACTCTTGATCGTGTTGGTATTTATTTACCCCAGCCTGTATTTAGCCATGGCCAGTTGTACGTAGCAATGTCTCGAGTGCGAATGTTCGACAATTTGAAAGTACAAATAATTCCAAAAGGGAATAGCACTCTAAATGTAGTATTTAAGGAGGTGCTGTAACATATGAAACCTTACTTACATTTTCAAATATGCCTGCCGTCGTATTTCGACGGGGTAACACTAGTTGTTAATTTAAATCACGGAGTATAACTTTACTTCGTAGTATAAATTACTGAATTTAATTTAATTAGGTTCGAAGATGTACAACAACTTAATGTTCATAAATTACGAGAGAAGCCAATATAGACATGTTTAGTATCTTTTTAGTACAATTGTGTTAATCTGAATCTTGTCTTTACAACAAAGTTTTAAAACAAATTGGTGGTATCAATTGGAAAATGTGATTCCGATACGTTCATGCAGTGGAATTTGCCAGACAAAACATTAGTGCTATTTAGTACATGGCCTACGGTCTCCAGTAAGGTTTCTGGAAATGTTTCTATACCCACAGGAACGCTCCTGATAGTCCAACCCTAGCTATGGCCTAATATACTTATCGGGAGGTAAATAAGTGATTAACCGTGGCCCTATATACAAATACTCATTTGGCAAATGTGTTTAAATGATATTTTTCCGATTTTTAATGACTTTTTTAGAATGATTTTTTCAGAGGATATTTCATTAAAGAGTTATTGCAAAGAATCCCTTTAAAAATTGCGTTTTAAGAAAGCATTCTTTGAGAAAATGTTCCAACTGACATATTTGCCGTTTGTTTCTTAGTGGTTTAGGTTTGAGTAAGAATACTTAGATGTACTATAGATATTGCAAACATTTTATCAAAATTTTCTGGAACAACTTTCTGCTTACCTACTTTTCGTGCAGATGCACATTTCAGCCTTTTCCAAGTCTGTTTTCTGATTCTAAGGCTATTGACCAAAAACATCTTTCGTTTTTTTTTGAGACATATATTAATACCAGAGAATAAGGTTTGCGACTATTTTTACCAAGTGGAGTTTAATTCAACGATATACTACTAGAACCAAACAGGGTCGCAAGGCAATATCACTAATTTGAAATTTACATGCAAGTCCATCAATGGAGAAGATTATATTAACAGAAGGAAGGGACAAACCCTTTGTTGTGAAAGTAGATGCCGGAAGGACAACATTTGTAACCAATGTTTACAGTTATTGTACCTGAGGTATATTGCATTCTGAATATTGCGCTGTAATTACATTTATCCTTCGTCAGGTTTAGAAATTTCTATTATTTGTAGTTTACTAGCTGTCTTGTAAACCATAAACTTTTTCTAAAAAAGGCTTTAAAATACTAACACAATTTCCAGAAAGTAAATACGAAGATTCCTTTATTCAGTTATATCGTTTTGCTAACATAAACTCGCAAAGTCAAAACATTATTTAGACTACAGAAAGACACATAAAATAAATTCAGAAAAACAATTTCTTCTTCTAGTTTTAACAGCTTTGTTTATGAGGCTTAAGATTGTATTACCGAGAGAGTAACATCAGTTTTAGACAATTTTTCAACAAATTTTCTGAGTACTTTTAACAACTAATGAATAGAAAGAAAAATTCAAATAAAACGAAAATTCAATTTAACAACATACAAAACGTTATTAGATGTATCACAAATTCTCAAGTACGGAAACTATCCGTTTTCTTATATTTAATCAAATGTTGCTTTTAGAGAGCGATGCCATTTTAATTTATAACCGACGCATAATTTAAACACAAGGTTATATTCGCTCGCTGAGGTCTTAATAGATCAACCGATGCGGCCAGGTCGCATTCTGTAAAAACTGCAAACCTACTTAAGTTATTTTTCGTGAATGTGTTGCTCTCGGGCACATGAAATATTCAGCATATTACATAAATGTTATTTCTGGTGGAGATATTTTCTTCGTCGAAATCTTAAGTATAGTTTCTAGTAGATAACTCTTTGAATGTGTTACAACATTATCTTCAGTGCACCAACTCGAGGTACCTAGAGAGTTTTGAAATGAGAACACGAAGTCTATCACGCCGGATACCCATTCGAGCTCCGCCCTCTACCGATATACATTAGTCACATAGATTTGTGGGAAATGGGCATCCCTTGCCGTCCCATGATGTACCGTCCGGCGATCAATGGTTAATATTCGTCGATGCTTTAGGTGACATTATCAATTAATCAGGTCTAGGAACCACAAAGAAGTTTAGCTGAACTATTTAAGATTCAAAGATACAGCTAAGTGTCTCGACGGGCTTTTTGTTCTCTTATTTGGACCCAAGAACAGCATCAACAATAATAGATAGAACAACAACAATATCGAGGCATCAAAAGTAATATTAACAGTAGCCTCATATGTATGCTACGCTAAGATCTTTACTCAAATATCAACAGTTTATCAAATCAATACAATAAAACTAAAACAAAAAAGAAGAGAATTTACAAAAGAAACTAATTTACTGTTTATAGATTTTGAAAAGACATTTGACCGTATCAACAGATGATGGGGTGCATAATTAAGGATAAGATGATGAGCGTTTCATCTCATTGAAGTAATTAGGAGTATGTTTAAATCTACAAATTACTATTGACGCGGCACAACATTAAAACGTCAAACGGCTATCACAATAAGAGCGACGGCAAGGACGTCTGCTTTCGCTCGCACTTTTCGACATACATATCGACGAAATTATAAGACTTTAGATATAACTAAAGTCCGTATTTTTAGTCCCAAAACAGCAAAAAATTTAGTTAACTTTTAGTACGTAAACAAAAACCATGGGCATACTCAAATTCATTAAGCTATACGTGCAACATGTTGTGCGATTTTGCAAGGTTTTGCTACAACTACAACTGCTATATTTGAGATACACCGTTTCGTTCAGTGTTACTTTATTGTTGAGCTAGGCCAGAGATGTTCTTCACTTCGTATCTTAAAATTGAGGAAGAAATGAAGCATCGTGAAATGAAGAAGAATTGGTATTATATGAAAAAAGTAGATAGGTTAAAATGACACATTCATATAAATGTTTCGTGTAGCACTTTTAAAACCCGTGATCATTCATGTTCTATGCTTATGAATTTCAGTTCAAGCAGGAATAACATATGCTCAATCAACATATAGGCAACATCGCATACCCACAACTCAAGAAAGCTATCTTATACCCGGCACCGAAAAACAAACCACCAACGATATATCTGAACTCCGTCAAATGATGAAAAATATCATGGATCAAATAAGTACGCTCGTAAATCTCATGTCAATGCTTATGAACAAAACTAAATAATTGCTACTGTATTAAAAATAGCTTTATGGAATGCCAACGGCTTGTGCCAACATGCACAAGAAATAAAAGTGTTTTTACAAAGTTCAAATATAGACATACTCTTACTATCAGAAACTCACTTCACCACAAGAAGCCACATAACAATACCAAATTACAGCGTATATAGTACAAATCATCCCAGTGATAGAGCTCACGGAGGTTCAGCAATAATTATCAAACAAAAAATTAGACATTATGAGCGAGCTGAGTACAAATTCAACAACATACAAGCCACCAGTATTGCTATAGAAGACGCTACGGGGGAAATCTTGGTATCAGCAATATATTGTCCGCCAAGACATAGCAACAAAGAAGCTGACTTCACCAATCTATTTAAAACATTAGGAAATAGATTTATCGTTGGAGGAGATTTTAATGCAAAGCATACAGTATGGGGCTCGAGAATTACCACAACCAAAGGACGGGAACTACTAAAAACTATACAGCACAATAACCTATTCTACGTAACAACAGGACAACCTACATATTGGCCATCTGATGCTAATAGAATACCTGACTTGCTGGATTTCTGCATCGCAAAAGGCCTAGATAAAAAGAAAATATCACTCGAATCCTGTCTAGAACTCAGCTCTGACCATACTCCTGTACTAGTGACCATATTAACACATGTAATTGGCAAACCAAAAAAACCATCGCTGTATAGTAGCAAAACAGACTGGAATCTCTTCAGAGAAAATCTAGATCAAATAATATCCTTAGATATACCACTGAAAACTGAACTCGAGATAGAAGACGCAGTAGAAGATTTAACAAAAGCCATACAAACTGCCGCATGGCAAGCAACACCTGACAGCAGCGATACACATATTATAGAGAAACTTCCCGCAATGCTCAAAGAGAAACTAACTGATAAAAGGAAAGCTAGGAAAAGATGGCAACTGACAAAGGCTCCAACAGATAAAAAGAGATACAACAAATTAACTAAAGAACTTAAAAAGTTACTCTATAAATTAAAAAATGACTCAATACAAGAATATCTTGAAGGATTAACTCCAACTGAAGCAGACTACTCTCTTTGGAAGGCTACTCGTAAAATAAAACACCCACAACAGCAAGTACCACCAGTTAGAAAACGAGACCATACTTGGGCGAGGACAAATCAGCAAAAGGCTGCAGCGTTTGCCGAACACCTGATCACAGTATTCCAACCAAATCCAAATCTGCAATTAACAACAGAAGAGGAAATCAATAAACTTCTAGAAATCCCACATCAGATGTCTATACCGCTAAAGAAAACC